>CM032233.1:37260000-37425000 GCA_019009955.1 Riptortus pedestris
CATTGTGATACCGAAGGGATCGCTTCGTCACTTGGCGGTGCCAAAGGCATCGCTTGCATTAAGGGGGTTATTTTTTGACTTGATTTCCTCATGTTCGCGGATTTAAAGACAAATGTTTCCAAAGGGAAACAACAATGATTATGAAAACGTCCTTCCCTATAAAGAACACTAAAAATTCTATTACGCATTTGCCCTTTTATCATAAACATGTTTTTAAAAATATACCGTTCTCTCGCCAGCCCAAGATATACGAAGGCCTGCTGACACGACTTTGGTGGAAGGTCAAGTATTCAGATTGGAGCATTCTCATCGATTATTTGGACGCACTGCAAACAAAATATTCAACAGCAATAATATTTTTATTCATAAAGCTATTCAATTTCCTCACGTTGCTGAGTGGAGAACGGATATAAGTCCAACCTCCAAGCATGGTGTGCACTTTTGAATTAGAGTACAATACTGGGTTCTGAGTTCAATACCACCAACATAAAAGCCACCTGCATTACCACCTTTTATCAGAAAAATACTTAAATGTTATATTACTTACTACAGTTTTTAATCCGGTATATAGAGTTACTAAATATTCGATTATTTTATATTCCATTAAGTGCTAATTTAACAACTCAATACGGTTGGCTAAAAGCATATTCCTTACTACTCTATGACAAATTTTGATTCACATAATTTTAAAATGAATTGCATACAATTGACTATTCAATTCTAAGTATTAAATTAATGAAATTGGTAAGTGTAGTTATAAACACCATGAGAAGGCCGTTTTAAAGAAAGTGAGCATTTTTATATACGCACAGAGAGCTCAGAGACAATACATAATACGACTGTAGTGGAGTAAATGATTATGGGAGTGTTAATAATATTTCTACTCTAAAATAAGGAAAGTGAGGAAAATTATGTTAAAAACCCTTTGGAAAGAGTAGATGCTGGGGTTGCGTGAGCTGGGAGCAGGCTTAGGAGAAGATAGACGGGGTCATGATAATGTATAGCCTCCCCATCCCCGCCAGGATCAGTAATCGCCTCGGCATTAAATCTAGCCATCTTCACGCCAAACCAACTAAGGGAATATCCGTTTTAAATCATTCTTCATTAGCTTTTACACCTTTCATCATCTCTTGATATGGTTCGACATTTATATAGTCTTTGTCATGAAAATACTATACAGAGATTTACACGCTCTACCGGGGAATAACAACAACTCCAAAGCTTAAAATATATTTTGGCAATTTAGTTTTATTCAGTAACCAGGGATTTTCTGGTCTGTCACATCACTCATTATTCGTGCGATATGTAAATCTTTATGTAAAAAGATGCCAAAAATTGTGTATGCGCTTTGTCTCCGGAGTAGAAGTTATGCTTCGGTCATAGAAAGTCCGTCACGCAGGTGCTGCGTAAACTAAGCCTATTTCCCGCATGAAGTTTTACAATAGATAAATCTACATACTGGTGACACTTAACAACACCGTGAAAATTAAGTGAATAACTACAAACGGTAATGAGAAATCTTTCAGTCATTTTAATAAGCTCCTAACGGAAAGAGTCTGAATTGTAAACCAAAAAATCAGCCAACCTCTGAGAAATGAACAGATAGATAGAAATATTCTAGACCGGAAAGAAAAACCATTAGTGAAATATATCTGAATATAACATATTAACTTAATTGAAAAATATTTACTACAGTCAGTGCTGTAATTTATAATGAACCAGAATAATTTTTATCTTAATCAGGAAGGTGGGTATCAACAGAACGTATTTGCACATATCTCACAATGTAAAAATTCAATGAAAACAATATTTGGTATTTAACCTTCGAAAGAAATGGTTAATAATATAACAGCTTATTATTAATATGAGATGAGTAGGGATGGGGGTTTATTGAGTATCAAAAACTATAAAGTCCAAATATCTCGGTTAATATTCATGATATTGAAAATATGTATAGAAAAATATTTGTAGATCATTTACTAAATTTCTCCCCTCTAAATCCGCCCACCCACTTGTGCGATTTTAAAAACGCCCAAGTTTTGCAACTAAGGCCCTGTCCGATTTCAGCTATTAACGAACATGATCTTTTCTTGTACATAAAACATTTAAATATGGAGTTTGGTTTTTGTCATCTCCTGGGTAGGATCGATGACATTTGAAACGATTTTTCGAATATCTCGTCATGAGTACGACCTCAATAGTTTTTTTTTTTCCTTAAGGGAAATCTGCTAAAATGCTATATTAACGGCTGTGTTTACAAACGACAATATTTGTTCATTCTGCACTTACAAACTTGATAGTCCTATCACTAAGAGTTTCTGTACTGTTAATAGCATGACAATGAATGATTTTTTGGCTTCCCTTGAACTTTCTGCCATATTACGGATTGAAGCCAGTTGGCCATCTTATTATGAGATAGATATAATACTTGCTAATTTTTTTTCTCTTGACAATGCTTTCAACAGCCGACTAACATGATGATGAAATGTTGCTATGTAAATGCTAGTTTCCGGCGAAAGCATGTTGGTTCATAACGAACTCATTTTTATGTTATCGGGATATTTATAAGTTATAGTTTCAGAGGCTTATTTTATAAACTACCACACTGTTTATTAATTGTAATTCGAAAATATATATATATATATATACATATACATACTGAAGAATTCTTTAAGCCGTTTTTATTCGATTGTGCGTCATGTGTATAGCCAAGAATGCTGAAGAGAATTTTAATTTGATTGTTCTTAGAACAATCTGAAAATTAAGCAAAGTTAATTAAAATTTCCGACGAACCTTATGGTTTTATTTATATAGGTTCAGGGTTGAGGGAACGCATACCTAAAGCCTATTATTTAAGGAGTTCCTGAAACCCGAAATATGCCGCCTTAAGGACTTTCAATATTCACATATCTTGCGCCGTAATGTTAATTATAGCATCTCTCATATCTCCTAGACCTATGAACATAGTAGATTATTATTAACTATATAATTTAAAAACGTGTAATAATTTGTAACATTGATAGGAGTTAAGAACTAAGAATTATTACCGTAACATAATTGAATCATTTTTCCGTTTACGTTTAAAACTGTGTAATGGAATACTCTATATTTTTATGTCTATAAATGCGGGAGCTTGGAGTTCCGTGCCTAGAGTGGAGGGTAAATAGAAAATGTTCAGCAACTATTTTTTGTATTGTCATGACTTTCCAAAAAAAACGAAGAATTATTGTTAGATTTTATTATATTAACTCAATTTTTTAATTTTATTCTTGATTAAAGGAGGATTTCAATTGTTATCCACCTGAAATAAATCATTTTACATTTTTTTAAAATAAAAAACTTACTTTACTAATTAATTTATTGCCATACTCTGATCAGAGAAAAGTAAGAAATAAAATTAATAATTTATTGCAATCACTCTTTCAAAGAACACTGGTTATTTAAGACCGACTTTCTTTACTGGCAGGCCCCAACTTAATTAACGTGGACTAGAAGCTTATTAAACTACAAAGTTTTTCTAAAAGTGGGAAATCTTTAGTCCTGTAGGGATGCTAATAGAAAAAACAAAAAAACTCGAATAATGTATGATGTTACGTCAAAAGGATCTTTGCTTACTTCCTTCTTTAAAAATGTATTAAAATTGTTTTCATAAATACAAATTATAATAGACCCTTACTGGGCAGTATTTCAAATAAATTATTTCTAAACACATTTTTTGTATTATGTATTCTAAGATGTAATTTACAAAATCCACTGTTTGTAATTGTCTTTTCTTTTTAAAACACATAATACAGACAATTTATTTGTTTTTTACTTTCTTAAAATACAAAATATAAGAAAAGGAGTTTATATTCTATTTCAAATAAACAAAATAAAATAATTCTACCAACGGAAATACTTAAGGGGATGATAACCAGTACATTTCGGAAAATTCATATTATGGCGTTGGATGTTTAGCACATTACCCTAAAGAGCAATAAACAAACTTATATTTTATGCAAATTTCATTCGGAATATTTCTATATTAATTAGGAATTACTTTTTATTTTAGGAAACCATTTTTTCTCAGAAATAATAAATAATCAAACAATTGATTTATGAACATTTTCCTTAAATTTTCAGTAATTATGCGATTGTGCGTGTTTGTGTGTGTGGATTATCTGCTCATCCCTTCAAAGATAGTCAACCATAGAGTCTGTTTTTGTAGCAGATCTCCCTTAAGATAAATCAGCTATTGAAGTTGCACTCATGTCCATTGATCCTACCTAGTAGATGAAGAAAATGAGGTCCGTTCAAAATTATATGTAAATTTATACACATACTTGTATGTTACTGCTATTTTTTTCTTAGTCCAGCGAAACCTCTGATACTAACAAAAAAGAAAGAAAAAATACTAAAAAGAAAGGCTGATGTAGGTAACATCTGGCTATGCCATGAGCCCCCTTGTTCTATACCAGAGGTATCATTTGAAGGGGGTTTTGTTACTGCTAGATAATGTGTCCAATATTATATACCGTTTCGGAAAATTGTACTGATCCAATGTTATTGTAAATTTACTTTATTTTATTTGCTCTTATTTATACTTTTATACCTTTTTTTCTCTAATATGTATTTTAAACGAGACATTTGATTTTTTTAGTTTTCATTCTTCAATAAACCCCCACTCCTACTCATGCCATAATGACAATAAGCTAGTATAACATGAATCTCTTTATTCTAAGCATAGTTTTTATAAGACCTTTTTTTTTTTTTGCCAGACACATGCAATTCGTTGTGCATTGACTTCATCAATTGAGGTTTTACGTTCTTGACTCGAAAGTGCTTATTTGATCTATTCCGTACTCGATCAGTCAACACTAAAGATCATATTTATTATTGGAAGAAATGGCACTAGGAATAGGTTTAAAGAGGGGAGTGGGTTCAAAAATTCAAAGTATCTGCGTTAATGTGTGTCGGATCGAAAAATATTGTAGAACCAATCTTGTTAAAATATTGACGCTTTACTATTGTCAATCTATGCATTTTTTCGTTACTCAAACAGTATTCGAGTAATTCGTATTTTCTGGTTTTCAGTCCGAATATGTACTGACACTTTTGTGTCACTTGGGAAATCTGCTTAGTTTACGCAGACCCTGCGTGACCGACTTTTTGTTTATTTGAGACCAAATTTAACAAAACTTGCGACCAACAGAGTGATCATATACATATGTGTGGGTCGCATTTTCGTTATTTACTAAGCTGGATTGACGGACATTCCAAGGCAGTTTATGAAAATCAAGAGATTGCTTACTCTTCAGAGAAATCTTCTAAAAAATATCTCTGGATAAGGATCGCTAAAAAGGCCTTGTCCTCTACTGTTTTTAATATCATGCAGAGTGCACTTTCGGAGTAAGCGCTCCATCGTCAGTGCCTGCTGATTAAAGCTGTGTAGCTTGGACAACAACCGCCGGGCGACTCCAAAAATTCTAAAAAATAGTTGATTTGTTCAGGTATTAGTTGTAATGATTAACTGTTTGAGAAAAAGTATTTTGCAATTTAAATACATTATCAATTTTTTATTTGAAGTACTTGGTAATGGAAATATACTTAATATTAAAATAATAATATAACTTGTATTTTCAAATACTTTTTGAACAGGCCAGATTCAGAATACGTTTTTTTTAGGTTACGACAGCTCACTTGGGATCGCTTAGTTCGATTTTCTATTATCGTGTCTTCATTACACAAAGAATGTTATGAGCAAAGAATAATTGATCCGTTTCCTCTTACTATAACTCATATATACATTTCAATTGCATTTGAGACTATTCAGATAAAAGTGATTTTTGATTGATAGCTGTACGCATGTCTCCTGAAAAATATAGGATTATAAGAGAGCATCTTTTTATCTTGTTTTCTCGTTTATAAGAATTATTAATACTAATTATCTATAAAAATTCAGTAAAGAAACTTGAAATAAACAAGGTGGCACAAGAAAAATAATTTCAGTTATTTTATGTTATACATAAAATATCTCATTTATTCATTAAATCAACTTACAAATACGTAATACTTTTAACATGAGCTTCTATAGGTCATTATAATTTTAGTATGAATACTAGAAAATGTTATTGTACCTATTGATAGGTAGATGTGTGTGTGTGTGTGTGTGTGTGTGTGTTTGTGCATGCGCACGTATTTTTGTATATTTAGAAAATATTTAATTTTATTCTTCGTTCATAATCTTTGTCACGTATTTATAACTTCCGTCATTGTTTCGGAAAAGTGGAAATTTTATCTTTGAATGAAGGATTGCTGCTAAAATAGTTTCATTTTTATATTTCTTCGCAGATTAGTTAGACATTAGTTTATTCTGTTTTATCATTCAATTGTTACAAGAAATAATGTACTTACGGGCAAGCGCAGAGACGTTGCTTCCTGGAATCAAAAAATATAGTATTAGACAATAGAATACTTTCTATAAGTAAAATTTTTATTTCATTTTTTTATGTAAGAAATAATAGTCATATTACATTTATTTGGAGGAGAACACATTAATTATTATTTATTAATGTCTACTTTTGACAACTAAAGCTAATTGGGACGGGTTATCTACAGGTTACCACCCCTTCTTGTGGGACTAAGGATTTTATTTAGTGAATTCCGTTACTAAATAAATTCCTATTGCCCAGGAAAGAATCGTACTCGCCACTGTTGGAAAAAATGGTTTTATTTTTTTTTTTCTACATTTCAGATGGTGATTCAAATGGATTGTGTAGTAAATTCCTCAAAAGAAGAACCCTGTTTATATATACACAACAATAAAGGCTGATGTTTTGTGTTAAATATTAAAAGCGATGTATACAATATTTGATTAAGTTTGGGAAGCTTTCTATTATAACATATATTCGTATTAATTTTTTTTCTTCGTATTACTCAGTTTAGGAAGCTAGATTATGAAACTATATTTGTAGCCAAAACGTCGTATATTTTGATATAGATAATTTTCTAAAACCAGTTATGAAAATCTTTATCTCCATCGTACTTTTGTACCTCAAAACATTATTTTTGAATTATTCAAAATTCAAGGTGAGATAGTCTTCGTCCCACCATGTAATATGTTTCTTAACTGTAGAGGGAGATATGTAAATATTTGGGAAAGTCGTCATAATCAAACCATTTTGAACTTGAAAGAAGTAAACATAATAGTCCTACTAGAAAACATTAAAAATAGTAGGCAGTAATGTCAGGACGTTTTAATGTAGGTAATATACGGGTAATTTGGTTTTAATCCATATTTCTATTTAAGTTATTAAATCTTTTTTATAAAAAAAATTGTTTATAGATTACTTAAAAATTTAAACGATTTGTTTTTGTAAATCCCTCAATGGAACTATTACAATCGCGAACAATTTAGGTCGCCATATTTCAACTGAATTTATACTTCCAGTAGCCATTTTGACTAGTATCGTCATGACTTCTACACGTATGAACGTATCAATTTCTCAATAATTACTAATCATAGAATGTTGAAATTTCATATTGAAAACCACTGTAACATCTCGCACCTCTCTTCTGATCGATATCTACTCGCGGGGGGGGGGGGGGTGAGCAGGAATTTGCTCCATTCCAATTAGAGATTTACAACATTTGAAGGAATTTTTTTTTGTAATTAAAATATCTGAGAATATGTTCTATGGCATTTTTTTATCTGATGAATTCAAAATTCCTTTATGCCTTTCAAATGAAGTTTAAAAGAAGTATGAGGAATACATGTAGTGATCACATCAGATATATTAATGTGATTCCTCGAAATGAACTCAACAAATAACTGCGTAAACATGTTGCAATTAATGGTGTGAATAATATATCAACAATACAACCTAAATATTTTTCCAAAAATAGAACAACTCATGGTCATTCATTGGTGCCATATAAAAACCCCAGGACTCGTAAGTGGATTCCTAGCACTTGAAAAAATCAAATCCGTTAAGCTCGAATCTTCATTTAAAGATTCGTATGTCCACTTAGATTATTACAGGGAATGAGATTCAGTTTTATCCTCTAGAGACACTAAATACCCATTTCTAGTCTGGACTATTCATAAAAGTGGCAAGATCTTACCTAATATTTTTGCTTCAATACATTTCGTGTAACAGCTCTGCATTATCCTATATTTTCTATGCACAGTCTGAATATTTCTAAATTTTGCTCTTTTCCTCAGCTTACAAGAATTCCTACAAACTTTATTTTACTTGTCCTACTTCTCACCTAAGAGTACCCGTTTAAGGTACATAAAGCCCTTTGGAACATATTAATTTATTGACAGTTAAATGCATATAATAATCGTATTTCATAATATTTTTCGGCATAAAGAAAATTTAATCACATAATAAGAGCAATATTAAAATCCTTCTTCCTTTACCAAGATTCAATGAATTCTAGTACTTAAAAATCAGTTTCTCTCTCCAAAAAATCAGTTTTTTATCCAATTTCATTTTTAGTCTTTTCAAAGTCAGAGTTTGTGTATTTTAAAGTGTAGTACCAATTGGTAAAATGGAATTGTAAATACAAATCCAGTCTTTGCTTTATCAATTACTGCTTGCCTGAAAGTTAAAAAATTAAATCGTTATTTAATATTACTTCCTTTCGCCAACAAAGGCATCATGTTCAGTAATAACTGAGCAAAAAGTAAAAGTAAAGTTACATATTAAAGTCTAACACAGGAGCCAACCCTTCCGGGTTACAAAGTACAATTCCAGCAGTAAATCTTTCTAAGCCAAGGTACTTTGTGGACCTGAGTGAACTGAACTACATTCGCTTAACCACAAACTGTTTTATAGACCAATTTATATATAAAGTACTTTAAAATTCGTGTGTGATGAGTATGCTATCAAAATGAGGTGATATATATAAATATGGGCTTTAGTCATTGAAAATATTTGTAGAGAAATAATATATAGGAAATATATGTAAATGGAGGCAAATGTGTGAATGATTTTGAAAATGGCGCCATTTGTAGATAATGGTTCAGAAATGTTCTCAATGAGCGTATATCTTCCCTGCAGGGCATACCCAGAAGGCTATTAAGACCCTATAGGCCCTTCTATAGAACCTGCTCCCTTTTATATTAAAGCCAAATGGTCTGGAAGAAAGCAAGAGCGTCTTCTCTCTTTTTATACACATTTAACTTACAAATATACTGTTTCATAATTTTATTGGTGTACATTATAATTTCCTATAATATCTGACTAAGGTCAAATGACCAATAAATTAAAAGAAACTCTTTTTTTCTGAATTAATTTTTTTTTTTGCTATTGATATGAAATTGATGAAAATCATAATTTTCAGTCTAAAATATTTTTACACTAGCTTTATTTATGTTATGTTTGTGGTTTAGAAACAATTTTCACACAAACTGATGAATCATTTGTATTAAAGGAAAATTGAACAGAGTAGCGAGTTCCCATTATCACATGGCAAGTGATATAAAAATATATAAACCATTAGTCAATGATGGTTCCAGTTCACCCTAGTACCTCTGAAGTTAAACCTCATCCTGAATGATCGAGGCTGAAAGATGGAGGACTGATGGAGGCAAGGCCTTAGAAGGTCAGAAATGAAAAAACAAAACAATTATAGACAATAATTAAGTAGGAAAAAAAGGAACTTACAAAGGGAGTGCACGGCCTTCTCCTCTCCGATTTGAATGGAAATTTTTTAACGTGTAGTGCCTTATGAAAAACAAACTCTGTTAAAGCGATAGAACGCACTTCTCAGGCTTTTGTCTAAAAAAAATATTAAAGTTTACCTGAAAGTCTGGGTGTCGCTAAGGAGAATTATCCCGAGGACTTCTCGTGGATTAGTTCATAGTAGTTTCATTTTGAAACCACAAGACCTCGAGATCGAATCTCGCCAGTAGCGACTATTTTTTTTTTGTTTCTACGTCGTGTATTTAATTTAATAAAAAGTTAAATAATTGTTTTAATTATTGGCATTTAATTTTTAACATGTTCCATATATTTAAAGAAAATTCTAATGCCCCCTATCAAGAATATAGTATAACGAAATATTTACTATTATACGAATAATATATTAATATTAATTGAACACAAATAAATTTAACAAGTAATATTAATTAGTAGAATCTGTACTGCCTTGGCAAGATTCTGGATGATATTGATCATAAAAACAATTAAAACAGAAATTAATGCAAATCTAATAAATGCATCCTCGAGGTCGAGTCTCGCCGGAAGCGACTATTTTTTTCTTAATTTTGTTTTTTTGGTTTCTATGACATTTATTTAATATAAATAAAAAATTAAATAATTTTTTTAATTATTGGCATTTACTTTTTAACATGTTTCATATTCACGTGGTAGGGGTTACAAGGATGTAACATTTCGTAATCATGGAGTTTCCAAGTCTTAATCTTGCCAAAGCAATGGAGAATTTTGAGGTTGGCAGCAACTCATCTAGATCGGCCGATTCATTGAGAAATATATTTCTACCGGACGGAATCCAGATAAAAGCTATTATGGTCCATTTATTGAACAGTTTGCGCAAAACATGTTTTCCAGGATTGGTGGATTCACTGATTTGTTTAGCCCGAAGAGAGCTTAATGAGCCTACTATAATGATTATATTTCCATTGCCGTTCTCTTCAGTTTTAAAATGTCAATAATGTTCAGTGGAATGACATACTATCTGAACAAGAAGAAGCATGTGACATTTTAGCAACGTAACCTCCCATCATTACCCGATTACTATAGCCCCTGTTTCTTTCTATGCTTTAGCGAACAGTATTTGTTTCTTATTTCTATGAATATAAACCTAGCAAAGTGAATTAGCATGCATCCCATTTAAAAATCTATTTTCAGTTTTAATGACTACATTGTAGAGTTCCAATAAAGCAAATAGAAATTCTAATACTAATTGTGTTTAGTTTATGTTTCTTAGAGTGTAAATAGGATTTGCCGCCACTGTATAAATATAGAAAATAGACGGGGAAGTTAACGGAGTACTTAGTTTTAACTATGAAAATGAGGCACGGAACCCGATCCTTAACAATATGGATGCGTCCAATTGAATCTTCTCATCAGCTCTCCTCCAATTTGCCCCCCCCCCTCCATACTAGTTGCATGCATAAGTGAGCACTTAATAAGCACACATAATGAGTTAAATTCTTCTCCACTATTAAACACAACAATATAATTACCTGTTATCATGATTTTTTTTTGGTTATTCGGAGTTTCAGATAGCGCACTGATTCAAAAAGACTTCATAATGAAATTGTGAGAAATCAAAGAAATAACCATAAAGCAGATTTGGGGCTAAACCCGGATTGGATGTTCCCTATGCCCTTATTAGCGTGCTTTCCTTAACCCTCGGTCGGGCGCGTCAAGAATATTCCTCCTTAGGGCGCGTGTATCTCAGAGATCGTCCTCAACCGCTTTTACGAAAATACAGTTTTTTATATATATTTTTCACTAAAATGTTCAGTGTTTGATTAGAAACCATAACAGGAAGTATTTGTTTGAAAGAAGTAAATAATTTTCAAAATTGACAAGTATTATAATAAAAAAAAGCTTCGTAGATAAAATAATCAAATTTGTTATAGATTCATTATTATTAAAACAGTGGACGATAATTTTTAAAATATAATTGAAAAATACAAATGTCAAAAGAAATTTTTTAAATGCACATGTCTTAATTATACATAATTCATATCAGTTTGTGAACAATGTAAACAAACTTTCTAAAAATAACTTCACTCAAAAATAATCAGTTTTAGATAAGAATTATTAAGATTCTTCTAAATTTTAATGTGCAAATCATTTTAAAAATAGCAGTTTAATTATTATTTCTTTTGCAGAGCTGCATTACAATTAGGATAAAGCATGGAACTATGTTGTAAAAAACATTTTCGCAAATCTCACAAGAGTAATTAGTAAACCTACATTTCTTTTCAGTTTTGCTTGGTTCACCTCATTTTCTTTTGTTCGTTGTAGCGGAGGGACTTGTTTTATTCTGTTCTGTACTTGTATGGTCCAAAGAGCCTCTGTACTCTTTAAGTTTCGTCCTTAGTTCGGTTGGTAAACTTGTACTATTGTCACTGCGTCCTACACTATTTTCTTGTATAAGTTCTTCTGAAAGCTCATGTATGACCAAAATAATAGAAAAATAGGTTTATATGATTCCATTTAATAAAGAGAAACTTAATTGATGTATACGAGTATATTTATGAAATAATCTTACGAGATCGGGCGCGTAGGAGATTAAACTGAATGACTGGTGAAACACACGACTCCATCAAACACAGTGACACAACTGACCTTGAGAGAGGGGGGGAGTCCTCTGAACCACATAATTCGGAGCACTACACCACCACTCTCTGCTAGGTGTGGCAATATACGAGTATTTCTCTAAAAACTCTAGAAAGGGAAATCAGTTATTGAAGTTGTAATTATGAAGCCAATTTTAAACCATTTCTTCAAGTGCCTATCGATCCTACCTAGGAAATGACGAAAATGAGATCCTATGGGGAAATAGGCTAATGTTTTGAAAAGACGAGTCACATTAGGATGCACTTACTTTTTATGTTAGTAGGCTATTAAGTCCTAATTCGGAAAAACACTAAACTTCAAAAGGTTCAAATCACTTACAACACATTCTCATGAAATAACTGTTTAGGAAACATTTTGCTGTTCGTACCAGGACAATCGTACTATATACTAAAGTACTTAGATAAATACTAATGCCATAAAAAAAAAATAAACTGAAAATATGCAAATTTTGAGCTATAACTAGAAGTATAAAAGGTAATTTACCAGATGGGCTCATCCTATTTGGATGAATTCACAATACCCTACAAATTATTTCTTCTTTTTGACTAGAAGGTTAAAGGATTGACTGTTTGACAAGAAAGGGAAAATTAACATTTCACTGTGCGTCTCTATTACCTTTTCTTTTTTACATTAATCGCTAAAAACCCCAGTGAAAAGTTACCTTTATTATATATCATCTTCAAATTATATGGAACTCTTTCAGGTATATAGTTTTAAAGCGTATTATCTCTGTGAGTCAAATTTACTTGGAGCATTTAGGAATTTCTTCATAATGACTTCACTTAGTGAGTTTACTAGTAACTTCGCCGAACTAAAGTTTCTTTTGCCTCAAGATTAATGTTGCTAGTGTAACTAATGTGAACCGTGTTGAGGCTCTTGTCGTCAAACAAGTGAAGTATGTTGCAAGTAAATTACATGATTTAGAATGTTCGCCTTGATTGGAGCACAGCATCTGCGTTTCTAAAATCCCATATTTAGTAAGACGTATTTATTTCTTTTAGTTTTCAGTACGAGCAGATCCAAAAGGAAAGAATAATTATTATTGCTGTGTTGCAGGAAAAAAATGGATAACATCAATATTTATAATACCTCTATATTTATTAATAGTTTAAGAGGCAATGAAAACATTTTGGCAGCCAAGTTTGCAGTTCTTGAGTTGGTTTACAGAGGTGTTGAATCTAGATTTAGTTCAACTTGGCTGCTTGATTGTACTTATGGACAACTCTAGCACACACAACTTAAACTTTATCAAATGGATCTGTTATATATATATCATTAATATACTTTTCCAAATTTCTGTAATCCGTCTATACCAACAAAACAAATATTACTTTAAAACGGTGTAATTCTAATAATTAGTTTCAAACTTCGTTCTCTACCCGAAGGAAATGCGATAGATATATATATATATATATATATATATATATATATATATATATATATATATAAAATTGTAACCTCTGTGTGTACATTGATTTTTTTCGCGAAATTTCACGATAACTTTTCGTTTCACATGTCATAGACACCATAACTGCATTTCGTTTCTTTGGTGTCTGTTTGTTTATTTGTTTGTTACCTTTTCACGCATAAACGGCTGGACCGAATTTTATGAAACTTGGTATGTATATTACTACTAACCCAAATTAGACTTTAGGCTATGTTAATATTCTCTGAGACGAACAAGAGTGGGGGTTATAAGGGAGGGCTGATATTAAAAATAGCAATATTTCGTTTCCTAATGCATTTACATGCACATAACAAAAGTTGTTTATTTTGTTATTAGGACTAACTTTTGTTATATACACTTTTGTCGTATACCTAAGTATAAATGAGTTATACGTTAAAAACTACTGCGGAAGTCAACAATTTTATTTGGCACAAAAAACTCAACCGAACTAAACCAAACTCGGTATGTGAATTAGCACTAACGTCTTCCTTATAATAAGCCATAGTAACATTTCTAGGGATGGTCAGGAGTGGGGGTTATAAGGGAGGCCTGAAATTAAATATAGTGATATTTCGTTTCCTATTGGGGTTTCGGCAAATATGCACATAACAAAAGTTGTTCACTTTGTTATTTAGATTAACTTTTGTTTTATACATTTCTCCAGGAACAATGTGTGGAGCAAGTAATTTGCGTAGAAATATTGATATGCTCAACAATTCATTCCAAACTATGAGGTACCTCACCTGGAAAAATTAATTCAAATCTATGTTAATATTTGGTCCTTAATAACTGAAATCTATGCATAATGCACAGGATACGGGAAATATGACAATATGGAGGACAGTGAAGTGTTACATAAAAAATAATTTTATTATTAACAAATCCACAGAAACGACGGGTATTAACCCTAAACACCGGGAAGGGTAAATGTCAAAATATTGTGCAAAGTAAAGCCTTGCTAAAAAAATACCATCACCATCCAGCCTCAAATGAATTCCCGGGCGAAGCCGAGTATCTGAGCTAGTATATATATATACATAGGTTGAATTAATTCACAATTAATACTATACATTATATTTATAGAATACATCTAATAATGTAAACCACTACGCTTAGTATTTATGCCTCTTGGACGTGAGATCAGATACATTTTTGGAACTATTGTGGTGCCCCTACCTGAGGACAGCCATATCCAATTCATTACCGGGTATGAGTATGAGCTGGAAGCTTTGAATTTGTACATCTTGATGAGTCTTTGGTATGTCAGACGCTGAGTAATGGATCTAGCGATATTAGACCTACTGAATATCCTTTGGATGAGGATTCCATTGCCGGATTTCTGCTTGGAATGATTGTAAATAGATAGATTGATTTTATTGGCTAATATATACATATTTTAGCCTGAGTCTGGCCATTTAGTGTTAGTAATCTTACTAATAATATACACAGAACATATACAAATGTCATATGGGTAACGTACTATATTCATAAAATAAATACACTTTTACTTTTTTAAATAAATATTTCCAAGTAGTACTTAAACTTCTAAAATTATTTTTAAACGTAATCTAATGAATATATTAATTATACATCATATATATTTACTTTTATTTATTTATTTCCTGTGACGTGTAGATTGACTTTGTAGGACGTTTCAATATAAAAGCGTTTAATAAACAAGATAGTTTTATATACTATGTCGTTGCCTAGTCGCATACTGCTGAAAGAAATAAGTAAATATTGTTCAGTTTATGAATGTGAAGAATATTTTCCAGGGACATGAAGTCAGCACTTCGGGCTATAAACTTCTTCAAGTATTGTTCCCTACTATAGCTGTATTGTGAACATCGCAATAATAAGTGTTTTAATTCATCAGATATAAAGTCCTAGCAGCATTCACAAACTTCTACAGATATTATTAATTTCATTTTTGTATTGTGATAGATCTTCATGTAAAATGATTGTTACTAGATACGTATTTCTCTCCCCAAGCAGGCACATGTTCTATACCCTATTTATCCGGGCCAGCCAATTTAATTTTCGTTTATAAAATTAACTCTTGCAACTTATAAAAAATAATATAAATCCTTAATAAGTATAAATTTGTACATACATAAATAATACAGAATGTAAAGATAAAATACATTTTTCCGATTCCATACTTCAAGTACAAATTCACCTCAAAGCTGAAAATAGCCACTCCTAACACTTCACTTTGCACTTTTAGGAGATCTCAGGGCCATTGTCTCTTGAGGCGCCGTGGAGGGGAATATGAGTGGTACTGAAAAGGGCTAGGACTTCTGGATTAGGATGATTGGATAGCCTGCAGTGAAATGTTTTGAATCTTAATTGAATTAGGTCCTTTACAAATTGGATATTAAGATCTTTATGGAGGGTGTGGTTGGTGATATAATATGGAGCATCTACTATGATGCGCAGGACTTTGGATTGGAACTTGTATATTGTTAGTTTGTTTTCGGTAGACAAGCGAGATCTTCTATATTGCAGTCCGTAAGTAGGTCTTTTGAGTTCTTTGTGATTTTTCTTGTGCGAAGTTCTACTAATTTATTTCAGGTTTAACCCTGGCCAGGTAGTGTGCTTCCCCAAGTCTCGCCCATTCATCCCTTTCTTCAGCAACTCTTCCATGATGCCCCGCCACATGTAGTCTTCATCTCCAAGTCCCATGGAGTAGTTGCTCTTCTTCTCTTTCTTTTGTAGTATCGAGGGTACTAGTTGATAAGATTTTTATACCATTTATCTTTATCTACCCTCAGCAGCACACGAACTTAAATAAAACTAAAACAACTACCTGGAACGAAAGGGAAAGAGGCTGGCTGATATTCGGGCAAATATGACAGCGGATTCTTAACGGGTATTATCCCTTCACCAAGATTGTATCACACTTAATAAATCTCATCATGTCAACCAGTTTAATAGCATATTTCCTACTGAAATCCGCCAGTATAATGCATTGTCAAAATTTGTATGGCAATCTAAAGACCAGGAGTTTTTATGCTATTGATAAATAGAGGAATCGTGATTTATCTAATTATTGCTAGAGTATCACGCCATCTTATTGGAGTTTCATAAATGCTATCGTATTATCACATAACTTAGTATGAATTGAAGGATTTCCAAAGTAAATCTGGTTTTCAAAAAATATATATATTTCGCATAATTATATGTCCAAATAATCATAATTATGCAGGAGCTAATTAATGCCGCCAATCGATATTGTCTAACGTGATTTAATTTTAAGCCAATTGATTTAACCTTTTTTTTTTTTTTTGTTTTTTTTTTTTTAAAACAGAAATTTCAGGTTCACATTTTACAGTATTTCTACTGTTTGAAAGAGGACCCATTAACTTTCTGAGCGATATTTTGTGACCAGAAGATGAATAATTACACTCCCTTAAATATTTGGTTAAAAGTGCCTCCAATTTTAGTTGAATATCTAAAGTGCTATAATTACATTCCCTTAAATATTTGGTTAAGGGTGACTCCAATTTTCTTTGAATAACTTTTGCTAAAAGTGTCTGAGAATTCCGTTCAATTAGTTTTACTCTCCTTGGTTTCGTGAGTAATGAAGGAAATAAGATCGAGGAGGGGTGATTGTTTTTTTTTTCTTCACCACCCCATCCCCTCACCATTATTTGCGCATTTTTTCTAGTGAATTAAATAAAGTATGTCCAATTCGATTATTCCATCATTCACAAGAAGAGACTCAAAGATAAAAGTAAATTGCGCGAATAAAAGAGAGGTGATAAAGCCGTGGAAGGAGCAACTAAATTATACAAGTAATCACTTAACAGTAACGGCTTCATTTTATTATACTCTGGACAGATAAGAGCTTCTTTGTGCTCTCCGCGTTTCCTCTTACTCTAGGAAACTTTATTAAGGAATATAAATGTTTGAATGTACTTTTATTAAACCAATAATAATTTACATCCCGTTATGTTTTTAACGCTAACAAATCACTCTCATTAGACTAAATTTATTCATATTACTAAGAATAGGTAAATGACGTTATGATAAATAAGTTGGTTCTAAACGAATCATCTTAAACTAGGGAGAATAATATAAATGAAAGTTATGAAGAGTTTTATTCACAATAGTAAGTGGTATGATATATATTTTGTGTGTATATCATAAAAATGGAATTAAAGAAAGGATAAAATAAATAATAATAACTTTCACAATTTTATTGAGGCTATATTCGTTTTCTAAAATAAATAAATAAAAAAAAAAAAATACATGTGCGAACCATGTAACATTACTAGTGTAAATACGAAACAATTCATAAAGCATTTAATATTTATGAAATAATGAGTATTGACTTTCGATATCGGAATCAAAGATGTATGTACAAGATTATGGACAATATCAGCAAGGAATCAAAAATTACCGACGTCAAAAATATAATTTTTTTAATAGTTATTAAATTGACCATAATTTTAGAACTTATTTACGAGTGACTGGTGTCTGTAACGTTCCTTATAAAGGACGCACCCCTAAAAAGTGGACTTTTGTGTTGAACATGTGAGCGATAGAATAGCTTTAAGTGAAAACTCCGTCACACAGGAGCTGCTTAAACTAAGCAGATTTCCCACGAGCTGGTATAACATACCAAACACGAACTAAGTAGTCTGAGTAGAAGGGAGTGGGGGGTGTGTAGAGGCTTGCTTTATATATATATATATATATATATATATATGTGTGTGTGTGTGTGTGTGTGTGTGTGTATATATATATATATATATATATATATATATATATATATATATTATATATATATAACAACATTTATAGGACAATAAATTTGCGATAAAATTGGTTATATACTACTTTCCGATCCGACGTTTAATAACAGAGATATTTCGAATTTTCGAAATTCTCCCCCTCTAAACCTCCACCCTCCCACTGGTCCGATTTCAGCCATTAAAAAACACAATCTTTATTTTTACATAAAACGTTTAAAAATATGGAGTTTGGTAACGAGCAAACCGAAATTTCACCCACTAGAACGTTAACAAAGAAACTATATATATATATATATATATATATATATATATATATATATAGTTTTGAACAGACCTCATTATCGTCATCTCTTAGGTAGAATTGATGAGCATTTGAAGAAATGTTTCCAAAATCAGGACATGAGTACAACCTCAATAGCTGATTGCCACTAAGTAAAATCTGCTAAAAAGTCCGTCACGCAGAGGAGAGATAGGGAGGGGGTGACTGAAGGATGAAAACCAGAAAATACAAATAACTCGTTAGATACTTGACCGAAGAAGAGTGTAGAACAACAATTGTTCAACATTAATAGCTTAACATGATTGGCTCCATAACATTTTGTGATCCGAATAATGAGAAGGGTATTTTGAATATTCAAAATTCCACTCCCGATTTCAGCAACTTATATTATCTTCAGTGTGGACTGAAACAGTTAAATATCCAGTATGGTATAGATGAAATAACTACATTTATTTCAAGACCTCAAAATATTAATTGATGGCGTCATCACACTAGGCATTTGCATGTATTTCACACAGTAAACGTTTAATCAAAATAACATATGGTGTTTATGCTTAAAATAAAGTGACTTATGGTATAACAGCTTATTGCAAATATCACATGAGTCAGAGTCAGTGTTTACTGGAGGCTGAAAACTAAAATAATAATAAATATAGCTATTTTTATAGTACATTGTATTTGCAATAAGATTGGTGCTATACAATTTTTGAATCCGACGTAATAATGGAGATATTTTGAAGTTTCTAAATTCCCTACAATAACCCCCCCCCCATACTGGATCGTTTTCAGCCATTAACGAAGTTGACTTTTTGTTTCGTATAAACGCTTATATATCGAGTTTGGTTACGATTAATAGAAATTGCGACCTCTAGGGCAGTAAAAACAAGTATGTGTATATATATATATATATATATATATATATATATATATATATATCATTTTGAATGGACCTTATTTTCACCAACTACTAGGAGAATCGATGGGCATTTGAGGACATTTTTTTCGTAATTTGCGTGTTGAGTAGAAACTTAATAGATGATTTCCCTTATAGGATTATGGCGTTGTACCTAAAGTGATTTGATATCATGTCTCGTAACGATTAAATAAATAATTTCATATATATATATATATATATATATATATATATATATATATATATATATATAATTGTGTTGATGTTTTTGACCAGATTATATTCATACACGTATATGGTGTTGTTATTCTTTTTGGAATTTTGGTCAATGTTGGTGAAAAAATCTTAGTTTATGCTTCGATAAAAAATATATAGTAACTTTGGTAGAACATAAGAATAGCTTTAATGAAACAGAACAATAATTGTAATAACACACAAAAATAGCTGTTGTGGCATAATACAATATATAATATATAACATAATATAAGTGGCAATAACATAATAGTCTTAACACAACATGAAGATAGCTTTAACAAAATATAGCAATAATTGTAATAACACATAACAATAACAGCTGTAACATATATATATATATATATATATATATATATATATATATATATATATATATGAAACTAGTTTTAAAGTTCAAAAGGGGACTAATAATCACATTTTTCACAATATCGGAGGCACAATATCCATAGGCATTTGGAAATGTTATGAATTTCATTTTATGGGTACAACTTTAAAACGTATTTCTTGTGGTAGCATATTCAGCAGAATCAAGAAGAACAATTGAAATCGATTTAGAGCAATTTAAATCAGATCTTGTAAGGGGTACGGAAGGTCCGGTGGAACATGGTGCATTTGGATAAATACATCCCCATGGTTATCCTTGGTGGAACGACAAATCTATGTCCTGCCAATTCGCAAACTCTATCATTGAAAAGAGTGCTGGAGCAGGCAATAAAGAGATTCGACTGTATATTGTTGAAGAGCAGTGAATAAAGAAGGAATAATAATAATTATTATTATTTATTAACGTCCACTTTTTTGCTACTTAGGCTAATCGGGACGGGTTATCTACAGGTTACCACCCTTTTCTAGCCAGGGTGGGATTTTAGGATGTTATTTAATGAATTTCGTCACTAAATAATTTCCTTTGCCCTGGAAAGAATCGAACTCGCCACTCTAGGTTTACCATGTGAGATAAAGCTTTAGCTCAACGCTTTAACTCGCATGGCTAACCTGAGCCCCAATAATAAGAAAATGAAAAAAATTAACTTAAACCTGCCCGGTCGAAGTTTTGATGAAAAACGCCAAGTTTGTATTGCTGACTTGAATTTATAGGCTTGTAGGGAAGGATTTCAGTAGAATATCATACCAAACGTGAATGGACCAACAAGTGCCTGCTATTCATAGGAGTTGAAATACCATGACTGCTATATTACGAGGAGGTACAAGAGGAAACATGAAAGAACTAAGAATACGGAACTAAGAACCAAATACCTTATGATATTCATTGTTGTTAGTCACAATTTTATATTGAGGTCATACTTTCTTTCCAAAATAGATATGGAGTCTATTCATATATTTTTAAGAAGACAATGAATGCTAATATTACTTACTTCTTGTTTAAAATCAACATATCTGGAGGGTGGAGGGTAAATAGACTTGAATAAAACAAATTAATTTTTATTCGCTTAGGTAAAAGGTCACCACTACTATTTTCTCCGTTCAGTCTAAAAACTTACATGTGGTAGAAACTCATAGGTTGTTTGAGAATAATCGATTACAGTAAACCAAATAACATTCAGCTTAAGGCTAACATTGATGTAAAGTGGATATAAATTAAAGTGAATAAAAAGCTAACTCAATTCGCACTTTAATCAGTAATTCAATTTTATGGTTGAAAAGGCTCCTATAGAGCGAATAACGAACCGATGGCTGAATTAAGGGATTGTTATTACGACGAATTTCTCTTTTCGTTCTCTGCTTGTGATTCACTACTGGTTAAAGCATATGACAATTGATATTTTCTTCAACTTAAGACCATGATATTGGAAATTCCAATTTACAATTTATAGACTTTTCTCGAATCCTTTAATCGTCAAAACAAGCTTAAAGGCAATGTTAGTTTCAAAGCAACTTAAAACCAATGGTCTGTGGTGGAACTAAACATATTTATGCCAAAAGTACCCAGTCTATTGCTTTAAATTAAAAGTGTCTTTTTTTTTAAGTACATAAATGTAATAACGTTTAATACTTGAAAAACGACTAATACAATTATTTTCCTAAAAATAAATCTTATTATGCACTTGAGCTCAATATGTGTTAGTCAAACACTGGCCATGGTTGACATGAGCCTAGAAAGTATTTCTCATCGTTTGAGGAGGAATTCTACCTTATTGTGCAAGAAAGATTGCTTAGAAGCAAAAGCGAAGACAAATGCATTCGATTGAATTAATTTTGTATCACTCAATCATTAACTGCTCAATTATATATTAAAAAGACCTTTAAAAAAATTAGGAAGCTTAGAAATAAAAGCGTTAGATAAAATCTGTTTAACTAGTCATAATTGTTAGCGAAAGTGAAAGGTTGGAATGCACATGGAATAGTAGGTATATATGAGGCGCTCAGTATTATAATGGCCCAACCCTCAAATTTTGCTTATTTGACTTACCATAGCATCTGTTGCTGAATAATGTATGAAATATTAGTGGTCTAAGCCACCTTCTAAATTTTTTCACTAGATGGCAGCAGCAGTTTGTTTTTAACTAACAGTTTTGTCGGTCTTTGAAAAATATATAGTGGCCAAACCAACTTGGTTTTACACAAATCTTACTTTTTGGGTTAGGCCACTATTATTCTGATCGCCTCATATTATATGTTAATACAAATAGCGTTATCAAGGCGAATTGCTTCCAAGCTTTAGGTTTAAAAACGATGTTTATTTTATTAATGAAACACTTCTTCCATAAAGAATACTACATAATGTAAACCGTAGGTATTAGAATATTTCAAGCGTTACTAATTACAAAGAAGCTTTTAGCTATTTATGAATCATGAGTTTTTCTAATTGACAAGTAATTTGTCATTGTATATATCCGAGATCTAGAGATGTGTAATAGTCATTTTTCTTTCACTAGGAAATATTTCTATAATCGATAGTAATATGGAACATACAACATAGTGGTGTTTAATCCTCAAGGACTCTGGGAAGGGTCTCATCACATTCCTATATTCGTTCGGAACTCACCAATAACCCCTCTTAATAACTGTAAAGGAATTCATCGCATACTTTGGGATAAATATTCCTCAGCCAAAATAAGCATTAATATGCATTTACTCGGAACATTAATGAATACAGCAACATAGTTGTTCTCAGAAAAGCCTGCCCTGCGGCGATACACCGCGATCAAAGTTTAACCATTTTCAATTTTGCTACCCCTCAAAGATACTTCCGATGACTTTTTTTTCTGAATATGATCTACCGAAATATAAATACATAGTTAAAGTATTGCTATATATCAGCTATTCTTGAATAACTATATATTTTTATTTTGATGTATTTTTTTGACATACCTCAGTTAGTTCTACATCTACTTAGGTGGTCACTTTATTAATAATCGCCAAATTGTTAATTTCCTCTTTCGTTATTCGTACTTCATTCTCCCATCAATTGATAAATCAAATAGTTCTAAATGAGTAGATATTTAAAATAAATTGTTTGCATGACCAAAAAAGATCAGTCATAAAACTAGTCTTTTAATGACATCTAACAAAGTAAATCTGCTTAGCCCCCCACCCTAACTCTTCCTAACTAATATAAATGTAACAAAATAAAGGGTGAGTTAACAAGGATTACTCAAAGTGATGCGCTTTTCAAATAATATTTAAACTGCTTATTTTTAAGAGTGACCATTGCTCAACTACATTTCTGATTTAGGGCTCTCTTTGAGGTGGGAGTACTTTCTTGAAGATATAAAAGATATGACTTACGACACATGTTATTAACGATTCAGCCCTAAAATTTTTCGTACCGTCATCTATAAAAAATTAAAAATGAATACAGCGTCATGAAATATTCAAAAAATAATTAAAGATGAT
Organism: Riptortus pedestris; assembly: GCA_019009955.1. Lineage (NCBI taxonomy): Eukaryota > Metazoa > Arthropoda > Insecta > Hemiptera > Alydidae > Riptortus > Riptortus pedestris. Next base: position 37,283,837 of record CM032233.1, read on the forward strand.
TCATGATACCTAGAGACTAAAGGCTGTTTGACTAAAAAAAAAAAAAAATAAACCTTGGGCTTTCATTAATAAAGAAAGCTACTGAAGTCAGAATAAATTAAGAATTTTATCATTCTTCGTTTACTATTGTCTATTACTTGTTTCACCTAAATAACATTCTAAATCTTTAATCAGAAATATTTTATTACAGACATAGTGATATTTTAGTTGTATTCAGTAGTTATTTATTTATTTACAGCAATGCTCTTGACGAAATACAAAAATGTTACTTTGAATTCATGAATTAGAATTCGAAGTAAATGTGTATGCACTGCAGTTTCTGGTTTTCTATTTTAATACAGTCGGGATGGATTTTTTTTTCTTTGCGTTTCAAGCCATTCTAAGACCTACGCCATAAAAATTGATATCTTGTCTTTATATATGCATGGTTTTCTTTCCGTTTGCTTCTCAATTACTAAAATATGGCTTTGAAAATTTCTATGGATTTTATATTTCTGAGTCAACTATCCCAACATAGTCTATATGACAATTCGGATTGTTTACTCTGCTGTCAAGACACATATCTTGATTGGATATTTATTTAGAAAATGTAGGAAATTGTGTTTAGAACAACGATTAAGCCCCAAAAATGTTATTTACATATATGAATTTCGAAGTTTTGTATTCCGACCTCCGGTCGCCAATTAGGCTTTATTCCAGTTCCATGAATATCTATACAAAAAATTATAACATTTTTTGTATATGTATTATGAAAATGAGTATTATTATAATGTGTTGTTTTATACTTTACTGCCGTCCTCAGGAGTGGGAGGGGGGGGGGCTTACTTTGACGACAAAACATATACGTCAACATCTCCGCTAATAATGATTTTTCGGAAAATATAAAGCACGAACTCTGTTTGAAATACGTTTTAAGTCCATAAATCTTTATTGAAATATATGCATTTCCAAGTTTTGATTTCCGATTTCCAATCACTAAATATAATTTATTAGTGTTCCATGAGAGTGTCACGATAGAATTGTGAATTTTTTTTTATATGTATGTAGGATATGAATATTGTGTACGATTACTTTTTTACACTTTACTGTTTCCAACAGAAGTGCTGATTTTGTTGCAAGTCAAAACTTATTTTCTTTAATGTCGATTTTATCGGAGAAATGCAAAGAATATATTGTGTAAAATGTATTTTTGTTACTTATATTTATTAATTTCAAAGGTCTGACTCCCGACTTAGATAGAATTTATTAGTTTTCCATGGTAATGCTTCAAATAAATTGTGAAATTTTATGATTATTTTTTTAGGGAAAGAAGTTTCTGAACATGCAGTATTATGCTCGTCTATCATTGATATTGACGACGTTTTACTCGGAATAAAATTAATTATACTTCCACGGAAACCCATTTATATTTATATTCTCAATTGTTTGTAATAAAGTCAGCTATTTACTTCCGGCTTCTGGCACCACCTCATATTTCTCGGCAATTGCAAGAAATCTTGATTTCTGTAAGGCAAAATGAATTTATGTTTTGCGAGAACGGTTTCATAGAAATTGTAAAATCATTTTAGCAGATTTCCCTTAAGGGAAATCAGCTATTGAAGTCGTACTCATGACGCGATTTTTGAAAAATTTCTTCAAATGTCCATCGATCCTACCCAGGAGATGACGAAAATAACGTCCGTTCAAAATTATATATATATATATATATATATATATATATATATATATATATATATATATATATGTCTGTTAACGCTCTAGCGGTCGCAATTTTTGTTTCATCGTTACGAAACTCGATATTTAACCGTTTTATGTAAAAAGACAGATCAAGTTCGTTAATGGCTGAAATCGGACTAGAGGGAAGGGGGGTTTAGAGGGGGGATTTTCGAAAATTCAAAATATCTCCGTTATTATGCATCGGATTGAACCAATCTTATTACAAATTAAATTTACTATAAACATTGTTATATACATTTATTCTCTATCTTGAATATTAACCGAGATATTTGCATTTTTATAAAGTCTGTGGTGGGGTATAGTTCGGTCGTTTTCGTAGTTACTCGGCTCAGGTGGAAGCTTCTAACCTTACCTGTCGTTTCTAACCTTACCTTACGTTCGTTACTTTGTGAGATTTATGCAAATACGTTCTGTTCATCCGCCCCCCCCCCTTCTTTAGTTCTTGGACTACTAAAATTTGAGTTATTAAAATATAAATTATTCTTACAATTCAGAAGCCGTTTCAGTTGGGAATTTATTTTAATTAACTGAAAGATTTCTCATTACCGTTTGTATTTAATCAAGGTGGTGTTGTGTTACCAGTATGCAGATTTCTCTATTGTAAAACTTCATATGGGAAATCTGCTTAGTTTACGCAGCCCCTGCGTGACGGACGTTTTATACATACAAAGCGAATATATATTCAAGAATAAATTAACGTATAAATTCAATATATTCTATAATATTGAATTCACCTTTAAAAACGTAAAGAAGGGATTGTGTTTAGAATAAATTTGTCAGTCCTAACACTTTGTATCTATGTACTTCAAAGTTTTTACTTCTTACCCCCGGTTTTCATTTTCATATCAGCTCCAACAACACAAATTCCAACATTAGGTAACCACTTTATCGTTTCATGGTAGCAGAATTTTATAAAATTTGTTTCTACTAATTCCTTGGGGATGCAATTTATTTAAGCCAGTACGTTTATCATTTTTTGTCCATTAACCTTGAAGTGCTTCACGAGGAAAACATGATGTTTCAAATCGTTTACGGATAACAGCTATTCTAAACATTAATTAGTCCAATTGCCACTTTTTATTTTACGGGTGCAACGAACGATTTTTGACTGTACATTTTTCAGGGCATTTACGTATTGTGATGAAAATGGAGTGGTTATTTCGCGTGGTTACCCCCATTTTTATATTTCCCTTGGAAGTCATTTCTATTTCAAGAAATACATATTTTCATGATGAAGACTATTTTTCTCTTCATAATTGGACCATATCTTCTATAATCTAAGTTACAAAAGTTTCCTTTAAATATTTATGTGTGTTAACTTTTTTTGTGTGCTATTTTTTTTTCTCTCCTCCATTCTTTACTTTAAGAAGACTCTATGTAAATGACTAGCAACAAGTTCCAATTTTTAAAGTAAAGAGATTTTAAGTTCTTCCAGAAATGTACATTGGATTATCAGTAAAGTGTTAAGTTTATGTTCCAGAATATCTAATGGTGGCCCGGTGGAACAGAAGCACCCTGCTTCAATTCGAATTACAGTTAAAACCCTCGGTCTTCCTTTCATTAAATTAATTATTATTATTCTCACCCTCATAATTTTCTTCTCCCCTATGGATTTACTTTACAGAGGGTTTAAGCCGCACAAAGGTCAGCTAGTACAGATTATAAGGGCGGGTGATGCACAAAGAAGGTTGTCCTTGTCATGTGGTTTGAACTTCATGACAACAATCCGCAAACAAGAGTTTGATAAGAATTTATGGACCGATGAATCCACATTTACAAACAGAGGGATCCTGAACAAGAAAAAAAAAACTCTATGTGTCCAACGACAGACCATTTTGACCATATTCTATGGAGCACTAGACAATTTTTTTCATATTTCAAGAATACCCTACTGCCTATTAACTGGGGAAGTCTAATGCGCTTTTCTCAATGATTGAAGCCTGATTTCTAGCAACGTATACGAGTTTATAATTGACAGAGGATGCACCTCGACCGGAAAGATTATTATTATTTTTCCTATCCTGGGAATAGAAAAAATAAGAAAATGCATCCAAATAAAAACGTACATGGCTTGGCAAACCAATTAGCCTCACGATTGTCTAACTTGAAGTATTTAATTTTTTTTTACCAAATTAAGTTTAGCAAAAATGTAATGGATTGCCGTGTGTTTGATTGAAATTGCTTGAAGGCCCGCTTAAATGTCTGCAAGAAAATTACCAAGCATGATTTTCAATGCAAATCACTAAGAACTAAAACGGAGATGAAAACTTTATTTTAAGTATGCAGAGTTTTAAATTTAAGGTCTATTTATAAATACTCACAATTTAAAAAATCCTAAAGAGATCATTATTATTTCTGTTACTGTATTTAAAAATATTAGCACAATAATAAAATTCATTTTTGTGGGAGTAAAATATATATTCTTTATACAAAATGTTTAATTTATTTTTTATTCAAATAAAAAACTTCACCCCCCCCCCCAACCTATTTATAGCTGCCCCAAACTTTCCGTTCGTAACCAAGAGTAATAGTGAATGTTAGCCTGTGGAAATGAATATAAAGGATATTGTGTTAACGATATGTATATATATATCAGCAAACGGTATCAAATAGCATTTAAATCGCATTCAAACAATCATTTTTTTTAAAATTTCTTAATAGTGAAAATTCCAGAAATATCTATTGGTTGATTTGCAAAATATTTAAACTGAGTTATTTTAAAGGTTGTACGTACGCCTTATACACATTTATACCCAAGGAGATTGGGCTAAACTATAGCTGTTATGCCTTTAATTAAGGTCGACAAAATAACTAAAGGCTTATAGTGATCATCTTCGTTTTTGGAATTAGTAATACTTACCAAAACCAGAAAATATTTTTTGTTATTTGGAATAAATATTCAAATCACTGTGTGAAGTAAATTTGAGCCTTTATGATGTCAAATAATATGGATGTTTATTTTATAAGGAGTAAAATTAAGAGTTTTAGATATTTCCAGTGCATTTTTTTTGCTTTATTTTTAATCTTGCATAGGGGAATAGAATTATTTGAAAAATATATGAATTAAAATATTGGCAAACGTCGAACATGGTTCTTCAGGAGAATTTTGAGATTAGATTTGTAACGAGCTAGTCTAAGTCTTTTTTTTTACTTTGGCAATTGAATCTCAATATTCAATTAACTCATTCCAACACTTAACCTCCCAACACTATAAAACATTTGGGCCAAACAAGGGGAAACATTTTTAAACGCGTCTAATATTTTATTTATTTTTACATTAATTAATTAATATACTCTATAGGATATTTTACCCCTCCCTTTCATTGAAAAATACATTATTGGCAAATAAATATGATATTATGGATATTCTTCAGATATACATGTATATATATATATATATATATATATATATACACACACACACATATATAATACAAGAAGTTTTATCATATTACTACAAAGAAAATATATCATATTTCATTAAAAAATTATTTGAATTTCGATATATTTTTTGATTAGATTTGGAATGTGTCCCATTAGGCAGAACTTCATTTGAAATATATTTTAAATTTTAAGGAAATCATTTAGAAGTATGAACTACCCAACCAACATTATATGAAAAACAGCCTGCTTGAAAATAATTTTACAGCGTTCCTAATGAAACCAGAAGTGCAATACATAATGGACAATAGTTTTTAAGTATTTCTAGTCTTGGTAAGTAGAAATAACATAAACACCATCTGTTACACTATATTTTAATTACAATGTGCAGTATATATTAAGTAGTACCTGTATTTTTACAGCCGTGAAGAAGAGAATATTCTCGAAATATTGGCGTAAACTAAATTTTTTTTTCACCAGCATTGACCAAAACTCCAAGAATCAACAACAATATATATATATATATATATATATATATATATATATATATATATATATAGTTTTGAACGGATCACATTGCCGTCATCTCCTGGCTAGGATCATTGGACATTTGAACATATTTTCGGAAGATCATGCCATAATAACAACCACAATAGATGCTTTCCCCCAGGGAAAATCTTTCATAATTTAGAATAAAATCTATAAAATTGGTGCTCGTAAAAGGGATTGTGTGTGTGAGAGTTGGTAAAAACACAGTTCTAAGTGCATGTCTGGGTGACTGCAAAGTTTACCATATGGTGTGACTGTATATATTTATGTTATAATTGTGTAATATTATATGTAGTTAAAAGTAACGTAAAATGAGTAAAACATAAGTAGTTTTATAAAATTTTAAAGTTTATAAGCAATATAGTTTATTAGTGTATTTGTATTTTGTACCTTATAATCAAGTATATATTAATTTTGTTAACTATAATTTTCCACATTTTTCTTTATAATAAAGGCTAAATTCATTCATTCATTCATATGTAGTAAACACTGTATTTGAAAACCATAAGATTATAAATTTACCTCCTTTCAAATACTACCGCCTTCCAGTTTACCTCTTTAAAGTTATATTTTTCACTAGTTCTAAATTTACTGATATTTTAGTTTTAATTTTTTGCAATGTGATATTTATTTTGTACATTCGTAATATTCAGTTTTGTAGATTCGTAATATAGTCATATATTTTTGTACATTTATATTCTCTCTGGTTTAAAGACGAATATTGTAGCGACATCTTATGTAAATAAATAAGTCAATGGAAATCTATCTATTATTTGATATAATAAAGACTCAAATTAATTTGCTTAACACAGCGACTTGAATATTTATTCAGTGCGACGGTTATTTAATAAGGAGTAAACTTATGAGATTTAGATATTTCCAGTGTATTCTTTTTTAAATTATATTTTTAATCTTACATAGGGGACTAGAATTTTTAAAAAATATATTAATTAAAATAGTGGCAAATATCAAACATTGTTCTTCTGGATAGTTTTGTAATTAGATTTGGGTAGTTGTTTTGCGAGATCGCAATTCACAGGTTGAGTTTTGGCCCGACCCTCTTTTATACTTTTTGCATTGTTTTTTCATTGATTTGCCGTCCTTTATCGACATTTTGTTCTGTGTGAGGAAAAAAGGAAAAGATGAAGTCTTTGTTTGGTGTGCTATCTTTGCAGGTTCTACTTCCTTTTGTTTTACCAACATCCTTACCAAAGTCCTCCATCCTTCCTTCAATACACCTCCAATTAGTAGAAACTTCGGTGTCAGTCGTGAATTCCTCCCTTTGGTTGTCTTTTTTTTTATCTATTGTATGTCCTTGCATGGTTTTTATCCAATTTATTAAATCTATTTTCTTTCATATTTAGTAAAGTTCCTTATATTTATTATATGATAATAATACATCTCTTTATTTGACATTAAAACTTATAAAATTAAAAACAATTGAATGACTGCCCCTCACAGATGAAAAATTTAAAGCCACCTAGACGAACACGCGGGGCTGCGAAAACTAAGCTGGTTTCTCACGTGCTGAAAACGCTGCTGATCTTGCACCCTCTATTCTTTATATTTCTTTTAAGACGCATGAGTAAAAAATAATTAAAATTTAAGATGGAAACGAGACGTTTTGTGGCTCAAGAGCAAAACGTAAAAATCGCGTTAGAAGGAGTGAGGATTTACCTAAAACTACTAGCTAAAAAATCAAGCATATCTGTTAATATTGGCGTTCGAGAAAACAGAACTACAATGATAAATCATTAAATTTCTATCAAGATTAATTATATGATATTTTTCTGTTGGAGTCAAAATAATGGAAATGTTTTCGTGTTTTTTATGTCGTCATTTTATTTTCACAATGCCCTGCTCTAAACCACAAACTTCTTGTCTGGTGAGAACAACGCGTCGTATTTAATCTTCAAATATTTGAACTCATTGAATAAAATCAGGAACCAAAACAGGAAGGGTGGAAATAAAAAAAAAATCAATTTCTTTCCTTTACGTATTTGATCTCCAAAAAATGTGTTTTTAGTCATTTTCGTTTTAACAAGAACTTATCCGTAAATTGTATTCTGTGACGTTTTTAGGAAGCTGTATTTGCATGTTGATGCGCATGGAACCTTCAAATGAAGCAACTTTATATGAACTACAACTCAAAATTTTGTATACTTAATTTAATTGGAGTACAAGGAATTCAAGTGATGCCTACATCCGATTTTTCGATAATTAAAAGCCTCGATTTGGTCGCCCAAATGTCAATATGTGTTAAACATTGGAAAGGTAGTATTCAAACGCGTCCTTCTGAATTTTGGCAAAAATGTGTTAGCGAAATATATGATGTAATGATATTGTTATTATTATTTATTTTTGAACGTCCACTTTTTGCAACTAAGGCTAATAGGGACGTGTTATCTACAGGTTACCACCCTTTTCTAGCCAGGGTAGCACTCAGGATTTTATTTAATGAATTCCGTCACTAAATAAAATCCATTGTCCAAGCGGGAATCGAACTCGAAACTCTTGGTTTACCATGTGAGATTAATGGCAACGCTTTAACTCTCATGGCTAACCTGAGCCCCAATGATATTGTAAAATGTAAATACAATACATTTCAACAAATGCTGCTAATGAACAATTGAAAGACTTATCAAGTTCTCCAAGTTAGAAAACTCGATGTTTGAAATGATGTAGAACTGTCGAAATGGCTTGAATGAGATCTCATTTAGAATGCTCAATAAGTACAGTTGGCGATATGTAAGTAGTTGGCGATCGTAAAATGGGTTGACTGCATTTAACCTAGAGTACCTTTTGTTATTATCTGAGGTTTCAGAGTCAGGTTTGCCCGAATCGTGATGCTTTACAGCAACTTTACCGTTGACGTTATGATAGTATTATCCTGAAGGTGTTTGAACGTGATAATAAAGGTGCTACAATCTGGAAATAACAGTTGACTGTCTAGACTAGACTACTTTTATTTGTCGTAACCGTTTATCGATAACGACGTTGGAGGGGGACTGTTTTAAAACAGCAGTTGACATTTTTTGTGGGTATTTAGCATTTTAAAAAGATCTCTCGTAATGTAAATAAGTTATTGAAGTTCTACTCATTATGCGATTTTCGAAAAAATGTTTATGTACACACATACACACACACACACACACACATATATATATATATATATATATATATATATATATATATATATATATATATATATGAGAGAACAAAATATTATATTTGTATATGTATGTGCATATATATATATAATTTGAATCTACCTCATTTGCCTCATTCCTGGGAATTATTGATGGACATTTGAAGAAATTCATTCCGACGAAGAGGACGGGTGGCTCAGGGAAGGGAATTGAAAAAAAATGATAAAATAAAAAGTTTGAAATTATCTCTATTATTTTGAAAAGAACCGAAAAATATCATGGAAAGAAATTTAATGCCCTGAAATTGTTGTTCCACGTATGCTTTCTATAACTCGTATAATAGCAGAAATAATTACTTTTTCTGTAATCGTTGAATAATGGTAACATTACTAAACTGAAATGAGTGAAGAAAGTGAAACATTTTGCAATAGAGTGAAGAAAGTAAGAGGTAAGAATTACCTTCTTAATTAGTAATAAGTATAAATTAAAAAATAATTTGAAGTTGGAAATTAAATGCTTTTAAATGTTTCTTAACATTGTAAGAATTTATTTTAACAAAATAAATTGAAATATGAATGAACTATTCGTGGAAATAATCAATATATTTTAAAATTTAAATATAATAATAATTACCTTCCTTGTTTATAACCTGCACTTGTTTATAACTGCACTACTTCACAATCATCACTAGTTGTTTTATAACTATGCTTATAACCTTTCACAACCATGCTTATAACCTACCAACAACATACCATAATCCTCACAACATCCTAATTTTGTTCATATTCTGGTTAGATCTGATCATGTATTACACGATTACAGAAAAAATTTAATATTACACTCGTGACGAAAGTAGAATTTACAACTCTCGTGAAATTACCACACTCGCTTCGCTCGTGTGGGTAAACGTTTCACTCGAGTTGTAGAATGATCTACTTTCGTCACTTGTATAATAAATAACTATTCCTCAGTTTCTTATTTTTGTAAACCCTTACTCCTTCTTATGGGAATTTTACATAAAGAACTTATACCTCAAAACATTTCATATCCATCTTAAATTTTAGTTCCTTTTTTACATAGGTGGTTTATTAAACAAAATGGATAATAGACGGCGCGAGGTCAGCAGCCTGTACATCACGTGGGAAATCTTTACGCAGACCGCGTGTCGTTAAAATGTCCATGAAAACTATTGAAGGAAGGGACCTTCATTCAATTATTTTAATTTTCACACGTAAATTGTTCTTTTTAAGTCAATTATTGAGTTATATTTATCTTACCTACCGATTATGAGTCAGTAACGAAGTTGGAAATGTAGATAGAAAGGAAGATATAGAAAGAGGAGGGAGGGAGAGGGGTGGAGGGAGGGAGGGAGGGGGAGAGAGAGAGAGAGAGAGAGAGAGAGAGAGAGAGAGAGAGAGAGAGAGAGAGAGAGAGAGAGAGAGAGAGAGAGGAGGGACTGAACGAGAGAGAGAGAGAGAGAGAGAGAGAGAGAGAGAGAGGAGGGACAGAGAGAGAGAGACAGAGAGAGAGAGAGAGAGAGAGAGAGAGAGAGAGAGAGAGAGAGAGAGGGAGAGAGAGAGAGAGAGAGAGAGAGAGAGAGAGAGAGAGAGAGAGAGAGAGAGGGAGAGAGAGAGAGAGAGAGAGAGAGAGAGAGAGAGAGAGAGAGAGAGAGAGAGAGAGAGAGAGAGAGAGAGAGAGAGAGAGAGAGAGAGATTATAAGAGAAGGCGCAGATCGGGAAAAGAAGTGAGGAATAAAGGTATATAAAAAGAGAATTTAAGTAAAAGCGGAAGGTTGGATATAGGGCCGGTGGTAGGAGTTAGGCAGGCATTAGGAATTCCAGCACCCCTAAATCTGTTGCTCCCCCACCCCTTCACCTTTCACCCAAGCTCCGTTTCTCCTATACAGCCTCAGGCTAACAACTACTCAGGTCACCACCGATCGCTCTCTCAATATCCCGCATTACAATTTCCACCTTCACGCTTTATTTATTTATTTTTTTACTATAAAGAATTATAACGTAGTTACATTATTAAACGTGGCAATGTTCATTAGTTTTCATTCTTACTTAACTGCATCAAACTTCTCTCCTATATTTCTTAGTTTGTGTTCAACATTGTTAGACTTAGGCTTTTATCATCCGTGTTATCTCTCTCTTGGCAGTCTTTATGAGGAGAGAATGGTTTTTCATTCCGAATTTTAAAACATTATTTACTCCAAAAACTATTTAAGGTAACTAAAATCAGTAATTTCGTAACATACAACAGTTCATCAGCATATACATACTTTCTTACCTCTATAGCAATGGGCGGCGGAGATTTATAACCGCAATAATCCGAATCATACTTAGAACTATTATATAAGCCTAAAACCATAGCATAATTTGTTACATGACTGTATGAAATAAAATTTCATGACTACTAATAACATTGGTCTCCTGTAATATCATTTAGAGTATATCATGTTTATACTGCGTTATACGACAAAAACGTATGCAACAAAAGTTGCTTTAAATATGAAAATAAACAACTTTTGCTATGTACACCTGTGCCAATGAACAACAACTGAACGATTATGGCTATTTTTAATTTCCTGCCTCCCTTAGAGCCCCCACTCCTGTTCGCCCCTAGAAATGTTAATATAGCTTATTTTCATAGAGGAATTGATGCTAATTTGCATACCAAGTTTGGTTGAGTCCAGTTCAGTCTTTTGTGCCCAATAAAAATGTTGCACCGCTATAGTTTGTTCCTCGTTTATAGGGGAAAGTGGGGTAAAAACAGGGTAGCTAAGTTTTGAAGGCTTCCAGAAACCACACTTTTAACCACAAATAAGTAAAATTTTGTTGAAATAAAGTCTAATTATATGTTAACGTAACTACAGTTTCAAAAACAAAATCTAAAAATATGTTTTTCTTGCGGGAAAATAAAAATGTAAAGATTTTTAATCAATTTAATGTTTTTTTGTTAATAAAAAATGTTGTTTGGTGAATTAAAACAAACCCCCCTAGGGGACAACATTAATAATAACAAACAACAACATTAATCTTTTTAGCTATTTCAAAACAATTATATATTTCAAAAAGTAAATTCATAGTTGCAAGATTTATCATATTGTTTGTCATTATACATGCTTTTACAGTGAAATAATTAAACAAAATTAGATAAAACTAGCTCAGATACCCGGCTTCGCCCGGGAATTGATTTGAGGCTGAATGGTGATGGTATTTTTTTGGCAAGGCTTTAATTTGCACAATATTTTGACATTTACCCGTCCCAGTGTTTAGGGTTAATTCCCGTTGTTGGCATTTGTTAATAATAAAATTAATTTTTGATGTAAGTCTTCACTGTCCTCCAAATTGTCATATTTCCCGTAGACAAATAGACTATGAAATATCGCGAATTTTTATTTCAGGCCTCCCTTATAACCCCCACTCCCGTTCTAATCTAAGAATTTTAATATAGCTTATAATCATGGAAGAATTAATGCTAATTGACATACCGAGTTTTTGTAAGCTCGGTTTACTCGTTAGCGCTCAATGAAATCGTTGACTCCCGCTTAGGTTATACTGTATATCTCGTTTATACTTTGTTAAAAGACAAAAATGAATATGACAAAAGTTACTCTAAATAACAAAATAAACAACTTTTGTTATGTTCATATTTGCCAAAAATGCAATAAGAAACGAAATACCGCTACTTTTAAATTCAGGCCTTCCTTATAACCCCCACTCCTGCCCGTCCCAAGAAATGTTAGTATGGCTTATTATAAGGAAGGCGTTAGTGTTAATTCACATACCGAATTTGGTTTAGTTCGGTTGAGTCTTTTGTGCCAAATAAAATTGTGGACTCCCGCTATAGTTTTTAGCGTATAACTCATTTATACTTCCGTATACGGCAAAAGTGTATATAACAAAAGTTACTGTAAATAACAAAATAAACAACTTTTTGTATAGTCATATTTGCTGAATAAGCAATAGGAAACGAAATATCACTATTTTTAATTTCAGGCCTCCCATATAACCCCCACTCCTGGCCGTCCCTAGAAATGTTAGTATGGCTTATTATGAGGAAGGCGTTAGTACTAATTCACATACCGAGTTTGGTTTAGTTCGGTTGAGTCTTTAATGCCTAATAAATTGTTGACACCCGCTAAAGTTTTTAGCGTATAACTCATTTATACTTCCATTTACGGCAAAAGTGCATATAACAAAAGTTACTCTACATTACAAAATAAACAACTTTTGTAATGGGCATATTTGCTGAAAAAGCAATAGGAAACGAAATATCGCTATTTTTAATTTCAGGCCTCCCTTATAACCCCCACTCCTGTTTGTCTTAGAGAATATTTATATAGCCTAAGGTCTAAGTTGGGCTAGTAGTAATACACATACCAAGTTTCATAAAATTCGGTTCAGCCGTTTGTGCGTGAAAAGGTAACAAACAAACAAACAAACAAATAAACAAACAAACAAACAGACCCCAAAGAAACAAAATGCAGTTATGGTGTCTATGACATGTGAAACGAAAAGTTATCGTGAAATTTCGCGAAAAAAATCAATGTACAGACAGAGGTTACAATTTTATATATATATAGATTATACTTTTCATGTTTCGAGAATCGTGGCATAGCTGCTACCCGGTTTTACCCGGCGCGTAAACTTTAAATAAAACATTGCGTCATTTGGTCATAGCAAACACTAAAGACATTTACGTAGTGCTAAAATAAAGGTAATTAAATCTTGTACAAAGGGCACTAAATGCCTGTATTCTAATTACTCTAAATAAAAAACAATTTTTGTTATTTGCTTATTTTCCGAAAACCAATAGAAAACGAAATATCTTGAATATTCATTTCATGCCTACATTACAAACCCCACTCCTTTTCGTTCCTAAAAATGTTCATATAGATTATAATCAAGGAAGAGTTAATACCAACCCACATTCGAAGTTTCGTTGAGTTCGGTTTAGTCTTTTACGACCTTTAAAATACTTGGCACCCGCTATAATCTTGTTTATACTGCTATATACGACAAAAGTTACTCTACACAACAAAATAAATTACTCCCGGTATGTGCATACTGCCAAAAGTCTATTGAAAACGAAACATTTGGTTTTTTCACTTCATAAAAAAAACCATGAAATTCTACTTCTCTAATTTTGCAAACATTGAGAATTATTTTGTATTTGTTTAAAGGGGGTGAGTATTTCAGTAGTGGCGGCTCGTAGCTAAAATTAGGGGGTGCTGCTCCAGAAAATGTTTAGTCTCAGCACGCCAGGGTCGGCACTGCAGGAACGACAGTGCTCTCTCTCCCTTGTGGAGCTTCCTGTGTGCGCATGCTCACTATAGTCAAACACCTCGTCGTGAAGTACACAGTTCCATACAATGATTTTTGTATCTTTTTTCATAAACTGGGGGATGGTTACTGCATTAAGCTTAAGGATTATATATTATACAAGTATAAAGAAAGAATTAAAGAAAAAAGGCTCATTATATTACATGTTGTTGATAGCATCAAGTGGAAATTGGGGGTGCTGCAGTTTCACAGTGCCTATACGCGAGCCGCCACTGTATTTCAGAGTTTGCAACAGAAAAATGAGTTGCTTTAAACCGAACAAAAATATCAATAAACTCTCGCACTTTTAGTTACTGTTTGCTATCTTGTTTTTTTTTCCTGTTTCTGGTCGAGTAGCTCACTAATGTGGGTGTTTATTAAGCCGTGTGTGCTCAATCCTTTAAATATTACAAGCATTTCGTTAATTTATACAGTTGGCTTTGTCTAAAGAAATATGTATGTATATATTTCTACACTGTTTAGAATAATTTGTTCAGGACTAAAGTCTAATATTAATAATGTTATACTGAATGTAATTCCCAATGTGTAGGTTTCGGCTTCTGCTCCCGGTTACTGAATCTGTCCTGGTATTAAAAAGTCCGTCACGCAGGGGCTGCGTAAATTAAGCAGATTTCCCACATTCTGATATTACTTACTACTGATCTCTTCTCGCCATATATTTTCCATTTCTAAATAAAAATCCGATGACTAGAAGTTTGGTTTATTGAAAGCTAAAAATAAGAATGTACGAATAACTTGCTTAACATTTGAACTTCGAAAAAATGCATAGAACAAGAATTGTAGAGCATTAATTGTTTAACAAGACTGTGCAAGTTTTTCGATCCATCTCATAAGGGATATTTTATGATTTTCATATTTCCATCTCTGACACCCATCTCGCCCAGACTCCTGAACTTTTGTGCTGAATGATAAATCTTCTTAAATTAATATTGTTGTACAATTCATGTTATATACAGTTTTTCGTAATTCAAATATTAAGCAAGTTATTCGTGCTTTCTTGTATTCAAACTCTCTTCAGAACCCCCCCCCCTCCACTTCTATTCATTGGATTTTTACTTCGATATAGAGATTGTATTGTGAGATGAGATAAATAGTGTGTCGTACCAGTACGCGTGAAATCGAAATCTGCTTAGTCTACGCAGCCCTTGCTTGATGGACTTTTTTGAATCCGTGTCTACAATCCAAGAATAAAGTAAATCCATCCATACAGTTCTCTGCCTTTTCCGTTAGAGAGAGAGGACTAAATGGAAAGTTGTTGGCTGATAAAACGGTTGAAGGCGCAGTGGGGCCCTCGAGGTTAGTGGCTGGATGTTGGAGAATTGGTGCCCTGCTGGATAGCTGCCAGGGCTTCCACAATTAACTTGGAACATTGAAAAAGTCTCTGGCACGTCCGCCCTGCTCAGCCCTACACCAGACCTAATTCACACTTCGCTCAAGTGAACCAATGCGTTTTAGAAGCGCCGTAATGAATTTCACTAAGTTATGAAAGCTCTTTTTTTTCTGTCTGTGTCCCATTATAACACAAAACAGCCGGTCGGAAGGGAGGTGGATTCAATTGAGCTCGATTTTTAATTGTTCCAGGATTAAGCATTATTTTTTTCAGAAAAGTAACACACAGAGGAATCTGCAAAGCTCAAATATATAATCCCAACTATAATAATTACTTCTTCTTCCCCATATTGATTAGAAATTAATGAGGATAACTGTCACGTCTTTCTAAAAAGGCACCCACTTTAAACCCTTTTAAAATGCTAATCTTCTTTTTTCAACTCGTTTTAATTCGAGCTTGCAAAAATGAATATAAGGAAATTTAATTATTACTCAGTTTTAACCACGATGGCATATACTTAATAAATTGATAAATGTTCCCTCCCAGGCTATTTGCTGTTAGTCAATACTATATAATTTTACAAATGGGTTTCGTAAAATAATTATATTAATTATATCATAATTAAGGTTGTTTTTCTAATTACATTCATTAGAATATCTCTGTCTTTTCTTAGTTTGGCCCTATGAAAATTGAAATGAATGTTTTGTTTTTATTAAAAATGTTATTACAATAAGTACCATGTAAATTACTACTAATTTTAATCTACTAACTAAAATGTTAAACATTTATTCCTCAGCCATAAGGAACATTGTAAAGCTCATAGAAATTCAAAACTATTCACAATTGTCAGTAAAACAATCGGTTCATGAATTAAAAGTGAGGAAAATTAAAAAAGAACCCTAGGAATTAGTCTTTCATGGTTCATAATTAAGCAAACAACTCTACGAGAAACCCCCTTTTGACGTTCGACGAGATTATAAGAATGAAGATTCGGTATGATGACATAAATATGGATAATAAAATATAAAAATAAACAAAATCTAAAAAACTAAGTTAGTCATATGATCATTAGATTTATGGCCAAAAACTTCTGCGAGATTTATTCAATATTTTGGAAAGCGAAGGGGGAGAACATAAGGTAAGGAAAAATCGCTAACTATCTTTTGATTTTCACACCTCAATCAATCTTTGTGAATAATAAAAATTCTTTTGCAATTGATAAAGGAATATAAATGTATAGATCAAGGTATGTATAATATAAGGTAGCGCCATTCGCGAATAGCCAATCAGAATGCAGCAAGCCTCTACGTCACTGGGCGACAAGATTCGGGGCGGACTAGCCGAAATACGATCAATATAAGCAGTTTTCTGATTAATTTGGCGAATAAAATATTGTTAAAATGGTATATGTCTGTAAATGATACAAATTACTTTAGTTGAATATATTTTATTTCAAATAAACCATGTACAAATTAGATTCCATTAAAAATAAATACATAATAATTCCTTAAAATTGATATATGTTGGGTTTATGGGGATACATTTAAAAATCAAAATTTTTCTACGTAATTAGCACAATAAAACGAAACATTTTACTATAATAAGATGAAATGCCCAAAACATGAAAACAGTAATGACTACTATTATACAAACAAATTAAAGTTAATAAAATTGAGACTAACCAAGCAATAAACAATGATATCCAGTTACCAGAATAAAAATGAGTAAATTATTTTAAACATCAGCTAGTCAATATAGGTACAAGATTTTTAAAGGCTATCATTGGCAGGTAGTCCTCCTTGTAATAAAAAGATGCTTATATTTAGTCATAGGGAATCATTGGTTCCAGTGGCATCCTTGTAAAGAGAATGGCACTGATGTTGGAGTGTATATACTTATTTAGTAACTTTTTTTTTAAATTAAAGTTATTACTTTCTAAATTTTTTACTTGGATCAGCAAGGACTTTAATTTGGATTCATATTCAGAAACTTTATCCTTTAAGAGAATACATCCATTACAATCAACTTCTTCTGTATTACTTGAAAAATCACTTTTTATCTTTTTGGGAGAAATCTCATTAATGTGGCACAGGACACGTTTAGTTATTTCACGTTTTTTACTTCTACATTCTCTAGATGTTTCACTTTTTGAGTCAGAAGTAGAGGTTAGGTGTTTGTCTACGTACGGACTATACTGGTAAATTGAGATGCGGCACAGCTTCTTCTTTTAATTTCAATCTACTAGGAACATAGCCTAACAATTCTGCTTGTAAATTCCTTTCGTAATCACTATCGATGAAATGTTCTGAACAAACCCGAGCAATATCAGGATTAAATTTCAAATCTCCTCGTCTACACAGGACTATCCACTGTTTCTTAATTTCTGGGTGTTTCGAGAACCGATGATAAGATACAGTTTTGCCTAATTTCCTAGAGTTGTTGGAACATGTTGCTACAACACACTCACTCGGCATTCTGCAAAAAATTACTTATAACAATAGAAAATAAAACAATTCACTAAAAAAACAACGATGCACACGATGTAAACAAAGCTGAAAGTGCCGCCTAGTGACGTCATGCGCCAAAGTCGCAAAAATTTACGATCTGCGCACCAGCCGAATGGCACCCCCTGCCCCTGGTATAGATGAGTAAACTCTTAGTGAACCATTTAAGCAAGAATGATTTCAACAATTTTTGGAATTAAAAGGAGCCTTCCTTTCCCATAATCAATTTATGACACCCTCTTGCTAATTCTAGTTCTTGAAGAACATGGGCTTTTGCTACTAACTCAAACCGATCATAAATCAACAGCCACTGATTTCCCGTTAAAGTTTGGCTATCCTGTCAGGGTAAATCCTTTCAATATTATCCAACCACCTAAACCTAAACATATAGCTGTTATCAGTTCATTCTTCTTATTGATTTTCTATTTAACCATCTTTCCCAAGTTCAACAAGGCGTGCGTGTTCTTTTCGGTGAGAGACTACGTTTATTGGTAATGTTTGGACATTATTACTTGCCAGTCAACTATTTTATGTTGTATTAATTTTCATTCATTTCCTTTCAGGTATTTTTTTAATCCCATAAATTCCTCTTATGCCACCCCAGCTATTATAGCAGTTCCAAATATAGTAGCATCAGCTACCAATAACCGAATTTATTTAAAGGAATCAATGCAGGGATTATCTCCTACCCCCACAAAATCTTTCCTTAACTTGGTATTAAGTTACGTCAATTTAGTTTATTCTGTATTAATATAGAGCCCTTGATCATTTGCTGCCCTAGTAAATTCCTCCAAAGCCGCTGCTAATGCTGGCAATATGTTTCTTGAGATTACCACTTTATCGACATGAGCCAAGTAGTGTAGAAGCTATCAGTCGCTTTCACTAGTACTACTTTACATCTACTATTAGCTAGTACCGTTACCGTTAATTAGCTTTATGATAAAACTTTCCAAGTTCTAGGTGTTTGATGATATTTCCAATCAATATTTGACTCTCTAAACTTACAATTTTTGTCCCATAAGTAGAAGAAAATTCTTCATCATTTCTAAATTTTTCAGAGTGAAAATGTATAGAATTAAAAGGATTTTTTTATTAGAGTTATATTGAACATTTCACTTAGTTTCACTTTCTCATATCTACGTCAATTGAATATTAAAAAAAGTCCGGCACGCAGGGGCTGAGTTAACTAACAACAACTAACAGACAAATATATAATATATATATATATATATATATATATATATATATATATATATATATATATATATATATATATATATATATATAATTTGAAAGGGAATCATTTTCGACATGTAGTAGATAGGATTGATGGACATGAGTACAACCTCAAAGCTGATTTCCCTTAAGGGAAATCTGCTCACATTCATATAGGGAAAAATTATATATTCATATATGCAAAAGTGTGGTTAAATTTTACGAGTCATCGTAATTTGCAATAAGATTGGTTCTATACAATTTTTTAATCCGTCGTACACATATTTTGAATTTTCGAGAATCCTCCCCTCTAAACCACCCCCCCTACCATTGGTCCGATTTCAGTTGTTAACGAATTTGACCCTTATTTTTACATAAAACGTTTAAATATGGAGTATCGTAACGATCAAGCAAAAATTGCGACCGCTAGAGCGTTAACAGACAAATATATATATATATATATATATACTTTGAACGGACCTCATTTTCGTCATCTCCGGAGTAGAATTGATAAACATTTGAAGAAAATTTACTTAAATCGCGTCATGAGTACGACCTAAATAGCCTTAATTTTCCTTAAGGGAAATCTGCTAAAAGGCATTTGTATATATGTGTATATATATATATATATATATATATATATATATATTAAATTAAAATATATATATTAAAAATTGTATTTATTAATTGTATTATATTATTTTGGTTAGTATTACTTTATTTTAATTCTGTACTTTAGTAATAGTTTTTCATTGTAAACAATAAAACTCCACAATGAAAGGGCGTAATAACTGTGTAGTTGATCGCCTAAGAAAATCTAGTTTAGTCTAAGTCAATTGAATAGAACGGTGAATAATGAAATTCTATTAGCATCAATTAATTAGTAATAACCACTATAATTATTTTCTTCAGTTCTTATTCATTGTGCATTTGCACTGACTTTTTTTATTTCTAGTTAAGCTCCTTAGTTGTGAACATCGAAATGTGTTACTTTACTTTACATTTTTCTGAAGTAAACTGATAAATTAACTTAAGAGTTACTAACAAATGTATTTGAGTGTATTATTTGCTGTAAGGAAACTCATTAAAATAAATAAATGAAAATCAATAAATACAACCTTTTTATATATTGTTGACAATTAAATGTGCTTAAATACAGAGTCATCTGAAAATATTACAATGTATACATAGAAATTTAACTCTCAAAATATTTAAGTAATGCAATTTTTAAATGATAATTATATGCCTATGCAGGCAATGGAAGTTTATAAAAAATTCATAAACGAAATAAAGGTGGAAATGAATGAGAAAAACCGCCTAATGAGTTACCATTAATTCAAGTAATGGCAACAATAATTCTACTTGTTTGGAGTCTCTGGAGAGGAAGAGGACTGAGTGTTTCTGGGAACAAGGTTTATGAATTAGCCCTCAGTATTATTCTCCCAAAATTGAGGATTGTAACTTACGATGGGAATAATAGGAAAGCTAACGAGTTTTTCTTTTTTTTATATATATTAATCTTCTTTATACTTTAATACCATAATGTACAGTTATTCTCCTCGTTGATCAAGCAGTATTTTGTTCGCCCTGCTACTTTCATTTCTTCGGAATAGTCACTTAGGCAATTCATCTCGGGTGTATTATTGCAATCGAAAATCTCAGTCTCAATACAAACTCAATGTAACATAGATACAACAAAAATTAGTCTTCTTATTATGGACCCAATATTATTTATATATTTTTCGTATTTTATGGCAAGTGTCTCCAATACAAAACATTTTTTCTGTGCAAACTTCATTGAGCCCTACAGGTTTCGTGGCTTACTTGCCACCTCTTCAGGGGCTATCCCCTTTTAAAAGAAATATATAAAAACAATTAATAACATTAATTTAATACATCCCTTAATAATTTTTTTGCTAGAAATTGTATTAGTAGGTGCCTACATCTATGATATATTTATTAAATCTAATTATATATTGCTTCATAAATTTCTTAAGTGCTCGTTTTCCATTTACATTTGTTGCGATTGTCCTCACAGAGGAGGTAGTCGATACTGAGAGGTTCCAGAGGTAGGTTAAGTCAGCTGACCTTACCCAGCTTAACCAGAAAAAAAATGTTTTTTATTGGCGACTCTTGCCATAAAATATGAAGAATATATAAATAAAATTTAATTAAAATTTGATAAGAAGTGCTGGAGAGAGGGACTTAAGAGACAGATAATTCTATTCAGAAGCATAAATGGTACTAGTGTTGGAAAATTTCAGTGAAATCTACCAAGCAACAGCGACAGGAAAGGGGTTCATCAATGAATATTCATCGACAAAATTTTAGAATACATTAATTGGGTGATCGAATTAAACCTAATATGTAACCAAGGCTCACCATCACATATAAGCAATCACCTTTGACGTAGGGTATTAATAAAAAAAATATTTTGGAACCAGAACAAATAATAAAATTGTCAACTTGTGATCTATATCACCTGTCACTTAGTTCAATCTTTGTGTCCTTTTTGGCGCCTACAAGAGAATCATAACGAGAACTTAGGCATAAATTTGCTCTTTATTTGGGTATCATCATTTATCAAAAAAGAGCAACTTATTAACACATGATCCGGATCAATAAAAAGGTCTTTTTCTAGACTATTGTTTTTAGTTTTATGCAGACAAGAGTCGCCCGGCGGTTGTTGTCCAGGCTACACTTCTATAATCAGGCACTGAGGATGGAGCGTTGACTCCGAAATTCCACTTTGCATAAAATTAAAAGAATAGTGGAGGACAAAGCCTTTTTATTGATCCTGATCAATTGGTTCCTCTACCATCCAGCGGTTAGCCATGTGAGTTAAAGCGTTGACCTTAATCTCACATGGTGAACCTAGAGTGTCGAGTTCGATTCTCGCCTGAGCAAAGTAATTTATTTAGTGATGGAATTCATTAAATGACATCCCAAGTACCACCCTGGCTAGGAAGGAAGGGGAAGGTAACCTGTAGATAGCGCGTCCCAATTAGCCTTAGTTGCAAAAAGTGGACGTTAATAAATAATAGTAATAATAATCTACCATACAGCATATTCTAGAGATATTAACACACAAGTTACCATGTTTAAACATGGATTGCTCAGTTCTTCATTTATTCGTTAAATATTTGTAGAAGCATACTCATTAATTATATCTACCACTTTACGTTTGCTAGATAATCTCTCAAATGGTCATTCTTCTGATTTTTTAAAACACGATCTAGGAGATCTTTTCATGATTTGGGCTAATTTCTCCAATCACCTTTCCATTTCATTATTTCTGGGCATTGTTTATGGCTCATTTTAAGCGGTTGCCGGGCTTCTAACCGTTTCTCAGCTCATAGCATAATAATTATTTCATGTAAAATTTAAATTAAAACTTCGATTCATAATTTATCTTCATCGGTGAGATGAAATCTGCTTAGGTTACACCGCCCCTGCGAGACGGACTTTTTCAAAGGTAGAATTTGTATTGTAATATAAATTAATTGGGAAGCCCATTTGAGACGGAAATTGTCAAGGATTAAATGTGATGAGTAGGTCAAATGGGCTGGAATAGGGGTTGGGGTTTCGCTTCGGGGATATTGTGTGGTCGAAGACAAAGCTATTGTTGAGCTCTTTATGAAGGGTCGGGTTTGCTTCACTGAGATATTTAGTCATTTCTCTCAGGGTTATGGGTTAATGGCTCGATGCGTTCCTCTTTTTATTTAAAATTTTTGGCGATAGTCCAGTAGAATTGATGGTTGATTAAGGGCTGAAGACAATTTTTGTTTTTCGTTTCATTTTTTTTTTAATATTAAGAGAGAAAAATGTTATAGAACCAATCGTGTTAAACTATTGATGCTCTGCAATTGCTCTATTCATTTTCTCGTTACCCAACGACTACTTGAGGGACTTTAATTCCATTCTCACTAATATTCAGCAGTTAACAATAATGATTAGGAACACATATTTGTAGCAGATTCGCCTTAAGGGAAATCAGTTGTTAAGGTTGTACTCATAACGCAATTTTTGAAAAATGTCATCAAATGTCCATCGATCTACCTAGGAGATGACGAAAATGAAAAATTAGTTTTTCTTCTTATTCTGGACCCAATATTATTTACATATTCTTCATATTTTATTGTAAGGGTCTACAATAAAAAACATTTTTTTCGGTGCAAACTTTATTGAAACTGTCATACATGTTTCGTGTTCGTTTTTTGTTTACTGCCCTTTTTCTATTTTTTATTATGTGTATATTACCTTTTATTTTCCGTTTAGAGTTATTTTTTCCTTTATCAATTATTTGAACTTTTTCAAAATTGAAGTTGTGTTCCCTGGAGATAGATTGATGGATCATTCATTCTCCTGGATACACAACTTCAATTTTTGAAAAAGTTCAAATAATTGATAAAGAAATAAATAATACTAAACGGAAAATAAAAGAGAATATTCACATAATGAAAAATAGAGAGGGGCAGTAAACAAAACAGGAATCAAATACCTCAATCATATATTCTATAACGCTTTATCTTAAATTAATCTATTTTAAATTATGACGCGAAATAATCGAGTTCAAGATTGACTTTAAATAATCGATTTGTAGTCAGCTGACTTAACCTACCTCGGAAACCTCTCAGTATCAACTACGTCCTCTATGAGTACAGTCACAACGAATCTAAACGGAAAACGAGCACTTCAGAAATTTAAGAAGCAATATATAATTAGATTTAATAAATACATCATAGATGTAGGCACCTACTAATACAATTTCTAGCAAAAGAATTATTAAGGAATGTATTAAATTTCTGTTATTAATTTTTTTTTTTATATATTTCATTTAAAACGGGATAGCCCCTGAAGAGGTGGCAAGTAAGCCACGAAACATGTAGGGCTCAATGAAGTTTGCACAGAAAAAAAAATTTTGTATTGGAGACACTTGCCATAGCAAATAAAGAATATAGAAAATTTAGTTAACGGCTGAAACCGGGCGAAGAATAGTGGGGGGATACGTAAGTTCATAATATCTTCCTTATTATGAGTCGTAACTAAAAATGTTATAGAACCATTCTTGTTATTGATGCTCTCCGATTGTTTTCTATTCATGTTTTCGTAGCTATAATATAAGCCATTTTTTTCAGTTTTCATTATACTTCTTCTGGTCGGATTTTTACTTAAGAATATAAAATATACGGTTAGATGAGTAGTTTCATACCCGCGCGTGGGATATCTCCTTGTTTACTCAACCCCTGCCGGACGGACGTTTTTCTAAATATATAAATACTTCTCAACTAAACACTTAAATGTGAATGCAGTAATTTTGTTTTGAAAGGTTTTATGTAACTCTGTGAAAGACATTAACACCTATTTTAGAGGACGTGTTCACTCCTGTCAGAATACCAACGTAACTGAATCACAAAAATAACTTCTTTGTAGATCATAGAATGGAAGTAGACTGCCCCTGATTCAACAGCTTTATGCTGCTCGACTGGACCATGAAAGAAGCAATGGAATCGATTAGCATCCGGAGTGCTCTTCTTCTCTTCAAGAAAACTTCTTCTACCTTTTTTCCCCCCTTTTTATTATTATTTTCCTAATTTGTATTCAAACGAACACGTTGGTCTAAATGAGTTTACTTTGAGTGGTCCTAGTATGCTGTAAAGAAGAGAGGTGGACGGAGGATAAAATATGAGAAACTCTTGATCACTTTCAACTAACATTTTTTATCATCTACGCTAAAATCATATTTAAACTTTGTTTGAAACAAACAAAGTAGTGTGGGAAAAGTGCATATTCCCAATTTGCATACGAATTTCTGCCTTTTTATGTTTTTATATACACCATGGCACATATACTCATGCACACGTTTTGTGGCACCTTATCGTCATCTATTCTTTTAACGCGATTCAACTGCATTAAAAGCTTTCTAAATAACGCATATTATATAATAAGTGATTTGGCATACATTTCTACTTGTACTACGTTACGTTTGATCTTAAATCAGTGGTGATCATTTGTATGAATTGGTTAGACGAAATTGCATCCATTATTCATAAACGCAATATTATTGAGCATAATGCAACGTTTGTTTCGAAAAAAACTAATCAATAAATAATGCATCAATTCTAATGCATTTGAAAGTGTGCAAAACATAATAAACTACTTAATTTGGTTACCAATAGATTCTCTTTTATTTCCTTTTTAGTGGATTTCTCGAAATAAAGGAGCTATAGAGGTTATTCACATGGCAACAATTCCTTCAAATCTTAGGGAATCATAGGAAATGTATGCCAAAAACGACACCTGTTTAAACTTGATATTTATAGATTGTTCGTCCGTTTGCTCATTAGCGCTCATGAATTTAGAGATAATAAACCAAACATCATATTTAAACTTCAATTACGGGCGATTTTAATGTTTGCAACTGGTTTTGTTCAGAAAAATAAGCTATTGACGTTGCTCACATGACAAAAACTTAAAAGTTTTTGTTCGATGAATTATTAATTACATCTATGATGGAAGTGGGTTCTTAATTTATTAAATTAATGAAATTATTAATGTAGTATAAATTAAAATATATCATATTACTTTTAAGTGATTTTTTTTGTATGTACATTATTTGGTTTAATTGTAATAAAAGTTGTTTTTAAAATTGAGTGTTTTTCAAAATTATTTAATGTTTTATTTTTTTTTATTTTTAATATTTACTATACTGGAGTACCCCTACAGTATAGGAATTTATTTCCCTTGCTCCATCATAAATAATAATATAGTAAGTATAAGGAATATAAGTAACTTTTTCATCTTTTTTAACAGCATCATATTAAATTACAATTTTTATTGAAAAAAAAGTATTAAAAAAGTAAATTAAATTAACATTTATTTAAATATAAATAATAATAATAATGAAATATGAAAAAGAAAAATAAACAATGAAGTAAAAATAATAAAATTAAAATAAAATTGTTAATAATAATAAAATGGATGTTTAGATGAAGTTTAAAGCAGCTTTGAAACTTAATCGTATTTTTTTGTTGTAGATTTTTAGTTTTAGTTTTTTAGTAACTGTATTAGATACTACAGTATGTATTGCTGTGTCCCTGTCAATATAATTAGTGAGAAATCTTTATTTATTTAACATTCTGCAAGTTGTGTTTGTTGAGGCGAAAATCTCAAGATAGTCGTGTTTTATGTCGGTATGGTATCTGATCCGTGACTTTCGTTTTGTATGGTGTAACTGAAATATACTCCCATATATTTTAGACACCTTAGGAAACCACTGATTACCCGAGTTCTTGAGAATATTACACGATCTCGGTCTACAATATATTTGATAAAACAGTAGCAGGTGATTAGCCCTCGAGACGGAGAGACTGGCAAATTCAATATTTATTTCATACTGAGATGATCTGTTGAGCACTAATGGTAAATAAGAAACTGGTGAAGAATATGGCACATCCCGAATTCGCCTATAAAATTGACCTCCTCCCCATCCCAGTGACTTGGTGGAGAGTTCCATAATCTTAACGTTAAATATAATTCGTTTTTTGCTATGTGTCATTTAGCGTAAAACATATATCGTATGTCACTTTCAAATGAAATAATTTTAAATGAAATGCAACCAAACATTTGTGTTTTTTTTTAAATATTGGGTATACAAGGTAATCACGTGGTTCCCACATATGATTTTTTTTTACTTACTAAAAGTTTAATTACTTTCTTTCACAATTCCAAGTTTAATGAGTCTTTTCACCTATACAATGCATTGCAAGTGTTATCATTGCTTTCGGTGGAATACCAAGACATTACAAATTATTAAGTTCAAACTACATTAAATCAACTAAAAGCTTAATTTTTGATATAAAAATGGAACGACTTCCCTGCCATGAACACATATAGGATAGTCTGATTGTTGTTATGAAAATATTCGAGACTTCAAGGTATTAATGATGGGAATACAACATTTAACTAAATTACACTTTGGAGAGAGAAAACATTTTTTTTTTTCCTTTCTTAAGAATTTGTTTTGATATTATTTGCAAATGAGAATTTAGGGAATTTCATTTCTAAAATAAAATGATTTATGATTGAAGTGGATTCATAAAACACCTGATACAATAATTATACGATTCATTGCTTTACTAATTTGAACTTTCTTCATTGTTTAAATAGACAAAGGATAAATTCAAATGAAATCTAGTTATGATTTTACCTAACTTTTGCTTGACCTTAATCCCATTGAAATTCTCTGGAATCAGTTACAAAAAGAGATTTCAGGTCAAAACTCCATTTTACAGACATTGAATCAAATACTCTTCGAGGAATAGGAGTAGAATTCAGAAGTTAGAATCCTAAATCATAATAATAAGTATCATTTATCGTTTTCAGAGTGTAACTATCTCTCCTGCTATACAAATAACTCACTTAAAATGATTTAAAGTTTAGAATTTTCTTTATTTCATCTTGTTCTCCAAGAAAATTAAAAATAAAATAGTTTTACTAACCAAATTCATGAGTACGCTTACAACGAAAACGTAAAAATGAATTTCTTAGTTAACATTTAATCATTGAGGAAAAGTTTTTTTTTTTCTTTGATCATTATTCCGATCCACTTCATTTGAGAATGAAAAGTTAAAAGAAAAAAAATATGATGGAATCTCAAAGCTTCGGCTTAATAATTACTAAATAATTTCCATTAAATATTAAAATTGACATTATTAGGGATATCAGACCGGATCAAGAAAGTAATTTATTATCATAGTAATACTTAGGAAAATACCCAATTTCAATCAACAGAAATACTCCAGTACTCTTATCCTGCTCTAGCATGAAGAGCTGGCTTAATGGTTGGTTTATCATTGATAAATAAATTTTCAAATTTATGGTGGTTGAACTTATGTCGTAGTTTTCGACAAATGTCTACAAATGTCCAACGAACCCTGCAGATAACAGAAACGTCCGTACAAAACTAAAGATATACACACTAGAGGTTGCCACTTATAATTCAGCTCTATAATTATGCGAGGGGCTCAGGTTAGCCATGTGAGTTAAAGCGTTGGCCTTAATCTCACATGGTAAACCTAGAGTGGCGAGTTCGATTCCCGCCTGGGCAGAGGAAATTATTTAGTGACGGAATTCATTAAATAACATCCTAAGTCTCACCCTGGCTAGAAAAGTGTGGTAACCAGAAGATAACCAGTCCCAATTAGCCTTAGTTGCAAAAAGCGGACGTTAATAAATAATAATAATATATAGGTAATTATGCGTTTCATGTAAAAACTAAAGATGACTTTGTTAATGGCTGAAATTGGATTAGGGAGAGGAGACGTGTTTAGGGGGGGGGGATTATAAGTAGCTCAGTCATTATAAAACCAAAAAAAGTATATAAAACCAATCACTTTGCAATTTAATGTTCCATAAATGTTAAATATATTAAACAAGAAATGTGCATTTTTTTTTCTCAGCTTTCAATAAACTTTACACTTATTCGTCTCATATTAGCAATATGCTTGTCAATCTTCAAAAATCTTATTCCAAGCTTAAATACCATAAATTCAAAGGGCATTTATTATGTGAGATACATACAAATACATTGTATGATGACGTATTCAATTAATATTTTACGTTTTGACTAAGAAACGCTTATTTGTTCTAAACCATACTGTATATATTTTAATATGTACTTAACCGTTTCAATCAACACTAAAGATCATACTCGTTAATGGCTGATATCTGGCCTAGAATATGGAGGGGGAGTGGTTAGAGGTGGGGATTTCGAAAATTTAAATTATATCGGTTATTATGATTGGGGATCGAAAAATGTTATAAAACCCATTTTAATAAAATGTTGATGCTCTATAATTGTTGTTCTGTACATTTCTCATAACATAATTATACAGCGATTTATTCGTAGCTCCTTGCTATCAGCATTTAGCAAACCCTCACTTCTACTCATCGGAGTTTTACTAAGAAATAGAGAATATAAGATGAGATGAGATCACCAGTGTAGGCATAGTTTACCCACCTCCTGCTTGGCGGACTTTTTAGCAGATTTCCCTTAAGGGAAATCAGCTATTGAGGTCGTACTCATGTCTCATGACGCGAGTTTCGAAAAATTTCTTCAAATGTCCATCGATCCTACCCAGGAGATGACGAAAATGAGGTCCGTTCAAAATGATATATATATATATATATATATATATATATATATATATATATATATATATTTGACTGTTAACGCTCTAGCGGTCGCAATTTTCGTTTGATCGTTACCAAACTCGATATTTAAACGTTTTATGCAAAAATAAAGATCAAGTTCGTTAATGGCTGAAATTGGACAAGTGGGAGGGGGGGTTTAGAGGAGAGGATTTTCGAAAATTCGAAATATCTCCGTTATTATACGTCGAATCGAAAAATTATATAGAATCAATCTTATTGCAAATTAAATTTACTATAAATAATGTTATATACATTTATTCTGTATCTTGAATATTAACCGAGATATTTACTTCGGGTCTAGTCGTGAGTTTCCGTCAAGAGCTAGTTCGGGCTGTCCCTTTAACTGTTTGACTCTCTATTCTGAATTTTCTCTATTGTATACCTTCACGTGGGAAATCTGCTTAGTTTACGCAGCCCCTGCGTGACGGACTTTTTTTAGCATATAATAAGTAGAGCTCTTGATTACTACCTCAGCAAAATAATAATCTCCTTACCAATTCATAAGATGTGGATAATGTTAGCATGAGGAGGAACCTTTGGGAATATAGAAAGTGCTTTGAAGAAT
This sequence comes from Riptortus pedestris, assembly GCA_019009955.1. Classification (NCBI taxonomy): domain Eukaryota; kingdom Metazoa; phylum Arthropoda; class Insecta; order Hemiptera; family Alydidae; genus Riptortus; species Riptortus pedestris. Next base: position 37,313,833 of record CM032233.1, read on the forward strand.
TAATAAGGTACATTGGGTATGATCTGAAGTGGAAGGATTCTCACGATCAAAGCCACTTTTATGAGCTGCCATCTGTCACCCCTCTCAACGTCACAACAATTCTACATGGGTTTGTGAGACTCACCTGCCGTATCATCCCCTATTAGCAGATTCCCCTTAAAGCAAATCAGCTATTGAAGTAGTATACATAAAGCAGTTTTCGAAAGATTTCTCAAATGTCGATTCATCCTACGTAGGAGGCGACGAAAATGAGGTATACTCAAAATTATGTGAGTGTGCGTGCGTGCTTGTCTGTGTGTGTGTGTGTGTGTGTGTGTGTGTGTGTGTGTGTGTGTATTTGTATTTGTCCAATACCACTCTAGTGGGCGCATTTTTTTTTTATCGTTACCAAACTCGATGTATAAATTTATGTTTCGTGTAAAACTAAAATACAAGCTCGTTTACAGCTTTTGGGTGGAGAAGGCTTTAGTCGGAGTGGGGGAAAATTCGATTCCCCAAAGATGGGGAAAAATAGAAATTTCAAACACAATCCAGTAAAATGCTTTATTAGGAAATGAATTTGGAGGCGAGGAGAGTGTGACGTTGTTAAATTAGTCCCGTAGATCATCTCGCGATTTCGTAGTTGAATTAAAAATTGTCCCATTTTCTGAAAAGTCACAGATAGGGCAATATCATACTTGATATTTAATTTTAAAAACGTCCGTCATGCAGGGGCATTTATAGAACATTACATTTGCAATAAGATTGGTACTATAGACTTTTTCGATCCTACGCATAAAAACGCCCTAAGGGAAATATGCTAAAATATTGAAAAATCAATTCTTTTGTTGTGGGTTTAATCGTATCTAATCCACAATTGATCGTTTTAACCTCGGATTGTCATATTTTCAGTCCGTATATTTCTTCTTCCTGTAAAAATTGAAAAAGATTTTATAATCACTTAATTAGGACTCTAATTGTTTGAATTCTTAATTTACAAAATCTAGGCAATTTTGAATCTAGAGCAGTTTCTCACAAACACATTCCACACTTTTGGACGCATATAAATACGAAAAAAAGGGCCTTTGCCAGTGAATATACGAACATTTTCGCTTTACTTTCTTTTTACTCTGGTGGTGATAGTAGTTGGCTAATGGCTTTCAAACTTACACAGATAGTTAGTACAAGCCCTTTTCATCACTTTAATAGCTCGATTCTCGTGCGAGTGCTCTCTAATTACAGCAGTGAGATGCAATCTCGAAATCTGCTTTATTGTGAAAATTAGAGAAAGGTAATTCAAATCTTGCTGTTCTGTTTATAAATAAACACCTTACAATCCTAACGGACTCTTCTTGGCCATGAGAGTTTCAAATTGGGGTAATCCCAAGCAGTATAAAAATATAGTGGATAGTGAAGCCTCACATAGAAAACACCTTTATTATTGACAATGTCCGTTACGCAGTGGATGCGCTAACTAAGAAGATTCCCCACGTGAGTCACATATTTGCATTTATCTCAAAACGTTAAAGTTTAATAACATCAATATTTAGTATTTAGGCTTCAAATATAGTGCTTCATAATATAACAGCTTATTGTTGATATAGCATGAGTTGGAGTGGGGATTAACTGAAGGCCGAAAAGTAAAAACCCCAAATATCTTGGTTAATATTAAATATAATGGAAACCTGTACATAATAACATACTATATATTGAAAATTACATTTGCAATAAGGTTGGTTCTAAACACTTTTTTCAGTCCAAAGGCATAATAACGAGGAAATTAAGAATTTTTGAAATTCCTCCCCTCTAAACCCCCCTCTCTCCCAGTCCGATTACAGACGTTAACGAACTTGATCTTTCTTTTTACATAAAACACTTATATATCGAGTTCCGTAACAGACAAATATATATATATAATTTTGAAAGGGCCTCTTTTTCGTCATCTAGTAGATAGGATTGATGTACATGAGTACAACCTGAAACCTGATTTCTCTTAAGGGAAATCCGCTAACATGTTTATCGTAAAAGAAAAATTATATATTCATATATGCAAAAATTTGGTTAAAGTATACGAGCCATCGAAGAGGGGTTTTGCTTCGAATTAAAGGTACTAACATGTTTTTAGCTCAATGAGCACTTATGTTATAAAGGATAAGACCTTTTTTTATATATATACCTCAAATAGGGGTAAAGAAGGAATGAGAATGGAATATCCCAACTTCCGTCGTTTGTTTCTCTATCGGTTCAAAAACCTAAAATTGAAGGGAACGGTCCTTTAAAAAAAGACTTTAAAAAGTCCGTCACACAGGGGCTGCGTAAGCAGATTTCCCACGTGAAGTTATACAATAGAGAAATCTCCATACGAGAGCCGAACAGTTATGGCAAATGGCCGAACTAGCTTTTAGCGGGAAATTCAGTCATTCGTTATCGGCCCACAATTAATAAAAATGCAAATATCTCGGTTAGTATTCAAGATAGAGAATAAATGTATAGAACAATATTTATAGTAAATTTAATTTACAATAAGATTAGTTCTATACAATGTTTTGATCCGACGTATGGTAACGGAGATATTTCAAATTGTCGAAATTCTCCCCCTCCCACTGGTCCGATTTCAGCCATTAACGAACTTGATATGCCTTTTTGCATAAAACGTTTAAATATCGAATTTGATAACGATCAAACAAAAATTGCGCTAGAGCGTTAACAGACAAATATATATATAATTTTGAACGGACCTCATTTTCGTCATCTTCTGGGTAGGATCGATGGACATTTGAAAAAAAATTTCGAAAATCGCGTCATGAGTACGACCTCAATAGCTGATTTCCCTCAAGGGAAATCTGCTAAAATAAATAATACGTTGCTCTGTTATTTTCATAACACTATTTTCCAGGCACAACTATTAGTCAATTTCATGTTGTTTAGAATATTTAAAAATTATTTTAACAGTTTTAATTAACTAATGCCCGTGTCAGTATAGCCGTTACTAGCGGTACGTCCTAAATTCAGTAGTGGCAATATATTTAGAGTGAGAATAAATGAGTTAGAACAGAAACTTGCGGCTGCTTAAAAGTTATAAAGTGTAATAGGCGCCGAGAGGGCAGAGAGGGCCAAACTAGGATTGCAGTGGGCCAACCACTGGGCTGCTGGGTATCCTTACTGGCGCCCTAGAGGATAGCACTCCCTCCAACTACTTACCTAGGCAACTTTGTTCCTCTTTCTCAATCTCATTGAAAAAAGGGGGAAAAAATTGAATTCAAGTCCTTGGGAATTGTGTCTTCCTTTTAAGAAAGATATTCCGGCATGGGAGTCTATTGCTCTATTATTATAAAATTCCGTCACGCAGGGACTGCGTAAACTAACCAGATTTCCCTTGGGAAGGTTTACAACAGATAAATATACATACTGGAAACACCACCGCGAATTTCAACTGAATAAATACAAACGGTAATGAGAAATCTTTCAGCTACAAGTTAATAACTCTACAAGGGAAAGCGTCTGAATTGTAAACAAACAGGCAGGCCAACCTGAATTCTATACCGGAAATTAAAACCTTTAATGTAATATATCTTAATATAACACATCAATTTTATTGAAAACTATTTACTATAGCTAGTTCAGTAATTTGTAATGAATCAGAATAATTTTAATCTCAATTGCTTAAATTTTAGGCATCCGAGAACAAAAAAGTCCGTCACGCAGGGGCTGCATAAACTAAGCAGATTTCTCACGTGAAGTTTCACAGTAGAGAAATCTGCCCAATAACAGCTGTAGTAGGAAGGGATCTACCTATTCACGAGGGAGGAATAGTTCCGGAAAAGGCCACCAGAGCTCTCGGCGGAAAGTCCGGAACATGGAGTCCTGCCGATCACACACACAATACAAATGCAAATATCTCGGTTAATATTTAAGATACAGAATAAATGTATAGAAAAATATTTATAGTAAATTTAATTTACAATAAGATTGATTCTATACAATTGTTCGATCCGACGCATAATAACGGAGATATTTTGAATTTTCAAAAATCCTCCCTCTAAACCCCCCCCCCTCCCACTGGTCCGATTTCAGCCATTAACGAACTTGATCTTCCTTTTTACATAAAACGATTAAATATGGAGTTTGGTAACGATCAAACAATAATTACGACTGCTAGAGTGGTAACAGACAAATATATATATATATATATATATATATATATATATATATATATATATATGTCTGTAACCACTCCACCAGTCGCAATTGTTGTTTGACCGTTACCAAACTATAACAATATATATATATATATATATATATATATATATATATATATATATATATATATATATATATAGTAACATATACACTAAACCGCAAAAAAAACCGGACACTTCCTTTTCGTCGTATTCACAGCTAATTTTCAGCACTTTTCTTTATGTGGGTATTCTAGTTAATACAGAGAATTTAGAGTCTAAGTCCATTGAACTAATCCCTTCAGGATTAGTAAACAATTAGATAAAACTCAGATTAGATTTATTTGTCGTGAAGTTGATCTATTCTAAACTGTAAGTAGTTTTTCGCAAATTTAAACATCTTTAATTATTAACCAAGCATTTTCTTTAATTAATGTTTTATATTTATATCGGTCCAGAATAATGGGTCTTTCATACTTAGATGGAAGGCCGGAGCTTACATTACATTGCCGAAACGCTAGGAGTAGCGAAGTCTACCATTCACTGTAATAAAAGTGAAGAATAATTTTTTTTTAAATGTGTTAATTTATCATTTTTTTATTTTGTATTTTTTTGTAAATAATCAATAAAAATTATTCACTTTTGGCAGATTTTGTTTAAATAACCTATAGATTAACCAATTATTTTAATTAAAAAGATTAATATATATATATATATATATATATATATATATATATATATATATATATATATATTAAGTATTTAACAAAATTATAAGACTAAATCTAAGTGTCCGGTTTTTTTTGCGGTTGAGTGTATATATAATTTTGAACGGACCTCATTTTCGTCTTTTCCTGGATAGGATCGATGGACATTTGAGGAGTTTGAGGAGTTTTTCTTCCCTCAAGGGAAATCAAATAAAAAAATCCGTCGCGCAGGGGCTGAGTTAACGAAGCAGATTTCGTGGGTTACGTATTTGCATTTATTTAAAAAAGTAAAAGTTCAGTGTGAACAATTTTTGACATTAAGGCTTCAAATAATGTGTTTCATGATATAACAGATTATTGTTGTTATGACATTTACTTAAAAATGAAAATATCTCGGTTAATAAACACGATAATGAAAATATGTGCATAACAATATTTGTAGAACAATGCATTTGCATTGAGATTAATACTAGACACTTTTCTGATCAAACGTATAGTAACGGAGATATTTGGACTTATCGAATTTCCCCCCTGTAAACTCCCTCACCCACTTGTTCGATTATAGCCGTTAACAAATTTGATATTCATCTTTACATAAAACGTTTAAATATGGAGTTTGGTAACGATCAATGAAAAATTGCGTCCGGTGGATCGTTAACAGACAAATTTATATAAAGTTTTGAACGGAGCTCATTTTCGTTATCTTCTAGGTTGGATCGATGGACAACTGAGGAAATGTTTCGAAAATCGCGTCATGAGTACGACCTCATGGGAACCTTAAGGGAAATCTCCTAAAAGCATACGGTGAATTTTAATTAGCTTTTGCAGGAATTGTAACAGGAGTACTGGCCTAGATTCCCGAGGGACCCTGGATGAAGCCCCAGAACATTTAAGTAATTTTATCCATGATGAAAAATTAATAATGTTTGAATACTAATTTAATCTGTTGTTCAGGCTTTTATGAGAAATATAATTAAGCTAATATTAATATGCCTTCCCTAGTTTGAACGAAATCATGGAATAGATTACTGATTGCTTATCCGAGGTCTGTTTTATACGAGGAACAAAAGGCGAAAATGGAAACCATATACCCTATTAGGGACGTATAGGAGCCCATTGAAAGGCTTCCTAGATCGATATAGGGGAAAATACATGAGGAGTTATATATTTCTATCCTCAATACGTATTCCCGAGGAACAATTGGTGGTAAAGGGCAGATTCGCTTGAGGCTCCCTGTGAAAGTCCATTGATGTTGGTTGATCCCAGTGAATCCAATATCATGGTTATACCACTTTTTTATATGGGAGTGATCTTGTTTGACCTTACTATAAATTTTCCAAATCCCTTTTTGGGCTCATTTTTCCTGAAGGTATAGAGCTCGAGGAAAATAACATATTCTATTGCAACTGGAATTAGCAAATATTCAGTGTAAAAATGATCTAATATCAATGGTTTCCATTAATTTGTAAATATATTAATAATAATGACAAAGCATTTGTTAATGAGTTTGGTTCATTGTGATTAAATTATACGCTTTTCTTAACTTTATTTAGTGACGGAATTCATTAAATAAAATCCTTAGTCCCACCCTGGCTAGAAATGGGTGGTAACCTGTAAATAACCCGGCCCAATTAGCCTCAATTGCAAAAAGTGGACGTTAATAAATAATTTAAAATTGTTTCTTAACTAACCTGTATAGTAGGTATTATATATATATATATATATATATATATATATATATATATATATATATATATATATGCATATATTTAAATTATATTGACACAATATATTTTTAAATATGAATAATGAGGTGATGAAATATTTGAATTGCATAAAATTTTTACCCGATTTTATGCAATTCAAATATTTTATCACCTCATTATTCATTTTGAGAAAATTAATGTTGGGCGTTCCATATTTAAGTTTCTCCTTTTTTCACCAAATCCTTAATAGGAGAGTATATAGTGTCTTTATAACTATGCAGTTTGTGATTTTTTAGTTGTTGCGAAAATATGACCAATTTAATTTGATTTAACTAGTCTATGGCGGTAGTTTAATTTTTTATACTAGTTTCGAGTCCATAAGACGCCTCATCTCGAGATGTTCTACTACACAAAGAAACTAAACTAACGGCTACATCTTTCTCTATGACCTTCCACCAGCAGTACCAGTCGGAGAATGGCTTACAAAGTATGGCGGGTCAAGTCAGCCCTAATGATGTGTAGTCTAAATCGTAAATGATAAATTTATAATTCATTAACTATCATCTTAGCGTTTCTAATAAATTAAAATATATACAATTCCCATATTTTATTTTTATTTTCTTATTTATCACCTATTCCCATCCTAATTAGTATTAAATATTAGATTTTACTTCCCATATTCAATGATAGAACGAAAACGGAAGTTAAAGGGGAGAAAAATATCAAAAATCTATGAATATATTTAAAATTACATATGTTAGAATTATTCTTTTTCTGGACTCAATATTATTTACATATTCTTCATATTTTATTGCAAGGGTCTCCAATACATAACATTTTTTTTTGCTACTTACATTTCTGAAGTGCTCGTTTCCCTTTTACATTCGTTGCGACTGTCTTCACAGAGGAGGTAGTTGATACTGAGAGGTTCCCGAGGTAGGTTAAGTCAGCTTATCTAACCCAGCTTAACCAGAAAAAAATGGTTTGGAGACTCTTGCCATAAAATATGAAGAGTACATAAATAAAATTTAATTAAAATGTGATAAGAAGTGCAGGAGAGAGGGACTAGGAGACAAATAATTCGACTCAGAAGTACATATGGTATTCTATAACATTTTATCTTAAATTAATCGATTTTAAATTATGTCCCGAAATATTCGAGTTCAAGATTGACTTGTGAATAATCGATTTTTAGTCAGCTGACTTAACCTACCTTGGGTACCTCTCAGTATCAACTACCTTCTCCAGTGAGGACAGTCGCAACGAATGTAAAAGGGAAACGAGCACTTCAGAAATATAAGTAGCTATTTATAATTAGATTTAATAAATATTTCTTAGATGTAGGCGCAAACTAGTACAATATCTAGCACATGAATCATTAAGGGATGTGTTAAATTAATGTTATTAATTTTTTTTTTTGAAAAGGAATAGTCCCTGAAGAGGTGGCAAGTAAGCCACGAAACATGTAGGGCAGTTTCAATCAAGTTTGCACCGAAAAAAAATTATAGAAAAGTTTTTTTTATTATGAAGAATACATATGTTAAAATGTAAACAGATATTGTTTTTGGCACTCTATTAATTTGAATATCAAAAATTTGAATACATTTTAAATAATTTTGTCGCACGAACGACCTCAATTGAGCATTTACTCGGGGAAATACTCTGAAGCCCACGCACACAATAAAAAATGGTATAAAGATGGCATCTCCAGTAAAACATGTAGGACCGGAGTCAAGGAGACAGTAATGTAACTGTGTGTTAATTATTTCCTTAGGAAGCCTTAATTCATTCCACTTGTAAAAACACTTGCATATACTAAATAAACGGGATCATCCCTTTCTAACGTTGGCGTCACTGCCTAAAGGTATGGATGGACATGACAAAGCCCCGTACTTGTTTACACAAGCGGGAATGAATTGCAATTGGGAAATGCCAAAGAGAGATACATCAGTGAGTAGCCAGAGCGTGTTTCGACCCGATTGGATAAAATGGCAGAGAAGGCTGAGGATATCTTCCTCGGAAAATTTTCCCTACCTTCGTTCAATGTATTATTTATTTTTCCTTTCCTCTAGCCGTACTAGACGAAAATATATTTTTTTATGTATTTTAAATTTTCATTCAATGTAACTATAATATTGTTACGTTTACAAAAATAATAAACGTTGGTTATTACGGTTATTTTGGATTGCAAAATTAAACACACAAACTTTAGCGTTTTTTTCACTGCACGGTTTAATTGACGATGCATTACACACTTGGTAAATAATTCTTCATTACTAATCACAATATGCGCTGATCAGTTCACTTCTTATTGCACATTATAATAACTCCCGATCACACGAATCACTGAAGTTTACAAGAACACAGCGCTGCATTGATTTTCACAATATACGGCACTTTACTGATCTTCACATAAACACGGTACTGCACTGAACTTCACTAAAACACCGCACTGTACTGAAACCAAAAGCACTGAACACTCTGTTATTCATTAGTAACAAAACTGAGAACTAACAAACTGTCGAGCGAGCTGGGCCGCTTTATAGGCGGGTGGCGAGTTCAAAGAAAAGGGTATAGAGTGGCCTAGGTCCAAGACTGGCGCCGCCTAGAACATTCCCAATTCAAACATGTCAAAAGATGAATCGCCATTGTAGCGGCATCTCAAATAAATAATAATAATAGAACATTTCTTGCGCCATCTCTCCTGCTGGGTTGCCTTCATTTACTTCGTACTTCTTAAATACATGATTAACTCAGCGAAATTTTTCAAGTATGTAGTTTTCGCAACACTATATTTTTAATATTATAATTAATCCAAAAAATTAAAAAAACAGTATAAAAAACCAATTTACAGTTTTAATGAATCCTACTACACTCCTTTAAAGTTCATGGTGACATCGAATACGACCCATCAAGGGGTGGGAACAGTGTTTCCCCCCTCCTCCACAATAATTCATTAATCAATTCTATTTTTATTGAAAGAAAAAATATAAGTTTGCCTTTGGTCATAGTAGTATAATGAACAAGTTGGAATCATATTTAATCAAACGCCTATTATATCTTGGAATCCCAGAGCTTCCACCTTATATAAACAATTAGAATATATATATAAAACAGAATCTATGGCTAATCAGTTAAATATAATATTAGGTTTTGACCATAATTCATGGAAATAGCAATTATATTGTCTATTTGTGTAGGTATTAATTGCCTTTGTATTAAATGAGCAACAAAAAATGCACGCAAACACAATATATTTTTCTCACTAAATAATTTGGTAACTTCCGACTTGATTGTTTTTTACAATGATTGATTGGCTTTTTGGTGGTATTTTACTAAGAAGAACCATTTTTCAAAACGTGGCATATAATACAAGGAGCTTTTGGAAATTGTGCAAGTGCTCAATGAAAATCGGGTGGAATGGACTGAAAATAAACCTACTCACATTAACAATGCCCTATTTCTCATTATATACATATGTACTACTTAAGAAGTATAGTGCTTGAAAGCAGTACTTCTACATTGATGATTGTACTACTCAACTATTCGAAAATAGTAGTGAATTCCTGGAGAAATCATTCTGGGGGATTCTGCTAGTTGTTCCCCTATCAAAATCAGCGGAAATTTGGTTTTAGTAATTATGATGTTGGTATTCAGTAGAGGCAGCATAAGTGATGGACTGTGTGGAAACCAATGGACCGGTTGCCAGTGGATAACTCTCCCTCTAGTACTGGTAATAGGAAATCAATCCATGCCCTGCTGGATGATTTCCATGAATCCAGTTACTTCCATATCCTAGGAAACAGCTAAAAGCGGTAGATGGCATATAACTACTCATAATCTAATATTGGGCATCAGGTTGGTCATGTGAGTTAATGCGTTGACCTTAATTTCACGTGATAATACTAGTGTCGAGTTCGATTCCCGCCCTGGGCAATAGGAATTTATTTGGTGACGGACTCATTAAATGAATTCCTTAATTCACCTTGGCTAGAAAAAGATGGTAGCCTGCAGCTAACCCGTCCCGTTACCCATAGTAGCATAACGTGGACGTAAATAAATAATTTAATATTAGCATAATATCTTCAAGAGGAATATGACATTTAACAACTCAAAACTTCATAATAGAAAGAAGCTTCGTCTTAGAATATTTGATTTTTTTTTACAAATTGAATAGAAAAAAAAATATTCTAATATTTTACATTAAGCCTGAAATTTATTATTAGGACTAGGGAATAAAAATACCTCTACCACAAGAATAGTGTACATTCTTTAGATTTCCATAGTTGTTAGGTTTCCTTACAAATAGTGGAAATAATGCATTCTAAAGGATTATTACTACTAATAACATTAAAAAAAAGTTACAAATTGACCAAAATTCATAAATTATAACTGGAATAAATTAGGAGCTGCGCCAATTAAGCAGATTTCTCCCTTGCTGGTATAACACTTGTGATCCCATCTCTCCACATATTCTCTATTCCTAAGTAAATAAAAACCAATGAGTACGTGGGTTGGGGGGGGGGGAAGGGTATTATATTGATATTGATAACAAACAAAAGTAGGAATATCTCGCTTAATACTTGTGTTACGAAATAATGCATAAGAATAACAATTGTAGAATATCAATAGTTAAACAAGATTGGTTTCAATAACATTTTATAAGTTTTATGAGTCATATAAACGGAGATATTTTGAATTTCCAAATACCCCCCGCTCTAAACCTCCACCATTCCAAGTACGATTTCAGTCAATAAAAAATATAATATTTAGTGATGAGTGAAACGGCTAAAATTTGAGTACGGTATAGATCAAAAAAACATTTACGAGTTAAGACCGTAAATGATGACGTCATCACACTACATATTTGCATGTATTTCACACAGCTAAAGTTCAATGAATACAATATTTAGTATTTACACTAATAATATAGCCCATAATATAAAATCGTATTGTTCATATGGTATGAGTAGGAGTGGGGGTTTGCTGAAGGCTGAAAACTAAAATATGGAAATATCTCGGTTAATAATCAAGATATAAAAACCTGCTAAAAAACGTACATAACAATTTTTATAGAGCCTTACATTTGCAATAAGACTGGTGCTATACAATTTTTCGATCCGACGCATAATTACGGGGAAATTCACCTAATGGAAATATGCTAAAAGATAGGAAAATCAATTCTTTTGTTGTGTCATATTTCTCAGATTGTCATATTTTCAGTCCGTATATTTCTTGTTCCTGAAAAAGATGAATTATCACTTATTTAAGACTCTAAATGTTTGAATTTTTAATTTACAAAATGTAGGAAATTGTGGACCTAAAGCCGGTTAACATAAACACATTCCACACATTTGGGAGCATATAAATACGAAAAAAAGGGCCAGTGAAAATACGAACATTTTCCCGTTACTTTCTTTTGACTCTGGTGGTGATAGTAGTTGGCTAATGGCTTTCAAACTTACACAGGTAGTATAAACCCTTTTCATCACTGTACTAGCTTGAATTTCGTGTGAGTGCTCTCTAATTACAGCTGTGGAATTCAATCTCCAAATCTCCTTTATTATGAAAATTAAAGAAAGATAATACAAATCTTGCTGTACTGATTATAAATAAACACTTTACAATTCTAAGGGTTTCTTCTTGGTCGTTAGAGAGTTTCAAATTGGAGTAATCTCTAGTAAGAAACATTTATGAGCCCTTTAGAAAGGGAAAGGGAAAATATGCAACTGCATAATGCAAAAAGAAAACAAAAAAAAGTCCGTCACACACGGGCTGCGTAAACTAAGCAGATTTTCCTCGCTAAGTTGATTAATAGATATACCTGCATACTGCTAAGACAACACCACCGCGAATATTAAGTGAATAAATACAAACGCTAATAAGAAATCTTTCCCTCGCCGGCGGAAAGCGTCTCAAATGTAAACCAACAGGTATGCCAAACGGCTTACCAGAAAGAAAAACAATGACTGAACCGTATCAGAAAATAAAATATTAATTTTATTGAAAACTATCTACTATATCTAGTACTGTAATTTATAAGGAATCAGAATAATTTTTATCTCAATCAATCAAATTTTAGTAGTCCAAGATTTTAAGATAGGGGGGAACATATTAGCACGAGTAATAGAGTGAGGGCTTACTAATAGCCTAAAACTAAAAAATGCATATATCTTGGTTAGTTATCAAGGTAGTGAAAAAAAGTACATAACAACATTTATGAACATTACGTTTGCAGTATAATTGGTTCTGTACAGTTTTTCGATTCGACGCATAATAACGGAGATATTAAGAATTTCAGATATTAACGCCTCCTAAACCCCTATCCCGCTGGTCGGATTTTAGCCAATAACGAACTTCATCTTTAGTTTTACATAAAACGTTTAAATGTCGAGTTTCGTATCAATAAAAAAAAACCACTGCTAGAGCGTTAACAAACATATGTTTTTATATATGTATATATATATATATATATATATATAAATATATATATATATATATATATATATATATATATATATATAATATTGTGATGATGTGTTCAACCAGGTTATATTTATATATGGTGTTGTTGTTTTTTATGGAGGTTTGATCGATGTCAAACCAGGAAAGGTTATTGTAACCAGTAACCCTAATGCAATATTTACAGTAGTTTTAAAGTATCTTTAGTCTTGGTAAGTAAAAATAGCATAAATACCTCCTGTTACACTCTAATTTAACAACAATGTGCAATATTATAAAGTAGCAATTGTATTTTTACAGCCCTGAAGAAGAGAAAATAAAATTCTCGAAATATCGGCATAAACAAAAAATTTTTTTTCCAACATTGACCAAACCTCCAAAAAAAGAACAACCCCATACATATATTGAATTTACTACAATAATAATAACTATATAAACAAAATATGTAAAAAGAAGATTAGGCTTGCCCTATTTTTGACTACCTAAGTTATTTAATTATCGGCAAAATGGGCAGTTAGTTTTCATCATTGGGGAACGGCTCACTTTAGGACAGTGGCGAACTGATGAGGTGGAAAATCTTGATTTGAAGGTTTTGTGGGTGATGGGGCTCTGCCCTCAAGACCAAACTAACCGAGGGCAGAATGCAGCCACAGTCCACACCACTTTATTGACGTAACACCTCAACAGTATCTACTCTTCACCTCCACCTTCTCTCCCCCCCCCCCCAGTTCTTTCCTTATTCAACACTAGCTAGAAATTATTAGAGGCAGAATGATGATTGTATTTTTTTTTTTGTAGGCATACTTTTATGTGCACAATATTTCCTCATCTCCGTGTTTAAGTCATATACCTTATTATTTGGCAACTTAAGCGAATTTTTATTACAGGCCTCCTAAAACCTACAAATTTTAATATAACTCATAACCATGGAAGAATTAATGCTAATTCACATTCCGAGTTTTGTTAAGCTCGGTTCAATCGTTAGTGCCCAATAAAATTGTTGGATCCCGCTTTAGTTATTAGTGTGTATCTCGCTAATACTTTATTATACGACAAAATTGAATTTATCCAAAATTTAATATAAAAATTTAACCGAAATAAAAAAATAAACAACTTTTGACTTGTACATATTTCCCGATAAACCATTAGGAAACGAAATATCGCTATTTTTAATTTCAGGCCTCCCTTACAACCCACACTTCTGCTCGTCCCTAGAAATGTTGATACAGCTTATTACCATGTAGGAGTTAGTGCTAATACAGATACGGAGTTCTGTTTAGTTGGGTTGAGTCTTTTGTGCCACATCATAATTGTTGACTCACGCTATAGTTTTTAGCGTATAACTCATTTATACTTCGGTATACGACCAAAGTGTGTACAACAAACGTTACTCTAAATAACAAAATAAACAACTTTTGTTATGTGCATATTTGCCGAAATAGCAATTCGAAACGAAATATCGCTATTTTTAATTTCAGGCCTCCCTTATAAGCCCCACTCCTGTTTGACTCAGAGAATATTGGACCATACATTAAAGTAGCATAAAGTCTAAGTTGGGTTAGTAGTAATATACATACCATGTTTCATAAAATTCGGTTTAGCTGTTTATGCGTGAAAAGGTAATAAACAGACAGACACCAAAGCTACAAATTGAAGATAGATAAATATAAATATAGATTCAGCAACGTAGCACAGAATACGAGAACTTGAAGAATAAATTTGAAATAAAATATAAAAGAAGATATTGGCCACCAAATTCACCGAGGGTCTATTAGCCATATAGCCCTAACATTCATTTCCCTTAATAACATCTATGGAATATAATTATACCAATAAATCATATAATTAATATTTTTAAGATGTCTGCAACATTGAATGTTTTTAATATTTCCGTGGCCTTGTTTGCGCAAATAATACTGAGAGATATTCCCTTATCAGAATATTTCTCTTACTTACAATCAGGTATTAATGTTAACACCCATATATGTAAGTCCTATGGCAAACTATGTTTAACAAGTTGAGCAAATAAAGCTAGAATTAGGTGGCAGGATAACCTATTAAGGGATTAAGGACTTTCCGGAGATGTGAAGAGGGAAGATATGGATTTGGATGATGCAAGCTGCTGACTAAGTTAAAAATGTTGTAAAATATAGATTGGGAGTAAGAGTGAGATCATTATGCGTTACATTGGAATATATTATATTTTGTTCCTCATTGCCATTTTACCAGATTTCCCTTGAGGGAAATCAGCTATTGAGGTTTTACTCATGATGCGTTTTTCGAAAAATTTCTACAAATGTCAATCCATCAATCCTACCCAGTAGATGAAGAAAATGAGGTCCGTTCAAAGCTATATATATATATATATAGGACAATCATTTTTTTCATTATTACGTCTAGTAATGAGTGTAAGTAAGTGAAGAATGTCTAACTTCATAGCATAGAAAATTTTCCTTTGATCAAAATGAGATATGAAAGAAAAAATCAGAGGTGAAGCGAACGGAAGATTATCACTGGTTCCCTGGTAATACGAGATTTTGTTTTGTAAAGGACTTATTTTTATTGATGTCTACCTCCTCGACACCTACTGCAGTTGACATTCAATTTTGTCCCTTCACGACGTAAAATAAAAAGCCCCCATCACCCCAGGACTGTTGTTTCCCCTAATATTTATGTTTGCTTACTCGCGGCACTGTGAATTCCAAGATCCTTTGATCATTCCATGGAAAAAGATTACCAAAGCATAGCAACCAAATGAATTTTTATTCTTTTGAAACATTATTACTGTAATTTCATGAATGCTCTTAAAATTTCAAGAATGATTTGCGTAATGTGGAGTGATTGCTATCAATATATTCTTGTTTACGTAAGAGTTTTTATAAAAGTGCTATCCTATATTGAACAAAAATATCCAATCTACAAAATATATTCATAACATTGTCGGTATCAATCAAAAAGAAGAACGTACTCAACTAGTTATCTCATATCTATCTCAGACGAATACGAGAGTGCCTGAGTATATCATTATAAGAACTCCAGGGCATGTATTTATATAGTAAGAATGGATTGACGTCAGAATCTGTAGATTTCAGTGTCAAGGGACGATTTTTCGAGTGCATACCAACTGTGTGCTTCATACAGAAGATAAAGAATAAAAAATGTAAAGAAAAAAAAAGGCCAAGGCGTACCATGAAATACCAAAGTATGACAACAATCTAGTGATAAACGATTTTAATTCTCAGGAATGCAGACATCTAATATCTATAAATATAAAAGTCCGGCACGCATGGGCTGCGTGAACGAAGCAGATTTCCCTTGGGATGTTTAACAATAGATAAATCTACATACTGGTAGCACAACACCACCGTAAATATTAAGTGAATAAATACGGTAATTAGAAATCAGTCAGTAAATTTTAATAATTTCCTGACAGTGGAGGGGGAGAAAAACAATTACTGAAATATATCATAATACATATCATATATTGTATAACATATTAATTTTATGGAAAACTATTTACTATATCTAGTACTGTAATTTATATTGAATCAGAATAATTTTTATCCCAATCAATCAAATTTTAGTAGTCCAAGAGGGAGAGGGGGCAACAGAACATATTTGCATGTCTCTTGTGTAATATAGGTCTCTTGAATACAATATTCGCTAATTAAGCATGAATAATGTGCTTTATAATATAACAAACTACTGTTTATGTGACATGAGTAGTACTGGGGGTTTGCTGAAGGCTGGAAACTGAAAAATGAAAATATCTCAGTCAATATTCACGATACAGAATAATATAATAACATTTATAGTACATTTAATTTGCAATAAGATTAATTCTATACACTTTCTTGATCCGACATATAGTAACGGAGATGTTTCGAATGTTCAAAATTCTTCTTCCCTTTTAAACCCCTCCCACTGGTCCAATTTCAGCCGTTAGCGATTTTTATCATTCTTTTTACATAAAACTACTAAATATCACGTTTAGTAACCATCAAACCATAATTGCGACCGCTAGAGCGGTAACAGACAAATATATATATATATATATATATATATGCAATTTTGAACGAACCTCATTTTCTTTATCTTGTAGGTAGGGTCGATGGACATTTGAAGAAATACTTTGAAAATCTCGTCATGAGCACGACCTCAATAGTTGATTTCCCTTAAGGGAAATCTGCTAAAACCAGATAGCATTACAAACGTGTCAAGCAAAGATAATGGAAACCACACTACAGATATTGCTATGTTCAGGAGTCATAATACTATTTCCTCACTAGAAAATATAAACCGTATTTCAATTAGTTATAGGTACACCGACATATCGGGCGCATACAACAGGATACAAGGAGGGGGGGGGGGGGAGTGAATACGGTTCCGATCACTTCGTGATACCAGCTTTGAACAGGCAAGTCCTGGCCAGGCTGTCAAAAACATTCCCCTTTGAAGCAGTGATGCTATTGGATGAAGGCGTTATGCGGCATTACTGGGAGGGACTTCGAAATCAGTGTTTGCATTGGAACAAGGAAGCAACTTGTGCTTATAAAATGTAGAAAGGCTAGGAGCCACGGAAATGTCTCAAGTGTAGTGTCCAAAGAAAGGAAAGTGGTAAAAAGAATCCGTAAATTGTTAATGTGAAAAGGTAAATAGACGAAAGTAATAGGGATAAATAAACAAGTAATGACGATAATGCATATTATGAAAGGAAAAGAAAATCAAATAGTTTTTTGGCTAAAGTGTAGTTTAGTGCCCCCCCCCCAGTACGCCATCTTGATTCGTCACCGTCTAAGGATCCAACAAATTAGGTGAGTTAAAAAAAATTAAGTTAAAATTAAAATACCCACCCTCGGTTTAAACCACCGATGGCGTATTTTGGAAATTTTTGAATGCGGTCACTAAAGTCTAAAGTGTTAAAAAAGATAAAGTTAGAAAAACAGATATGCCACGGTCATCATTTTGAAAAGTGCGCCACCGAGGGGGAGACTAAACTACATTTTCACCAGTTTTTATTTTTTTTAAAGTAATTAGAAGCTAAGAAACAAGAGAAGATATAGGAGCATTTAATGGCAAGAGAGACTTGTTAAATTCTTCCGTAATCTGTCAGTGTACTTAATGTGTCAAGGCGGATTAGGGATCCTTCTCAATGAAAGTTATCTAATGAAAGGTAGTTGAGTCCCATACTTCAATGAAATATTAAATGTAAGGACCTGTCGGGCAGCGTGTATAAGGGTAAGCCATACCATTATAGTCCTTCTGAGATATCTGTTTGAAAGTAAATTGATGAAATAATCACGTATCCTATAAATGATGTTTTCTAGCGTCGAAAATATACATCTGGACTTGCTAACACATGGAGAGGAGACATTCTGGGGGTGGGGTTGTTTGGTGGAATTACCTGTGGAATGAGACGTGTTTATTCGTTTAAAATGCAATGAACTAAGATAAGAAAATCATTAGTTGACCGCACTTTCCATAAAGTTTACGATACAGCTTGTAGCCATTTTGGGGGAGGTTAGTGAGGAGGCATGAAGCATATTACGAGAGTTCCAGAGTTATTTTCGCCATGCATGTGCGATCTCTTTTATTTTCATTAGTTTAATGTAAGACAACTCTGCCTACGTAGGGGCTTCGTAAACTGAGCAAATGTCCAAATTGCTATTATTACAGAAAATTGATCTCTTCTCACCATAAATTTTAAGTTAAAGACTGAATTCGAACCAGTGGGAGGTGGGGTGGAATTTCAAAACTTCAAAATACCCCGGATCGAAAATGATACTTAATCTGATTGAAAATGTAATTTCCTATAAATATTCTTATTTACATTTATTCTCTATCTCGAATATTAACCGAGATATTTGTATTTTTTAATTTTCAATTATCAGTTGCGTCCCACTTTTAGTCATCACTCGTCGGCAATCCACCAATATACCATGGAACATCTCATTCCAAGCCAAATTTTGTTTACAACAGGTATTTATTATGAGAGATACAAGCATATAGGTATTGTGATGAGTCATCAATTAAGATTTTTCGCCTTTACTCGAAAATGTTTTTTTCACTTATACCATATGTGGGCAACCCCCGGCCCGCGGTAAGGTTTGTTCCGGCCGGTAAGACAATTTGAAAAACCCAATCAAACAAAAATATTACACTACTAACTCCAAATGAGGAAGATGAGGAGAGATTTGTGCGTTTAGCAATACTTATAAATGTGAAAAGTTCTTTTCATTGATGAAAGTTAATAAATCAAAACATCGTACGAGGCTGACTGACGATAATTTGGAAAATTCTTTTCGTCTTTGTATTGGTGGAATTAATCCAAACATCGATGGATTAGTTTCCCAAATTCAAGCTCATTGATTATACCATATAAATTGTATTATAATTACATTGTCATTATAATTTCATGTCTGATATCTATCGTTAAAAATTATGAACACGGCTTTAAAATGCACTTCTTTTAAAGGCGGCCCGCGAACGAATTTGCACACCAAAGTTTGGCCCGCAACATGACAAAGGTTGCCCACGCCTGACGTATACCATACTCCAAAGCTTTTTATTCAACGCTAAAGGTCATATCAAATAGTTAATGACTGAAACCGGACGAGGAATAAGGGGAGGGAAGTACTATGGGGTAGGAATTTCAAAATACTAATATAATATGACCGTTATTATGAGTCAGATCGAAGAAATAAAGAATAAATCGTCTTGATTACTACTGTGACATGCTGGCGAATGGAAAATCTGCTTAGTTTACTCTATCCTGCGCAATGGAGTTTTATAGCAGATTTCCCTGAAGGGAAATCAGCTATTGAGGTCGTAGTCATGACGCGAGTTTTGAAACATTTCTTCAAATATCCATCGATCATACCCAGGAGATGGCGAAAATGAGGTCCGTTCAAAAGGTTATGTATGTATGTATGTATGTATGTATATATATATATATATATATATATATATATATATATATATATTTGTCTGTTAAGGCACTACCGGTCGCAATTTTTATTTGATCGTTACCAAACTCGTTTGATCGATATTTAAACGTTTTATATAAAAAGACAGGTCAAGTTCGTTAACGGTTGAAATCGGACCAGTGGGAGGGGGGTTAGAGGGGAGAATTTTAGAAAATTCGAAATATCTCCGTTACTATACGTCGGATCGAAAAATTGTATAGAATCAATCTTATTGCAAACTAACATTACTATAAATATTGTTATATACATTTAGTCTCTCTTGAATATTAACCGAGATATTTGCTTTTTTATTAAATGTGGACGGATAACGGACGAAAGTGAGTTTCCCGCCAAAAGATAGTTCGGCCGTATTCGTAACTGTTCCGCTCTCGTGAAATTTCTCTTTTGTAAAACTTCACTTGGGAAATCTGCTTAGTTTACGCGGCCCCTGCGTGACGGACGTTTTTTTTATTTTCGACTGGGTAGAAAGGTTAAAAGATTGTCATTGCACTCTCAGGGAATACCTAGTAAACTGCTTAGATTGACCTTCTGAAAGTCAAACCTCGCCAGGATATCTAAGGCAAAAGGGAACCACTATCACTGATGTTGTTAACCCTTCGAGAGTCCATCCAAAGAAGAGAAGCAATCCGGGTGGTACAGTATACAACAGGCTCTAAGCATATGAATACGGTATATAGATCGATTACTAATATAACTATCGCAGCTTTGATAGGTGTGGTAGGCAAAGTTGATTTGAGGAATTAATAAGAACAATATGAAGTAAGATATTCCTGGTGGACCAGAGGGACAGTGGATTTTGTTTATTAGACAAGTATACAATTATTCAATGTATGCCCTGGTCTGTATGTAATTTATATAAGTGTGAGGAACAGTGGAATCAGATTCCCATTTCATTTAAAGAAACATAGCCCCTGGCAGGGCAGTATTTGGAAGACCATCCCTCTGTTTGGACATTATTGAACGGAGCACCTTCCTACGTCCACAATAAATCCCTCAAACAGATCCCCAAGAACTTGACACTAAGTACTGTAGATCATTTGGTTCAGTCGTCTTTGAAGCTGTAATGAGTTAGAGTACTTCTCTGACCACACTCTAAGGACAACAGTTTGCTTCTAAATCAGCTACGAGTAAATTGTTTTTAATCTCTTTCTTGATACAGTCTCAAACTTCCCAGTAATACGAATGAAATACTTGCCTTCCTAATTACATAAAGAACACAAACAACAAATCACCTTATGAATTGTAATTTATAATACGAAAAGGAAATAGCAAAAGATAGTTATTTATGTTTTCTGAGTATGTTACTACTGAGAAATACTTTGATTATGACAGTTACAGTTTGTTGGAAATTATTGCAATTGTAATGAAATGTTAAGGATATTGATGAACGTGTGATAGTTCATTTCATTAAAGAAAGTGGTAACACTATAAAATATCCAACTCAAGTGGGCATTAATTAGACAATTTGGCGTAGATTTATACGTTATTATAAGTCATGTTGTTTGTTTATTATTATTTACGCCCACTTTATGCTTTTATGGCTAATCGGGACAGGTTATCTACAGGTTACCGCCCATTTCTAGCCAGGGTGGGCTTAAGGAGTTTATTTAACCCCTTCAGACCCCCACTGTCCAATATATTGGACATGCCTATTTCAATGCTATATCTCCATGGATTGATCTTCTTTGGCAGAAAAATCAATTTTAATAATGATTTTAGGTATTAACCTATCAATTGTGAAGCTTTTTCTTGTGTATACCTGTTGTAGTGGCATTTCTAGCACTTTGGACATCTAATTTTTGATATTGCTGTTTCACCTATTAAAACCATGAGTAACTAAACATCTCAAAGTTTTAATTTTGCATGTATATAAGTGAAAAAATTATTTTTAAGTAGCCAGAAGCCCCTAGAAGTCATGCTTGTAAAGAAAAAAAACATTTTTTCCTGGTTATTGTATTTTCTAATAAATATGGATGTCCAACATATTGGACATCGGGTCTCAAGTGTTGTATTTCACTCCAAAAAGTGGACCTTACGACTGATTGTACATGCTACTGACCTAGCAATTGCGAACAGTTGGTTAGAGTACCAAAAGGATTGTAAATTAAAAGGCATAAAGGGAAACAATATTTTAGATCTTTTAAATTTTAAAATGCAAATTGCCGAAAGTCTTACCTCAGAAATAGAAAGAAAAAAAGAGGAAGACCTAGTCTTGAAGAATCCAGTAGTGAAGAACCCCTTGCAAAGAAAGCAAGAGCTGAAGTGAGACCAAATTCTGATATTAGGAATGATGGATTTGAACATTTTAAAGATATTGATGATAAAAAAGATGCAAGTAGATGCAAAATCGCACAAAAAAACTAAATTTTATTGTGTTAAATTGCAAATGCCATTTGTGCATTACAAAAGAAAGGAATTGTTTTATATTCTTTCAAAGTTAAATTTTGTTCAATATTTATTATTTGTAACTTTCTATGATGTAAATTTGTTTATTATCAATTAAAAAATATTACTAAAGTGTATTTTATTTATTTATCCAATTCCTTATCAGTAGAATAATTTGTAAAAAATATGCCTGTTGAGATCCGATGTCCAATATATTGGACACAATTTAAAATTGTGAATAAAATTACAATTAGGAAATTAGGATTTTTTTCTCTATTTTTCCCATGTTTCTGTAAACATGTAGAACATAAAAATAATTTTTTTAGTCAAAATATTTGAGTTGGGTCTGAAGGGGTTAATGAATTCCGTCACTAAATAAATGAAATAAATATTATAAGTCATCATAGACCTGAAGCACTTTTCTGAAATTTGTCATACGTCCAATTCTAAGAGAGGAGTAGGGGTAACTATTGGTAGGCTTGAACACTTATTCTTAATGACATCCATACTATAATGAATTGTTAGAAATCTCGAGTAAATCACTGTATAAAGATATCGACATTTGAATTTTGATTTTTGAAAATGGTGAGTATGAGAATAACTGAAATTTAATCAGTGTAGCCTCCAGATCTTCTGGTTTAAAAAATAAAAACATTCAATTATTGGAAGAAAGAACTTTTCTTTTGAGTTTTCTAATGTGACGAACTCTACTTCCTATATTCAGTTTTTTACTGCTCATTTTTTTTATTTTTAGTTTTACATGAAACGCTTATATCGGCATCGATTAAACAATAATTGCGACCACTAGAGCGGTAATAGAGAAGTAAATATATATAGTTTGAAAGTGTAGCCATATTGGGTAAAAAATAACAACTTTTTGTCTTCAGTTAAACATTCTATTTATTTTCATCCCCTAAGCGTATTGAGTATTGTAACTCCTTATCAAGGGGTTCATTTCCCCCTACAGTTTCAGTTTAAACATTGAATTAATTTTGAGTACTTTCTGTTTACAAAATATCTCGTATCATTTACCTAATTTTTATATGAATATTAGCAGATTTCCCTTAAGGGAAATCAGCTATTGAGGTCGTACTCATGAAGGAATTTTCGACATTCTTTTCAAATGTCCATCGATGCTACCTAGTAGATGACGAAAATGAGGTCCGTTCAAAACTGTATATATATATATATATATATATATATATATATATATATATATGTATGCACCATGGGAAGGGGGGGGGGGTTAGAGGGAGAGAATTTTGAAAATTCGAAATATCTCCGTTACTATAAGTCGGATCGAAAAAGTGTATAGAATAAATCTTATTGCAAATTAAATGTACTATTAATATTGTTATATACATTTATTCTCTATCTTGAATATTAACCGAGATATTTGCATTTTTCAGTTTTCAGCCATCAGTAAACCTCCACTAATTCTAGTGTTACATAAACAATAATCTGCTATATAATACACCATACTATTCGAAGCCTAAATACCAAATATTGTTTTCATTGAACCCTTACTTTGTGAGATATATACAAATACGTTCTGTTGACTCCCCCCGCCCTTCTATCGTTTTTGGATTACTAAAATTGAGTGATTGTGATAAAACTGATTCTGATTCATTACAAATTACAGCACTAGCTTTAGTAAATAGTTGTTAATAAAATTAATATGTTATATTCAGATATATTTCATTAAGTGTTTGTCTTTCCGGTCTACCTATGCAGTGCTACGAGGCTGGCTGGCCTGTTTGTTTACAATTCAGCCACTTTCCGTTGTAGAGGTTACTATGTTGTATTCTACATTTACTGACCATTCACGGTATCTGCTTAGTTTACGCAGCCTCTGCGTGACGGACTTTTTCTAATTTGGATTGCTTACTTCTGTTTTCTAACTACACTAACATTAGAAATGTCATATTCCATTAAGCTCCCATCAACAGTGGTTGTATTACAACAGGTCAACGATTAAGAACATTTGATTAGCCTATGTTTATAATGGGAAGGTTAGTATCTATAACTTAATGTTGGCTGTTAACCTTCCGTCACGCATAGCTGGGGCGAGTGAAAAACCAGCAAAACGCACTTTTTGATGGCCCACCTCATCCTGTCTCACCTGGAGGCGCCATTCCCAGTAGTTTCCTGATTCGTGTTCATGCTTAGAATCCCCTACTATAGTCTATTGCCATCCTTCAACCGGCTCGTCTGGACCCTAGGTACCTTGTGAGGCGTCTTAATTTCGAAGGTGAGTTTTTTTTTTTTCAAGATATATCTATTGAAATCGTCCATTGTACTAAAAATAATTCTAATCTGATCAGAGGTTTGTCGATATTTCGAGAAACATGTGCTATTCTAACTCGGGCCTCTCAGGCCGAGTGTGCCTCTTCAATCTTACTTGTTTTAGTTAAAGCTTCATTCTATTTAATAAAGTCATTATTTTACGTTTTATATGGTATTTTTGCTTCCCTTAGATCCTAGCGAAGGCTGTCCTGCCAGCATTTAAAATTAAAAGTCCGTCACGCAGGGGCTGTGTAAACTAAGCAGATTTCCCACGTGAAGTTATACAATAGAGAAATCTGCCCAATAACAACTGTAGTAGCGGGGATCTCTAAACCTATTCACGAGGGCCGAACAGTTACAGAAACGGCCGCCAGAGCTCTCGGCGGAAAGTCCCGAACATAGCCGACTCCTACCGACCACACACAAAATACAAATGCAAATATCTCGGATAATATTCAAGATACAGAATAAATGTATAGAACAATATTTATAGTAAATTTAATTTACAATAAGATTGCTTTTATACAATTTTTCGATCCGATGCATAATAACGGAGATATTTTGAATTTTCAAAAATCCTCCCTATAAACTCCCCCTCCTACTGGTCCGATTTCAGCCATTAACGAACTTGATCTTCCTTTTTATATAAAACGATTAAATACCGAGTTTGGTAACGATTAAACGAAAATTGCGACCGCTAAAGCGTTAATAAAATAAATGTATATATATATGTATATATATATATATACACATTTATATATAATTTTGAACGGACCTCATTTTCGTCATTTCCTGGGTAGGATCGATGGATATTTGAGGCTCAATAGCTGTTTTCCCTTAAGGGAAATCTGCTAAAATTCATTAGGTGGGGAGTGGGAGGTAAAAATATGGGGGTGGCCTTTCAGCCCTGGTACGCCCTCCGTCGGGTTAAAGAGTACAATTAGAAAGGAAGAGCTATATAATATTTGGTTACAAATTATATCGCAATAACGTTTTTAACAAATAAATAAATATACATACATGTAAACACAACCTTTGCGCATGCACAACTGCACACACTCCACAGCCATACACAAATCAAACTCCCACAGCATACACATAGATTTCCTCACCCACTATAAGCATACCACACTACACTCGTTCCTTTAAAAAATCGCGACATGAGTACAACCTCAATAGTTCGTTTACCTTATGGGACATTTCCTAAAATATGGGGAGCTTTAATGTGATTTTATTCATTTAAAAGTTGAGTGAAACTTGACAACCTACTGTGGCTCAGACGTTCATTGCTTGTTGTTCTACCCGCATATACTTGTATTGCATCCTCAAAGCCAGTACACTTTATCTTCTTACAGACCACTTTTCACCTCTGCTGGAATCCTGTCCTTTGTGAACAACAATTTATATATATTTGTTATAAACCACACTTATTCATTATCATTGATCATTTCTTTCATAGGCCTTTATGATAGGGAATAGAGCACCTGCTGACCTAGAAATTGGAAAAATTAACCTTTCTTGCTTCTTTTAGCAGATTTCCCTATGTTATTGCTATTGCCCTATTGCTATTGAGGTCGTACTCATGACACGATTCTCGAAAAATTCCTTCAAATGTCCATCGATTCTACCCAGGAGATGACGAAAATGAGGTCCGTTCAAAATTATATACACACAACATATATATATATATATATATATATATATATGTCTGTTCTCGCTCTAGGGGTCGCAGTTTTTGATAGATCGAGTGCGTTAATGGCTGAAATCGGACAATTAAGAGGGGGGTGGGGGGGTTAGCGGGGGACATTTTCGAAAATTCGAAATATCTTCGTTACTGTACGTCTGATAGTAAAATTGTATCGAATCAATCTTATTGAAAATTACATTTACTATAGATAATGTTATTTACACTTATTCTCTATCGTGAATATTAACCGAGATATTTGCATTTTTATTAAGTGAGTGTGCGGCTATTGTCCAAGTTTCCGGATTAGTTCGGCCGTTTCCTCTGGTGTAACCTAACCGTTCTTGTCTACTAACATTTTACTTTGTGAGATATATGCAAATACTTTCTGTTCATCCGCCCCCCCCTTCTTTATTTCTTGGAGTGCTAAAATTTCAGTTATTAAAATATAAATTGTTCTGATTCATTATAACTTGCAGTACTAGATATAGCAAATAGTTTGCAATAAAACTAATGTGTTATATTCGGATGTATATCAGTAATGGTTTTTCTTTCGGGCGAAGAATATGTCTGTTCAGCTCTCTGTGGTTGGCAGACCTATTTGTATTACAATTTAGAAGCCTTTTCCGTTGGGAAAATTAACTGAATGATTTCGCATCACCGATTGTATTTACTCACAGTGGTGTTGGGTGTTAGGAGTATGCAGATTTCTCTATTGTAAAGAAGTAGTAGCTCTTCAAAAGAATGTAATGAATTATGAATAATGAAGTTCACTGGAATTCAAGGCATAGGAGAACTCAGAAATATTCTCACATGAGAAACGGACAGACTACTTTAAAACATTCAAGAATATATGGTATCTGGCACAGATCTAAATAGACGGACAGCAAGACAAAAATATCAAATTATAAATGAGGACATGCTCGTTCATAAGCTAAAAAAAATAATAGCCTAGCAATATTATTTCATTAGAATGAAGGCTGGAATTTCCTAGTGTTAGTGGTATAATAAAGCAAACAGTTGTTTGTATGATTAATACAAGAAACGAAGAAGAAAGAATGTCTATACTCAGACATAAGCATGTGTCTCACAAGACATATTTGACAATAAATAAGAAAAAATGTTGTATTGAGGAGGGTCCGATTCTTAAAAGGATATGAGCAATTTCCTTTCATTATTCCTTTATTGAGGAATAATGGGGCTTATTCAGAAACTAGAAAAGAATTATTATTTCTTTGTACACAGTAAAGAAGATGAAATTTTATTTAGTAAAATACAATTTCTGTCACCTAATGCTCATAGGTAAATTATCTCTCCAAAATGCATTATTATACTATTTGAAGTTTATTGTTATCAAACTCAAAGATTTAAAATTTCAAAAATCTAATTTTACTCAACTATAGATCAAAAATAATTTAGAGGTTTAAGTTAGAATTGGCTAGGACTCTTATCATGCCGAGGGCTAGTGTTCATTTAGCGTATGGCTGAGAGTTTTAACGATACAAATCATTTTAGTCTATCTTGTTTTCACTTTCTTAAGTATCTTTGAAGTATTACTCTGATTACAGGTAGATGGGCAGAGATTGCAGTCTGCATGAACTAAATTTATTCCGCGAATTGCAACCAAACAAATCAGTAGTAGCTAAGATAATCAGCCAGAAGAAACTAGCCGTAAATCTACCAAAATTAGCGTTTCTTTTGCCGATCTGACTACGGTAGCAGAAACAAGGAATAGAGCCAAAGGGTAGTTAATTTAGTTTACTTTAGTTCAGAACTTTTCAATTTAAATTAACACAAATAACACACCTTGAGAACTTATAACTTATACATATATATATATATATATATATATATATATATATATATATATATATATATATATATATAAAATTGTAACCTCTGTCTGTACATTGATTTTTTTCCCGAAATTTCACGATAACTTTTCGTTTCACATGTCATAGACACCATAACTGCATTTTGTTTCTTTGGTGTCTGTTTGTTTGTTTGTTTGTTTGTTTGTTTGTTTGTTTATTTGTTTGTTTGTTTGTTACCTTTTCACGCATAAACGGCTGAACCGAATTTTATGAAACTTGGTATGTATATTACTACTAACCCAACTTAGACTTTAGGCTATATTAAAATTCTCTGAGACGAACAAGAGTGGGGGTTATAAGGGAAGCCAGAAATTAAAAATAGCGATATTTCGTTTCCTATTAGTTTTTCGGCAAACATGAACATAACCAAAGTTGTTTATTTTGTTATTTAGAGTAACTTTTGTTATATACACTTTTTTCGTATACCGAATTATAAACGAGATATACGCTAAAACCTATAGCAGAAGTGAACAATTTTATTTGGGACAAAAGATCCAACCGAAATAAATAAAACTCGGCATATGTAATAGCACTAACGCTTTCATTATAACAAGCCATACCAACATTTCTAGGGACGGGCAAGAGTGGGGGTTATGAGGGATGCCAGAAATTATAAATAGCGATATTTCGTTTTGTATTGGTTTCTTGGCAAATATGAACATAACAAAAGTTGTTTAGTTTGTTATTTAGAGTAACTTTTGTTATTTACACTTTTCTTTTATAACAAAGTATAAACGAGATATACGCTAAAAACTAAAGCGGGGGCAACTATTTTATTGGGCACTAGCGGTAGAACCGAACTTAACAACACTCGGTATGTAAATTAGCATTAATTCTTCCATGATTATAAGCTATACTAAAAATTTTAGGTTCCAAGGGGAATGGGGGTTATGCGGGAGGCCTGAAATAAAAATTCGCGATATTTCATCGTCTATTTGGTTTTTGGCAATTGTGCACATAACATAAGTTGTTTACTTTTTTAATAAGTGTAAATTTTGTTTTATAATTATTTTTTTAGTAAAATAAGGTATGAAGCAAGTAATTTGCTTAGAAATATTGATATGCTCAACAATACATTCCACTATGAACTACCCAGGTATCTCACCTGGATAAGTTAATTCAAATCCATGTTAGAATTTTATCCTTAATAATTCAAAACTATGTTATTTTTTAACGCCAGTAACAGTTTGCACCAAATAAGGTATACTGCCCCCACCCTTCTCTAAGTGTATTTAATACATTATTTAATTAAAACGTGAAAAATATTTGAAACAGTTTTAGAATTGTGAAGATAATGTAATATGATTTTTTAATATATTTGAATGTATTAGAGGATAGCTATCCAAAATGCATTGCAAGTTGGCAGCACTGAGGCTATGTAAGTGTCGAGCTACTTCCTTTGTCCTATCAGTTCTGCCGCTTCCCTTCCGACCTCATATTGGTCTATGTTTACATGTTAATTGATGCTTATAGCAATGTATTATTATTCTCAGGAATGTGAATTTCTTTAATTATCATAAATAAGTAAGTTACTAGAATAAACGCTAGGGAGGTGCACTCAGGTATTTCTGGTATTTATTAACTCAGCTCCGTTAATGTATTATGATATACTTTACTGAAAACCAATATGAATACACAGTTTACAATCGAGACTTATGAAAGAGTGTTTTAATAGAGGCTATGACGTACCTAAAACAGCTGTCACCGTTGGACATTGTACCGCATGAAGGGAAAGAAACTTATTCATACATGGTTTGGAAGATAGAATACATTCTAGGATTATGAATTATATGGTCCATCACTTTATAAAAAAAAACTACATACACAGAGGACGGGAAATATAAAAATATTTAGGACAATGAAGTCTTAAATAACAAATAATTTTATTATTAACAAATCCACAGTAACGACGGGTATAAATTCTAAACACTGGAACAGGGAAATAAAAAAAATATTGTGGAAAGTAAAGCCTTGCCAAAAATATACCATCTTCATTCATCCTCAAATGAATTCCCGGGCGAAGCCGGGTACCTTTGCTAGTATATATATACACATAAGCAATGAAAATGTCGATTGGTCTTAGAATCACTTAAACTAGTTGGACTCAAAAAAAAATCGAACGTGAACGTTCTAAATGAGGTAAGTGAGAGCAAAAGTCTTAGCAGGGCTATGGAAAAATGGAGAGTGATATCATAAGGCACAACGACTTCATCACAAATACATTTGAAGGTAAAGATCCTTCGGTATAGGGGAAGTGGGAGGCCTAGAAAACCCTATTTTGAATACATCAAGCATCTTATGGATTTCGGTGGGTATAGTAATATAAAAAGAGCAGATTCTGAAGAGCACAATGGTTGCGCCTTTAGATTATGATGATGATGATGATGATGATGATGATATATATATATATATATATATATATATATATATATATATATATATATATACTGAAGTTGATGGGCTATCCCAAGATATTGTAAATTTACGTAGTAATTTTATAATGTAAATTTGAAGAAGTCCGTCACGCAGGGGCTGCGTAAATTATGGAGATTACCCGAGTGAAGTTTAATAATATATGAGTCTACATACCGGGCACACAACACCACCGAGAATATTAAGTGAATAAATACAAACGATAATAAGAAACCTCCCTACAGAAAGCATCTGAAATATAAACAAACAGTTCTCCTGGGTAGGATCGATGGACATTTGAAGAAATTTTTCGAAAATCGTGTCATGAGTACGACCTCAATAGCTGATTTCTCCTAAGGGAAATCTGCTAAAAAATAGAAGAAAATGTACTTGACTTATTCGAATTTTGTTACTGTATTTCTAGATTTCACATAGTCAGTTTAACTGTCTCGCATTTTAAACAGATTACTTTTTCTAACTGTAAATAACAAAGTCGATGTTCTGAAAAAGACATTCTTAAATCATTATTATTGTTACACCGTGCATGATGATAATTATTAAAAATTATGCACCACCTCTGTATTGATATATCTGCTGTAATTCGACCAAGCTACATATTTCAAGACATTTCCTACCGTTATTACCCTGATATGCCTTACCTTATTGCCATGGTACTTTAGATTTGAGGGATTTAAGGTTCCCGGGGGAGGAAGTTAGAGTAACAAATACAATAGTACTTATATTACCTTCCATGACTTGGTTCTTCGGCTCGAACATCGGGTCCTTACCTAAAAATAAAAGGATTAATTAGTAAAATATAGAAACTAAGCACAAGGCAAGCCAGACTATAGATATCTTTTAATAAATATTTAAAACTATATATGTGTTCATATGACATTTCTGGTAAGAAGCTCCACCCACCTTTCGTTCTCAGCTACAAAACAGTAACCATAGCATTTAAAAATATATTATTGTTAACCTTAAAACAAAGGAATTTAAAAGGTCAGGTGTACGACAATAAAGTCTGTCACGCAGGGGCTGCCTAAACTAAGCAAATTTCTCATGAGCTGCCATGACAAACTATTGATCTCTTCTCATAATAAATTTTCTATTTCTAAGTAAAAATCTGATAAGTATAAGTGGAGGTTTAGTGAAGACAGATTACAAGAAAGTACGAATAACTCAATTAATATTTGAGTTACAAAATAGAATGAGTGTATATTAATTTATAGAAAATTAAACTTACAATACGATTGGTTTTAAATATTTTCGACACACACGCATAATAATGAAGATATTTTGAATTTTCGAACTTCCCCCGTTTATAAATCTCATAACCCGCTTATATTTCAATTCGTGCTTACATAGGCTAATTACTGTGGGAGAAATGGAGTATATATAGTAAATTGGGATCATGAGTAAAATCTTGAATTATATAACCGCTGAATATTAACCAAGATGCTTGCTTCTTAGTTTTCAGCCTTCACTAAACCCCCACCTCTGCTCATGCCGTATTATATCATTAATCACTTTATTTGAAACTTAAATGCGTAAATATTTGTTTATTTTCATCCAGCATATACGGTGTGAGGTACATGAAAATATGCAGTTGTGATAACGTCTTCATTTAATATTTTACGTTCTTAACTCGATTTATTGCACACTACAGGATGTTTAAATGTTTTATTCAACACTAAAGGTCATAGTAGTTAATGACTGCTGAAACCGGGCGAGGATTAGGGGTGGGGCTGCTTAAATTTATATCATTATTATGGCTCGTATAGAAAAATTTATAGAACCAACCTTGTTAAGCTATTGGTGCTCTGCAATTGTTGCTCTATACACGTCTTCTCAACTCAAAAAGTCCATCACGCAGGGGCTGCGTAAACAAAGCAGTTATCCCAAGCGAAGGTTTACAATAGATAAATATACATACTGGTAACACAATGGCAAATATTAAGAGAATAAATACAAACGGTAATGAAAAATCTTTCAGTTACAAGTTAATAACTCTACAACGGAAAGCGTCTGAATTGTAAACAAACAGGGCGGCCAACTTCGCAGCGCTGAATAGATAGGATTATTCTAGACAGAAAAGAACTTTTACAACTACTTTTTTTTAAACTCTACAAATTATTGATCCGACGTATAGTGACGGAGATATTTCGATTTTTCAAAATTCCTCCTCTAAACCCCCTCCCCACTGATCCAATTCCAGCCATTAACGAACTTGACCATTATTTTTACATAAAACGATTAAATATCGAGTTTGGAAACGATCAAACAAAAGTTGCGGGCGCTAGACAAATACACACACACACACACACACACACACACACACACACATATATATATATATATATATATATATATATATATAAAGTTTTGAACGGACCACATTTTCGTCATCTCTTGGGTAGAATCGATGGATATTTAAGGAAATTTTTCAAAAATCATGTCATGAGGAGGACCTCAATAGACTTAAGCAAATTGTTCGTAATTTCTTGATTACAGCCTTTAGTAAACCACCACTTTTACTGATCGCTTTTAGAAATAGAGAAAGAGGTTAACAGTGTTTCAAAACATCACATAGGAAATCTGCTGAGTTTACGCTGCCCTGCGTGACGGACTTTCTTTTTATCTTGCATGTCATGAAGTCTTCGTGCAGTTTACACTCAGGAACTTAAATTGTCTTGTAATCAAAGTGTTATCTCGTGGAAGATTTATTGGCGTGAATCTTCATGTTCTTGTCGGTCATAAACGGCTGAAGTGGCTCTGATAGCGGTTGGAGGGAATAAAATTTGCTTATATTAGGCGAGTGCGGAAGTGTAGGAAACTGCACAATGGTAGCCTATAAGACAGGACGTACTTCTGATGCTATTTCCACCAAAACTACTTATCTCATCACCCAATCTTTTCACCAACTGATTACATAACTTCCTTTCTATCAGCAGATTTCCCTAAAGGCAATTCGAAAAATTATTTTTCTTTCAGCAGATTCCCCAAAGAGAATTCGAATTATGTCTGTTAACGCTCTAGCGGTAGAAATTTTTGCTTGATCGTTACTAACCTTGATATTTTAAGGTGTTTAGTGTAAAACTAAAAAACTAGGTCATTTATGGCCAAAATCTAACCAGTAGGAGGGGGAATTTTTAAAATTCAAAATATCCTTGTAATTATGAAACGAATCGATAATTGTATGAATTTAACTTTATTGCAAATATCCTCTAGGTGGTGTTATGTATAATTTTTTCTCTGTCCTTAATATTAACCGAAATATATTAATTTTTAGCTTTCTGTAGAAAACAAACCTTTAGTCATCACACGTTAACATTCCGTATATCTTATGGAACCCCTTACTCGAAACTTACACACCGAATTTTGTTTTCGACGGACCTTCATAATTTGAGATACATGCAAATACGCCGTACGATACGTAGTGTACCTTAACAGATTTAAACTGACTAATAACCCATTATGTCCATGCGATTATATTATTGAACAGACTTAAACCTATCTCTTACATGGTTGTACACTACTTTCAAACGAAAGGTACCTTTTAAAAGAAATAGTAGTGGAAATATCAAACCGATGGCTTGTTGAGGATAGAATTTTATTCTATAAGTGCAGTAAAGCACTGAGGAAATTTGCAGAAGTATTATACCAGAAAATAAGTTATTGGAATAGCTATTATGGGTAAATTGATCATATACTCTTATTAAAAAAATTCCATTTTACTTTTGATTAATTAATGTTTTTTTTCAATAATGTTCTAATTTATATATTGGTGTTAAGATTAATTATTTATATTTATGTCTTTTAAAAAACAAAAATTTTATATATTGTTTAAAATTTGTTATTAATCTACAAATACATATAACGCATTATATTGTACGGGACGTGTAGGAAATAAACTTCCTCTCTGAAGGGTTACTTCATTGAGGAGGAAAAAAAACCTTAAGATTAAATGTTGTTTATCACTGCAGTAGTAGCTCGTCATCTTAGAGATGACTTGGAGAGACTTTTTGAACTGCTGAGTAGAGGATAGAACCTGCAAGCCCCCCACCCTAGCTACCTTCCCCTCATGTCTAGAGCCTTCCACCAGTACTGTTTCAACCCTTTTCTGATTCTTCAGTACTGCTTATGATCTTGAGGCATCTGTAAGATCCCGCGCGACTACCTTGTAAGTAGTGCAGTGACAGATTTACAGGGAGCTTAAAAGTATAAAAAATAGGAAAATAAATTCAAGCATCTTCGCTTATAGGAAGGAGGGCACCCTGGTTTCCTATGTCCCAAAAAATAAGTCCAAAATTAGAAATGTATTGGCTATATCAAGTATGCATTTTGATGGAGAAATAAATGAGAGAACAGGAGAAAAGAAAAAGCCTTCCATTATAGCACATTATAATCAAACCAAGGTAGGTGTGGACATATTGGATAAAATGTGTTCATTTTATAATATACCGAGAAATGCCAAAAGGTGGCCTAGAGCAGTATTTTTTTTTCTCGTCTGAATATTGCGGGGATCAATTCTCAAGTAATTTATTTAGGAAATGGTCATATTTCATTTTATAAACCTACCTAACTATTTTATTTTATTTTATAAACCTGACTATATAATATTTTTTATTCATATTATATAATCATAAATCATGTATATTCTTCATATAATGTATCAAGTATAACTTTTATACAAATATTAGTATAGGCTTAATTAAAACTAACCTTCTTACTTTAATACTTAAGGAAAGGTGGTAAGTTATCTGAGAGACGACAAGCGCTCACTCTTGTACTCACGGGGGGCACTGACTGCAGTGTTAAAAGTCATTAACAGGAAGCTCGTGTCACTCAACAAGAAAACAGGATTTTAATATTGCAAACTATATTAGGTTGGCAGATAGTCAGCCTACCTTTTCTTCAAAAAAAAAAAATATCTAAAAAGGAAAAGAATTCTTGTAATGGGTAGTTTGATTGTTCTGTTTGAGGGGAGATAGTTGAAGAAGTAAGTAGGAGCTAGGATGGACTTGGTTCCTTGGGATGTAACCAACTGGTACAGAGTCCTCAAACTATTTCTGTTTCATCCAGCCTGTCTCCAAAGGCTTGCTCCAGTCTTCATATGAGGTGGGACCCCTTACTCCAGTAACTATTATTCCATTTACTTGTAATATTTAAATGAAAGTCAAATTTTTCTCTGATCTATTGAATATGAATTTTCCCTGATATTAAACATAAATCGTTTTTTTTTTTTTTTTTGCTTTTTTTTTTTTTTTTTTTTTTTTTTTTTTTTTTTTTCATTTAATGCTTTAAATTAGTTCCAGTAGCCGCTGAAGATGTTGAGAAGACAGCCATAATAACAGCTTTTGGGTTGTTCGAATTCGTTGTCAAGACATTTTGGTTACGTAATGCAGCTCAAACGTTCCAGCGAATAATGGATGCAATCTTCAGAGACCTGCCATACACTTTCACTTACATAGACGACTTTTTGATCTCCTCGAAGGATGAAAATGAGGACAATAGCCATTTGGAAGAAGTTTTCCGGCGACTTCCAGAACATGGACTTACCATCAACACGGACAAATGCTGTTTCTGCAAGTCAAATGTGAACTTCGTCGGTTACAACGTAAGCCCTGAAGGCATCGCCCCACTTCCATCGAGGATAAAGGAAATTTTGGATTTTCCCAGACCTATGGACAAGGGTACTTCACGCCTGGGAAACATTAATGCTTTAGTCCAGTCAGACACTGTTCAAAATTTAAATTTTAATGAAGTCGTGTTAATAAAACGACTGTTCTGTGACTAAATATCTCACATTTAAGTGGAACTTAGGTATATAAATCCAAATAACATGAGCACCCCATTGGAGAATGTTCTTGTGATTGGTTAAATAGTACTAAAAAAAACAACTTTCTGTAAAAGTAAGTTTTATTTTGTATTAATCAAGTTTATTAGGTTCGATTTCATTAATCACTACATTACCAAAATGGACTCAACCTGCTATACACCCACATATAGAACTGACTCCAACTCACATAACAGAATTTCAAATATACACAAACGGAAGTAAGGCCAAAGAATGTGTTGGTTGCGCTTTTATTGTCTTTCATAAGAATATACTCACTACGTACTTAAATGCCGACTCGGACCCTCATGTACAAGCAACCAAGCTTAAGTGTTTGCATTAATGAACGCTCTCGAATATTTTAAACGAAATAATGAACAAATTACAGAATCAACTATAAACACAGGCAGCAAGATAACAATACAAAACTATTGAACACTGACATACATGACCCATTAACAGAACAAAGTAGGCAACACATTACAGACATTCAAAACAAACAAAACGAATAAGAATATTCCTATAACTTACTTCAACATAAAAAAAAAACAAAGTCTACAATACACCCTATATACAGACACAATTAAACAGTGGTAGGAGCGATGGGACAAAACAGAAAAAGACTTGCATTTAAAAACATTTATCCCAAATCTTAAGGAATACCTCAACACCTGCACTGCTACTGATTAGTACTCGACACAAGTACTTACTGGACACGGAACTACTAAATCTTATTTACACAAGTTCAAAATACTAAATGACAAAAATTGTCCCTGTGACAGAACGAGTGGACAGACTACAAAACACCTCATCTACACCTGCACCCTGACTACACAGTTATGAAACACAATCCAACAAAAACCTCTCAAAAAATGTCCAATAGAACAAAAGAGCTTCTTTAAAAAATATCCGTTTTTATTGAGGCATTTTTCTAAAAGTTTAATAGAAACAGCGGACGCTTAAACATTTTACTTAAGATAATATTTCCTCCATTTTGTTTTCCCTACATCAAGAATAATGCAGTAGAATAAGTGGCATAACTCTCTTAATGAAGTCGACTTAATATGTTATTGGGTTGTTTCTCTTTATCTTTATTATGCGTTTTAATTTTTCATCACTTCATTGATTGTTCTTTCATTACGTATATTTTGTTGTTCTTTTTCTTTTTTTTTGTTTCCTTTTTCTATTCTTTTTATTTTCAACAACAAAGTTATGAACTTTACACTTTTTGTATAAAAAATTATTATGTATTATTAACATACATGCTATATACTATAGTAGTATGGTACACGTAGTAAATAAACGCCTTTTGTACACAGGTAATGTGCAAAGAAAAATATATTATATAATAAACAAATATATACACACATACATATATTTGTCTGTTAATACTATAGCGGTCTCAATTTTTGTCTCATCGTTACCAAACTCGATATTTAAACGTTTTATGTAAAAATGAAGTTCTTTATGGCTAAAGTTCGAACAGTGGGAGGGAGGGGGATTCGAA
The DNA here is from genome assembly GCA_019009955.1 of Riptortus pedestris. NCBI lineage: Eukaryota > Metazoa > Arthropoda > Insecta > Hemiptera > Alydidae > Riptortus > Riptortus pedestris. The sequence continues at coordinate 37,351,838 of CM032233.1, forward strand.
ATATCTCCGTTATTATGCGTCGCATCGAAAAATGATATAAAATCAATCTTGTACCAAATGTGATGTTCTATAAATACTCCAATAGTTTTCGACCTTCAGTAATTCCCCACATTTACTCATGTCATATTAACTATAAGCTCTCATATCATGAACCACTTCATTCCTCGGTTAAATACCAAATATGGTTTTCATTGAATTATTAATTTTTGTGACACATGTCAATACGCCATGTGATGACATCATCAATTAAGTGGTAGTTTAGATAGGGGACATTAGAAAATTCAAAATATCATCGTTATTTTGAGTCGGATCACGAAATTTTATGAAATGACACCAATCTTGTTAAACTTTTGATTTTATTCAGTTGTTCTTCTATGAGTTTCTTTTTATACCTCAAGTATTAACCGAGTTATTACTACTTTCTTGTTTCTGCCTTCAGTAACACCCCCCCCCCTTCTACTCACCGGTTTTTTATATATATAAATAGAGAATGTGTGGTGTGTTGAGATCACACGTGTTATACCAGAACTCGGGAAATCTGCTTAGTTTACTCAGCCCCTGCATGATGGACTTTTTTTCGTGTTTAGTTTATTAGGTCATAGTAATTTACAAATCAACCTCAATGCCTAAATTGACAATAGTAATAGGAAAGTATTATAGGACAGGAAGTACATTCGCTATCGTTTCGTGGTCAATTATTCTGCAGTCGTATATGAAAGAAGGTTTGCGTAGTATGTCCGTCGCATGGGCATTTGTCGTTGCCTGTGAAATGAAATCGTCTTTAGTTTAGACAGAACTTCCGTAAAGTAACACTTTTTAAAGGACACTGGACTGAGATGATGCTACTCTGACAAATCAGGCTTTTAATTCAGAACTTTGACTCTAAGACGTGTGTGTGTGAAATGAGAGTCTGTAGTTGAGTCAGGGTAGGAAGTGGCATTGTCATCAGGGCTAAGGGAGTATTCTGTAGCCAAGTGTGTAGGCCATCTTGAGACAGTTCCATTAAGCAGCGTCTTGATTGATGGAGATTAATTAACTCTTGCTCACGAGCTAAATGTATCAATTCATGCCTGCCTCTCCACCGCAATAAATTTAAGCCGGCGTCATATGTGATTAAGGAAAGCTTTATCATCTTAATTTTTTGTTTGTATTCCATATTTTCCCAATGAAATATTATATAATTTTAGCAAGGCATTTTACAATTATTTTTTTGCGTTAAACGTAGTTTATAGCATTAGCGGTATTTACACTATTTTCATTATGGAATTTGTTTTAATAAAAAAATTTAAAACATCCGTCACGCAGGTGCTGCGTAAACTAAGCAGATTCCCACGCAAGGTTTACAATAGTTTAATCTACATACTGGTAACACTACCGTGAATGTTAAGTGAATAAATACAATCGGTAATGAGAAATCATTCAGTCAATTTACAAGTTAATAATATCTACAACGGAAAGCGGCTGAATTATAAAAAAACAGGCGAGCCAATCTCGCAGCGCTGAATAGATAGATAGACCGGAAAGACAAACAATTAATGAAATATATCTGAATATAACATATTAATTTTATTGAAAACGATTTACTAAAGCTAGTGCTGTAATTTGTAATGAATCAGAATCAGTTTTATCTCAATCACTCAAAGTTTAGTAATCAAAGAACAAAAGAGTGGGGGGGGGGGGGGTCAACAGAAAGTGTTTGCATATATCTCACAAAGTAAAATTTCAATGAAAACAATATTTGGTATTTAACCCTGTAATGAAGTGGTCCATAATACAACAGCTTATTGTTAATATGACATGTGTAGAAGTGGGGGTTTGATGAAGGTGCAAAACTGAAGAAAGCAAATATCTCGGTTAATATTCAAGATAGAGAATGAATCTATATAACAATATTTATAGTGCATTTAAATTGCATTTTTTTCGATCCGACGTAAAGTAACGGAGATATTAGGAATTTTCGGAAATACCCCCTCCCACTGGTCCGATTATAGCAATTAACGAACTTAATCTTTCTTTTTACGTAGAACTTATTGAATATCGAGTTCAGTAAAGATCAAACAAAAATTGCGACCGCTAGAGCGTTAACAGACACATATTATATATTTGTCTTATATATATATATATATATATATATATATATATATATATATATATATATATTTGTAATTCAAATAGAGGGTTAGAACCGCCAATATAAATGATAGTATTGTCATACCTATCGGTGGATAGTACAATAGTACTACCATTGACAGGCTTGAAGATGCCATCGCATCGAAAGTGCTTGCCAGCGGTACTCAACCATCAGCCAGTGACGACGGTCTCCACCGAGAGGTATGACAATAAGATATATTTGTCTTATATATATATATATATATATATATATATAAATATATATATATATATATATAAAATTGTAACCTCTGTCTGTACATTGATTTTTTTCTCGAAATTTCACGATAACTTTTCGTTTCACATGTCATAGACACCATATCTGCATTTTGTTTCTTTCGTGTATGTTTGTTTGTTTGTTTGTTTGTTTGTTTGTTACCTTTTCACGAATAAACGGCTGAACCGAATTTTATGAAACTTGGTATGTATATTACTACTAACCCAACTTAGACTTTAGGCTATATTAATTTTCTCTGAGACGAACAGGAGTGGGGGTTATAGGGAAGCCTGAAATTAAAAATAGCGATATTTCGTTTTCTATTGGTTTTTCGGCAAATATGGACATAAGAAAAGTTGTTTATTTTGTAATTTAAAGTAACGTTTGTTATATGCACTTTTGCCGTATATGGAGTAATAAATGAGTTATACGCTAAAAATTATAGAGGGAGTCCACAATTTTATTTGACACAAAAGACTCAACCGAACTAAACCAAACTCGGTAAGTGAATTAGTACTAACGCCTTCCTTATAACAAACCATACTAACATTTCTAGGGACGGGCAGGAGTGGGGGTTATAATGGAGGCCTGAAATTAAAAATAGCGATATTTCGTTTCCTATTGGATTTTCGGCAAATATTAACATGACAAAAATTGTTTATTTTGTTATTTAGAGTAACTTTTGTGATACACATTTTTTTCGTATACTGAATTATAAACGAGATATACGCTAAAACCTATAGCGGAAGTGAACAATTTTATTAGGGACAAAAGACCCAACCGAACTAAACCATACTCGGTATGTGAATTAGCACTAACGCTTTTCTTATAACAAGCCATACTAACATTTCTAGGGAAGGGCAGGAGTAAGGGTTATAAGGGAGGCCTGAAATTAAATATAGTGATATTTCGTTTCCTATTGCTTTTTCTGCAAATATGCACATAACAAAAGTTGTTCATGTTGTTATTTAGAGTAACTTTTGTTATATGCACTTTTGCCGTATACGGAAGTATAAATGAGTTATACGCTAAAAACTATAGCGGGAGTCCACAATTTTATTTGGCACAAAAGACTCAACCGAACTAAACCAAACTCGGTATGTCAATTAGCACTAACGTTTCCTTATAATAAGCCATACTAACATTTCTAGGGACGAGCAGGAGTGGGGGTTATAAGGGAGGTCTGAAATTAAAAATAGTGATTTCCTATGGGGGTTTCGGCAAATATGCAGATAACAAAAGTTGTTTATTTTGTTATTTAGAGAAATTTGCTCAACACGGGGGCTCAACGGGAAATATGACAATATCCGGGACAGTGAAGTCTTACATAAAAAAATAATTTTATTATTAACAAATCCACAGAAACGACGGGTGTTAACCCTAAACACTGGGACGGGTAAATGTCAAAATATTGTGCAAAGTAAAGCCTTGCCAAAAATATACCATCACCATTCAGCCTCAAATGACTTCCCGAGCGAAGCCGGGTATCTGAGCTAGTATTATATATATATATAATATATATATATATATATATATATATAAACATAGTTTTGAACGGACCTCATTTTCGTCATCTCCAGGGTAGGATCGATGGACATTTGAAGAAATAGATACCTCAGCATATCTAGTATTCTATTCCATATTTCTCCCTTGGCAAAAACTTGTATAACTATAATTTGTATAGAAGACATGAGGTTTAGCTGTTCATAAGATAGTTTCTATGGATAGGGACTTTCATAGGAATAAATATAAAAGTACTAAATCAAATTATATTTGAGTTAGTTCAATATATTTACATTGGTATTGCTGGAAAATGATTTGGTTACAAAATAATTCACAGTAGCAATTAGCATATGGTGCTCAGGTTAGCCATGTGAGCAAAAGCCGTGCCTTTAGTCTTACACGGTAAACCGAGAGTGGAGAGATCGATTCCCGCCTGGACAAAGGGATTTATTTAGTGACGGAATTCACTAAAATAAAATCCTGAGTGCCGCTTGAAAAGGGCGGTAACCTGGACCTTAGTTAAAAATAATTGTTTAGTACTAATTACTGTTCATTTGTTGGTAATCAATATCAAGGTTTCTTTGCCCGTATTTATGTATAAATTTTAAAAAAAACAAAACATTTTACTTCCAAGTGTTTTTCATTGTTATTTATTTTTCTTATCGTTAAAGTGTCAGTCACTTTGGTCGTATCTAATACTTATATGACACAATTTTCTGACGTATACTTTCATCTATTCTAATTAAGTTTTAAATATTAAACATGTCAGCCATTCATTCAAAACGAGATTATGGTTAAGCTATAACTAAAGGCCTGCTTTAATTTATTTATTCTTTTGTTTTTAAATTCTTCCTGTCATAATTTTCTTTTATAATTTTATTTAGGAATAAGTAATTTACGACACTAACAATAATGCGATGAGACCATTGCCTGGAGTAAACTATGACTAAATGCATGACCTCATTCTAAATACATTTTTTCTAAGTCATACATTTTTCTAGTATTAATTAAATAAAAAATTAATAATAATAATAACTGATGTAGTTCGTATCGAGAGAGAGAGAGAGAGAGAGAGAGAGAGAGAGAGGAGAGAGGGGAGAGAGAGAGAGAGAGAGGAGAGAGGGGAGAGAGAGAGAGAGAGAGAGAGAGAGAGAGAGAGAGAGAGGAGAGAGGAGAGAGGGGAGAGAGAGATAGAGAGAGAGAGAGAGAGAGAGAGACAGAGAGATGTGAGAGAGAAGAGAGAGGGGAGAGAGAGGGAGAGAGAGGGAGAGCGAGAGAGAGAGATAGAGAGAGAGAGAGAGAGAGAAATTAGAGAGAGAGAGTGAGAGAGAGAGAGGGGGGGGGAGTGAGAGAGACAAGAGAGAGAGAGAGAGAGAGAGAGAGAGAGAGAAGGGTGAGAGAGAGAGAGAGAGAGAGAGAGAAGAGAGAGAGAGAGAGAGAGAGAGAGAGAGAGAGAGAGAGAGAGAGAGAGAGAGAGAGAGAGAGAGAGAGAGAGAGAGAGAGAGAGAGAGAGAGAGAGAGAGAGGAGAGAATCTCATTTACGTCATCTACCAGGGTTAAGTAGGTATATGTATGAAGGGTTGCGTCACGAGGCAAACCTCAATATATATATCGGATAACGGAGACCTGGTTAAATAAGGCTTCAGGTAAAGCGTCCCACCAAACAATGGGAAAATGTTAAGAGTTCAAAAGTCAAATTATGAAAATCTGTTTGCGATAGGGATCTGATTTGCAATGTAAACACAATTGTTTTCATGAAAGAGAACAAGCGCCACTTCATATTTCATTCAATTATTCAGGCTATGTGTGGCAAATCAACAATTTTATTGAATCAGAACCAGCTATCTGTTAATCGGCCGTACCTGTGTTCGAGGAGAACCTTTTGTAAATAATATTATTATTGACTGTAATCATTAGGACCGAGAGAAAGAACATACCCTCAAAGTGTATCGCTTCAAAAATAGGCTTAATTTCAGACTACTTACATTAATACTAAAAACCAAATCGGCTTTGTATAAACAAATAAAAAACAAGTAGAGTCGTTTAATGAATTAAGATAAGTATGTCACGCTGAGGCTGCGTTAACTAAGCTGATTTCACAAGTATGCCACATTATTAATCTCTTTTCCCCATATATTTTCTATATCTAACAAATACAATTTCAATGGCTAGAAGCGGAGGCTAACATTCAGCAGAAAACAATTGGAAAAAGTGCGAATAGCTCGCTTGATATTTAACCCATTAAGGCCCATAACTATTTTCTGCCAACTTTTTAATTTTATTTTCTATATTTCGTTTATTTATGGTATTCAATACATGAAAAAAATATTAAAAAAATTATTGGACTTAATTAATACCCATAACTTGGTGTTACCATATGGTAACAGTGGGTTATTCTGCCACCTGGGTTTAAAAATGCCTAAAATGAAAGTAAGAATGGATTTATTGAATAAATATGTCAACGGTATTTTGAAATTAACTTAACATGTATTAAATGATATTTACATATATTTAAAATTTAAATTATCATTATTTGTGAAATACAGAAAAACAGTCTATGCATAAGCCCACTTTGCACTTTTCGCACATGGTACGAACATGGGATTTACATTTTTCTCCCGCACATCTTCGTCGTTTCTTCTCAGGAGTGTAGACAATAAAATGATCTTGGTTGTCAAAACGAGTTCCAGCAGGGACCCTAGCTGATGAAGGCTGTCTTCCGGAAGGTCCAGGATGCAGTCGCGGAGTAGCGAATTTTGTTAGGTAATAACTCGCGATTTCCCTCCTGAAGTCAAACTGTGGTATATTTTTATTTCTTTTGAACAATATCCAGGCATTCTGGATACACGCATCAATTAGCCAAGTGAACACAGGCCACAGCCATTTTTTGCTTCTAATACTTATTCTGTAATTTGATATATTATTGTCCATCAGATCGGTTCCTCCCATTCCTTTATTATATTTTGCAATTACTTGCGGGCGTGGTACCATAACATTTTTCTTTGCCTCTGGGGAGTACCTCTTTATAGTTGTCATTGGTTGTACACTATAAATTGTCGAACCCATAGTGACTACACCATTATCCTTCCACCTGGTAAATTGGATACCATCATTCCACTCAATAAAGGATTCCATAGTCCCTCTTGGCATTTTAGAAAACATTTTCTTCCCCTGTAATCCCTTTTTTATTAGTCTGTTAAGTTTTTTGTTTTTAATTTTAGGAATTCGATTTTCCCTAAAGGTTCCCGTTGCTGAATATCCTTTTTCTTTTAAAATTTTAAATAAATTAACGCCAGGAAAAAGGTTATCAAAATAAAAATTAAATGGCATTGATTGTATTCTGGATGGTAATTCATCCAACATTGACACAAAAGGAGCTGCAGCTTTCCCAAAAAGCGAAGAATACACACTCTTGATTTTTACATTTTTGCCTTGATAGAGGTCGAAATTCAACAAATAACCATCCGTGGAATTAATGCACCACATTTTAAAGCCAAAGTGAATTGGCTTTCCCGGAAGAAATTGCTTCATTGTGCATCTTCCAAAAAATTTGACCATGCTTTCATCATAATTCAAATGAAAATTTGTCGGTGAAAAGTTTTTGAAACAATTTTTTCATGATTTTTCCACAATGATATTCATTAGTGGTCTCAGCTTCCATCCTTTTTCTTGATAATCAACGCAAGTATTATCTGCACAATGTATATATTGAATTATTGAAAACATTCTGTTACGTCTCATAGCATTGGAAACCATTGTATTATTCATATCAGCACTAATATCCCAGTAATGCCTTTTGGAAGGTAAACTATTGTAGCCACTTAAAAGTAAAAACCCCAAGAAGCATTTGATCTCATCCTTTGAAATCAGTGAAATGTCAGAATTTTTAAATCGGGAATATTTATTTGTTTCTTGAACTAAATGTTCAAAAACTTCATCAGAGAAAAAAATGCTCAAATATTTAAACACAAGACTTATTTTCAAAGGTATTGACATTTTCTGGAATTTTTTCCTTATGTGTCAATTGCAAATCCCCTTTGATAAATTTTGGAGTTGGCTTCCCTTTTTTTATACGATTTAAAATCCATTGGCCACAGTCTCCAGAAGGCAGGTCGGAGGAAATTATTGAGGGACTTATCTCACTTTCTTCACTATTTCCTACCCCGCCAATTCTGTCATTTGATGGAAACACAATCTCTGCTGGAGCCAGAAGCTGCTTTCCTCCCAGGTGCCTTATGTCTGGAATGTCTTCTTCACCTCCTGGCTCTTCATCAGTGACTACCGCAGGCTCTGGTGGTTCTACAAAAACTGCATCTGGGTGTTGTTCAGCAGGAATCTGCTTCAGAAGAATATCTATAGCTTCCTGGAGTGTCAAATCAGGGCTAAAAAATACAGGGGGTATAATAGCCTAGTGTTACCGTATGGTAACGCATACATAAATGCATTCCTATATGCATTTATTTCTATGGGAAACTTTTGGAAAAATATTGTATCAAAGAAGAAACTGTTTAGGAGTAAATATATCTCATTTTCATAATTTAAAAATAATAGCATTGGTACTTACCTTATAATTTGTTTCAAAAGATCGAGGTCAATATTTTCAGTCATCTTGCTTCTATCACTGTTGCACTCCAAATGAAAGAAAAAGAATGAACACCTGCCAGAAGTAAGGGGTGACTCCTCTAGACATGTTCTGACATGTTTTACAGACATCAGCTAGGGCAAGGGAAGGAGGGAGAGACTCCTGTCAGGACAGGTCAGAGCGTTACCGATTGGTAACAGTGGGCTTTAATGGGTTAAACTACAAAAATGAATAGAAATTAAAAGAGACGGAGATATTTTGAGTTTTCGATTTTGAACTCCCCTTTCCTTGTTCCGATTTCAGTCATCAACGACTATAAACATTAGAGTTGAATTAAACGGTTAAACATACAAATGTTGGATAAAATACCTTAAATCTTTACCATAGCGTCATCAAACAACGTATTTTCATTTATCTCGAAAAGTAAAAGTTCAATGGGAACAATATTCATCATGATATAACAGCGTATTGTAAATCTGACACGAATAGGAATTTGAGGTTTACTTAAGGGTGAAAAACAAATGCAAATATCTCGTTTAATAATTAAGATAATGAAAATACTTATATAACAACATATAAAGAACATTACATTTGCAATAAGATTGGTTCTATACATTTTTTCGATCCGAAGTATTGTAACGGAGATATCTTGAATTTTTGAAATTCGTTTCTATTAACCGCCCCCCCATCCCACTGGAGCGGATTTCAGCCGTTAATGAACTTTATCTTTGTTTTTACATGAAATGTTTAAATGTCGAGTTTGGTAACGATAACAAAATGGCGTTAACAAACACACACACACACACACACATACATATATATATATATATATATATATATATATATATATATATACACATACATATATGTTTATAGTTTTGAACGGATCTCATTTTTGACAGCAAGTGGGTACGATCGATGGATATTTGAAGAAATGTTTGGAAAATCACGTCATGTGTACAACCTCAATAGCTTACTTTCATTAAGGGTAATCTGCTAAAATAGTGAAATAGGCTTGATTTCATAGCCTTCATCCATTATTATTTCCCATTTGAATGATATGGACTCAAAATTTTAAAGTACCTTCATTTTTGCCACCAATGATTAGCGACTTTATGTAAAATTCTCAAGAGCAGGACTAACATATGCAAGAACATTTTGACATAAGGCTGGTTTGAGGTGTTTAGATTAAAAAAAGAAGCCACTAATTTCTTTTGCAGTATGAGTTCTCAATTATTTTTTTTTTATATAAATGCTAATGGCGGCGAGGCAGCCAAAAATATGTAAAATAATAATTGCTGTCGACACGAGCTTATTGTTTCCCCTTCCAAAATAAATGTAGTGCGGTCTAAATAATAACTTTTGATACTATAAGTACATAGTATACTTATTTACTGTGGTACAGTACATAGTTATTGATAAACACACGTGTTAGTTATTAAAATGTGAATTAGTTTTTATTGTTTCAAGTATTTATTTTTTCGGTTAGTTCTCTGAATGATACATACAATGCAAGGAACATATATTGTGAGAATTTTGATACTTTCAGAAAAAGTTAATTGTACAAGGTGTCGGCAAATCGAAGTTTCAATGCAGCAGTTTTAATTCAGTTTTAAATACCAAATGTTTTGTATTAGCAAAACATTATTAGATTCCGGTAAAAAGTAAAGAACATTAAATTCTGATATTAAGAATCTTGTAGTTTAAGAGACAATCATAAATGAGCTGTAATTTCTGTAGAATAGAATATTCCAGATTGCACATATTTCAAATAACTCTTTCCCAAAATATATGATGAGCTAAGCCGTGAACTCTTGCACTAGATGCCATTGACTGCTTTCTATAGGAAACGACAAGAGTGCAGCCCGACTAAGTGAAATAAATTTATCTATTTAAAACAAATTAACAAGGTAGTTAAGGGGCTAATTCGAGTTCTAGAACAGGGAGGGGACTTGTTTCGGTCAGGATTGAATTCTGTAGTAAAAGGGTTAAACGATAGAATAGAAAGGGTACTGGATAAGAGGCTTTCAAGACTCCCGGCTAATTCATAAAACCAGATACAAAACCTCAAACTCAGAGTTAATTATGTGACAAGGGAATGCTAATGAACCGATGAAAGAACCAGTAAGAGACAAAATTGGTTTAGATTTTAAGAACCGGCATCCAAATTGTATCTAACAGTTTAATACCTACAGTCAAAGGTATATAATTGGACTTTATATTCGTAAATAGCACAATTTAGTTAGCCAGAGAAGAAAATAGCACGTACCCCGCTTAAAATTTAAGGCATCGCAGCGATCTCTATACTCTGAAATGTTTATCTGCATTTTCTTAATTAACGGATAATTTTTATGGGTCGAAATAATGTAATTTTCCTCCAAGATTATTAATGTTGGATTGACTTATATTTGAAGTAATCAATATATTTTTATTTTGAACTTGTTTATGTTTCGAAGTTTTTAATTTTCACCTTAAGGTTTTTTTTAGTTTTTGGCCTTTAGTAAACCTCCACTCCTACGCATGCCATATCAACAATAAATTGTTATATTATGGAGCACTTTATTTGAAGCCTAAATAAGAAATATTGTTCTTATTTAACTTTTACGTCATGAGTTAAATGCAAATACGTGTCGCAAGTGGGAAATCTGCTTAGTTAAAACAGCCCCTGCGTGATGACTTTTTTTTAAAAATTGTACAAGGTAACAGGGAATAGATTTTGGACTTAGTTTGAGCGTTTAGTAAGAATAAACAATTAGTATAATATTTTTATAAAGGACTTTAGAGTAAGCTGTAGTTCATAAATTCTATTAACTCAAAAATTCAATTATTGAAAAATTAATATATTTGAACCGAGTAAACAACCACTCCTGTAACACCCCAACTGTAACGTACCTACTGAATATTAACGGTTCTCCAGCGAAGAAAACGAAATTCAATAAAACTTTTTAACACTTAAAATGTATATTAAAAGTAAATGCGGTTACATTCATTTCCTGAAATGAAAAGTAAATGATATAACATTGAATGTATATACTACCATAGCATCCATTAATGCTAAAACTAAATTACTACCCCTTCACTTTCTCCACTGGAAAACAATTCTTCATCCCTATTTATTCGTTCCATTCCAGTAACAATTAGTTATGAAGCAGAGCTCAACAAACATGAACTAAAATTTTAGAAACCATACTTCATAATATTCAAAAGTATATTCTTAATATAATTTACTATTTACATTTTTTTTCATACAACAACACAATATGCAAAGAAATTTGTGTGTCAACTTCTCAGCTTTTGTGCTTTGGCAAAGGCACAAAATAAATGCACCAATCGGGCGTTACCTAGAAAATAATTTTGTTTTATGAACTTCCATTCGATGTTTTCCCCTTCTTTTGTGTAGTTCCATCTGGAATGATTTAATATCATATTACTAATCACAACTAATTTGAATGGGCATTTAAAGAGTTCAAGGAGTTGGTCTTTATATTCGGGGGATGACATTGCCCACAAAATATTTTTTCGTACTCCAAAATATACTTTTTAGACCATTTTACTGTGGCCCGTTCTCCCTGTCAGCCTGCCTGTGGATGAAATCTAAGAGAGTCATAATCGTTAGCCATCCCTAAGGGACTGTCAGACGTATACACTCGTATGACCCCGCTGATTCATTAGCACTGCAACACTAGCACGTTCAGGTAACGAAGTCGTGAACTAATTTTCTCGCTTTGTTTATTTTTTGTTTGTTTGTTACTTTTTCACGCATAAACGGCTGAACCGAATTTTATGAAACTTGGTATGTATATTACTACTAACCCAACTTAGACTTTAGGCTATATTAATATCCTCTGAGACGAACAGGAGTGGGGGTTATAAGGGAAGCCTGAAATTAAAAATAGCGATATTTCGTTCCCTATTGGTTTTTCGGCAAATATGAACATAGCAAAAGTTGTTTATTTTGTTATTTAGAGTTACTTTTGTAATATTCTCTTTTTTCGTATACTGAATTATAAACGAGATATACGCTAAAACCTATACCAGAAGTGAACAATTTTATTTGAGACAAAAGACCCAACCGAAATAAATAAAACTCGGTATTTGTATTAGCACTAACGCTTTCATTATAATAAGTCATACCAACATTTCTAGGGACTGGCAGGAGTGGGAGTTGTAAGGGAGGCCTGAATTTAAAATAGCGGTATTTCGTTTTCTATTCGTCTTTCGGCAAATATGAACATAACAAAAGTTGCTTATTTTGTTATTTAGAGTAACTTTTGTGATATTCATTTTTGTCTTTTAACAGTGTATAAACGAGATATACACTATAAACTAAAGCGGGAGTCACTATTTTATTGGGCGCTAACGATTGAACCGAACTTAACAAAACACGGTATGTCAATAGCATTAAATCTTCCATGATTATAAGCTATATTGAAATGTTTAGGTTATAACGGGAGTGGGGGTTATAAGGGTGGCCTGAAATAAAAATTCGCGATATTTCATTGTCTATTTGTTTTTCGACAAATATGCACATAACAAAAGTTGTTTTCTTGGTATTTAGATTAACTTTTTTTTTTTATTTTTTTTTTTTTTTTTTTATACATTTCTCCAGGAACAATGTGTGGAGCAAGTAATTTGCGTAGAAATATTGATATGGTAAACAAGTCATTCCAATTTGAACTATGAGGTACCTCACCTGGAAAAATTAATGCCAACAACGGGTATTAACCCTAAACACTGGGACGGTTAAATGTCAAAATATTGTGCAAAGTATAGCCTTGCCAAAAAAATACCATCACTAATCAGCCTCAAATCAATTCCCGGGCGAAGCCGGGTATCTGAGCTAGTATACCATAAATATTGTTCTATACATATTTTCCGTATAATGAGTATTAACCGAGATGTTTGGATTTTATAGTTTTACACTTCCAGTAAACCCCCCACTCCTACTAGTGTCATATTAATAATAAGCTGTTATATCATGAACCACTTCATTACAAGGTTAAATACCAAATATTGTTTTCAACAAAGCATTATTATACGAGATACAAACAAATACGTTCTGTTGACCCCACCCCCCTTCTTTTGTTCTTGGATTACTGAAATCTGAGTAATTGAGATAGAAATTATTCTGATTCATTTCAAATTACTCCACTAGCTATAGTAAATAAGTTTTCAATAAAATTAATAATTATATTCAGATATATTTCATTAATTGTTCTTTCCGGTCTAGAATAACCCTATCTATTCAGCACTGCGAAGTTAGCTGCCCTGTTTGTTTACAATTCAGACGCTTTCCGTTGTAGATATTTTTAACTTGTAAATTGACTGAATGATTTCTTATTACCGTTTGTATTTATTCCCTTAACATTCACGGTGGTGTTACCAGTATGTAGATTTATCTGCTGTAAACCTTCCCGTGGGAAATCTGCTTAGTTTACGCAGCCCCTGCGTGACGGGCTTTTTTACCTTCAGCTTACTGACGGTAAAGGACGAGGTGTACCCACGCCTAACACACACGACCAACGCCCTCCCCCTTTATTTACAATTATTTCGAGAATAATTAAGTAAGTAATAAAAAAATAAAAAGTTTAAAAAAAATTAGCTTAACACGAAAATATTAAATTCCATAAAGCCGTTTTTATTTCCTCTAAGGTTCCTACTTTATTTCAGCATTTTACTGTATCTGTCTTTTCCTGTTGTTAGAGTGGCAAGATTCGATTCCCGCCTGGCAAAGAAATTTATTTAGTGACGGAATTCATAAAATAAAGTCCATAGTCCAACCCTGGCTAGAAAAGGGTAACTTGTAGATAATCCGTCCCAATTAGCCATAGTTGCAAAAAGTGGTCGTTATATTTTATTTTCCTCATATTGCATGAGACGTCCAGCGTCCTCCTATACCCTGAAGTCTGACCGAGTTAGACAAGGAAGTCCTCGAGAGAATGTTTTGATCTTAATGCGGACCCTTTCCCTGTCTTGGCTCTTTGCAAAAGAAGACCTCATTAAGGCCATTCTGATATTTTGCACTCGTTTAGGTCTCATTCATACAACATCTACACATTTCAAGATAGACAGATATAAGAGATAAAATATAATCAAATGGTTCCTTCATGACATCAGTAGAGACCTGTATAGGGTAATAAACATATCACGTAGGTCTGCTAGTACCTATGTCCTGATTATATTCCCTTATAGATAATGTGTTTTTTGGTCAATCATATTATCTTCTCATTGTTATTGTTACTTCCGCATAATTATAAGTTCTTAAACTATGATGACCTTCTTGTCAAACTCTTTTAGCATAGTTACTTTCTTCTCTGCAACAGTAAGAAATGGGGCTGGTCTTGCTCTTTTCCGGAGTAGAACCCTAAGGTATAAGAATCGTATACTCCCATCTCAAGTAATGAATGAGGTCAGGCATTAGAAATTTAGTTATGAAAAAATATCGCACTTATCGCCTTGATGGAAATATTACTGTATGCGGTAAATTGGTGTCTGAAAAAAGAATTGAAAACATGAAATCAATGGCCAAATGACGAGCTAATAATGAGTAATAAAACCTGACACTCCCATTACTCTTGCCGAATAATATTAGGATTCAGCGTTCAGAGGTAAGAATAAACCCAATTTTACGCCGAGTGCAAAAATTATATTAAATGCCATAAAAGTATAACCTTCTTTTTGATAAATAGGGCTAATAAAAAGTGATTGAATGAATGAGACCATGATGATAAATGTGACATCTGTTTATAACATCAAATTTTCAATTCCAATTCCCATAAAATATATATTTCTAAATAGTTATGCAATAACAAAAACACTTGTTAACAAAATTGTATTATATATTTATTTGGTTTGTGCCCAACAGCGATGGTGATTGGCATTATTAGAATGATATATTTACTCCTTTATGTGCTTACCTTTTTTGTACTTTATTTTTATATTATGAAAAAAAAATTCCTTAAATATCTGATTGTTTCTCATATCCGGTATTATATATATATATATATATATATATATATATATATATATATATATATATATATATAGACACACACACACACACACACAAAACAGAATAACGAAATAGTATGTTAAAGTAAAATTGCCACACTAAGATACTAACCACCACTCACCAGTTGAACATGGTTGATTTTGTAGTGGTTATTAAAAAGTAAAAAATATGTTCAGTTACTCTGATAGACAGTGCTTGGTTACCAGAGTCTGAATCAGTGTGCATCTCGCAAGTGCCTATTACTAAAAACATTTTAAAAGTTTATGCCCGCTTTAACTCATAAACAGTAATGAACGCGAGTGCAATATTAGTCGCCGCACGACTGATAACCACAGTCAGGGCCTCAGGGTGAGGTTATCAAGCGACAAAAGTTACGTCAGCATGTGTCTATGACTTTATTTTTACAAATATAAATATTTTTTTGTTTAAGTTCATTCAAATATAATAACTTAACAACACCAGTGCTGCTGTCCATCAAAATTCTATTCACATCGTTATAAATGATTACAAAGTACCATTCTGGTTCCAAATAAATTTAGATATATGAATTTGAAGAGACAATTTTCCTAAAATAATGTATGCCATATTTGAGGAAGGTGTTCAGTTGGGCCACAAATAGGAGAATTTGTAAAAAGTCCTCTGTATTTTTTTCTTGCATTTTAGAACTTGGAGAGGTAAGGGGCTTGAAGTTGCCTAAGCTATTCAGGAGTTTCACGGGAACAAAAGTGACAGTGCATAATATACCTTCAAATATATTTCATCCAGTATTACGTAGGCTTTAACTCTCCTAGATGTGGACCTGACAGTGATCGAGGAAGATCCCAATAATTTTTTTTTCTTAATTGAATGAAAACATGTCATACGAATGATTAATGCTAGTGAATTACCACATGTCAATCTGAAGAACGGATTAGAGCTCTGACAAAGCAAACCACTTATTCTTTTCGCACACTGTCCACACCCATGTATTTTTCAATCAATTTAGAGGCTTCATAAAGTAACTGTGATTTTAGAAATATTAACAGACTTCACATTGTTGGACTGAGCTATCATAATAAAAAGAAAATGCCTTTCAAATAGCGCGTGTGAACACCAAAAAACAAAATATTCACTAAAATAATTCCTTTCGAGGAAAATACGTTTTTAATAGGTATTTTTATATCCATTAAATATATTTCCTTTATACTACAAACAAGGCAATACACATCATCACTTTGCTCAGGTCGGAACACCATGAATGTTTGTTTTATAAGGGTTTAAATGAGTTACTACTCTGTTAATGCTATTTCCAGTTATTTTTCTCAAGCAAATTGGTTCTCCTCTACTGAAAAGAACTACACCATGGAGCTAAAGGAGGTACAAAGTTTATCTTATGGAGATACAGCTTTGGAATTCCTCAGGACGAAAAACCTCTCTACAAGTAAACTGAGCTCAAAGGTATCGAGACATTTTTCTGGGAAACACCTAGAAAATATCGAGTTAAAGGTAATGGAGCAGCTTATGTTGGTGGATATACTCGAGAAGAGGCAGCTAGAGAAAGAATGCAGCAAATAAAATGTACCAAGCGTAGAAAAACATCTTCCTTGAAAGTCAACGGTGAATGCCAAATCACCTAGCTCTTGTTCCAGGGCAAGGCGGTCTCTCAAGGGACTAAAGTTCGCGAGTGGCAAAGTTCAACTGCTAAAACGATGAGCTAGAAACTGAAGCAAAAATTATAGATTTACCTACCAATCCAAGTAATTTTCAAATAATTTTTGAATATAAAAGCCAGGAATGGGCTCTCAAAGGAAGGGACTCATATTTAATAAGAAAGCGATTCGCAAAGCACATTCAACATTTTATCGTGAATCCATGGAATGGCTAAATTTTATAACCCGATTTAGAAGATCCACTGAAATTTGACCTTTTTCAGTGGAAGAATATTTACCCCACTTGACACTCAAGACACTAAAGGTAAGTGCGTCTGTAAGCTATTTATTACGCGTCCCAGGGTGTGTAAATGATAATATTAACATGTTCGAGCCCCAATGTGGGAGAGCTAAACTCAATATAAGATTTACTACTAAAAATTAAAAGGTTTACAGCTGCCACCGATAAAACATTACATAAGTTAATAGATTATTCTACAAAAAGGACTAAATTAGTTTAAGCTGTCGATATACAAAAAGCATCATTATTATGTAAGAATTCTCAGTTGATAGATGAAATTGTCGATAAGTTAGCACCTCCTTTGAAACTTGTATGTTGACTACAATTAGCAAATGGTACTTGATCTCCAACGAACCTACCGAATTTTGACGGTGGTAATACTATCAATACCAGATGTCAAAAAGTGTTCAATGACTTCACGGTACATCTTCTAATCAGATGCATTTCTGCGTTCACGTTAATAACGGAAAAACGAAGTACGTTCTAACGTGAAGATGCATGTCACAGGATTAATTGCAGGTGACTCAAAATATCACATGTTTAATAGTGCAGATATAACTTTTTAGGTTGTTGAAATTGGTTCGATCCATGCTTAGTCTTACGAGGAATCCGTGGCGACGTTCATTGAAAAATCAGTAACATACTAAATAGGTATGCATTGACAAAATCAACCAGTTTGTGTTAGTTGAATCAATAATATTGGGAATAGGGACAAAGATCGCATAATTTCCCAACTCTAGAATATTCAAAGGTTGTAATCTTATACACTGTAAAATGTTAAAACCATTCTTATGAATCAGCTAGTCTGGCTTTAGGAAGTTTCGAGTTACAGAGTACTTTACTGCATGAAGTATCTATGTTTATAACTAACATTGAATTTGGAGATATGAAACCCAAATTATTAATTACAATAACGGTAATCGGTCCTTTATATGTGCTACCCAAGAAACAGAAATAGAACAATTACAGAAATAGCTTTGCATTAGAATAACATTTTTAGGCTGTCTTGTGAGAGAATTGAAATAATAATTATCTTTAATATAATGCGTGCGTTATTATTATAACTAGGAAGAATACGAACTTCGGCAGGTGGATCATTTCCAACCAATACTTTAAGAGAATCAAATAGTTGGTCAAAAAGAGAGACAGAAACCTTTACGGGAGCATTAGAATTGCTAACTCAGTTTGTTAAAGACGGGACAACATCTACATAAAATTCAGGGAGACTGAGTCCTGGAGCTTAACTTACACAAATATTATTCCTACGAAAAGGGTCATATTAAATCTTTCAAATTCTTTAGTAAAGCAACTTCAATATTGGGTTTTTCGTCGTCCTAATTATATAGGCCAAACCTAAGAAGCAGTACCTTTTTTCATAATCAATGAATTTGGATATTCCTGATTCAAATATAGGAAATAGTCACACATTACAAAGTAATTGGTTGAACTCGCCCATTGGCAAAGTGAAAATTAAGTCAGCTGAATAATGATGAAACCAAAGCCATTACCTATTCCCCTTAGCGTTTAAAATGGAAGTAGAAAACAGTAGATACAAAAACAGTATTGGCATGTGTTATGAAAACCTTCTTATTCAGTGTGTGTGACTCGCAGGAATCTGGTAACAGGGCAGGTGGTCATTAATACTCCCCGTGCTGGATTTGAACTAATCTGAACCAATGTTCTCTACAACTATAGTCAAACGTGATTATTGTGTTTGCTGTTATTGTTGTTGTGTGTGTGTGTGTGTGTGTGTGTGTGTTTGTGTGTGCCTGTGTTTACTTATTTATCATTCATAATTGAAGATGTCGGTGCTTATGTTCTACTAAGGTAAAGGTAGTTGTAAAGGAGGGAAGGTTTTAGTCCCGGGTTTCGGCACCAAAATGTCGGGGTGTGCGGTTAGCTTTTGCGGTAATAGTAATAAAGCATTAAACTGAAATAAAAGTATTAAAGAGATAATTTCTTCATAAGAAATCATTAGACTGAAATATTTACTATTTTATGGAATGATGAGGATGAATAATACAAGTCACTATTTGAGTTCTCCAAAGAATCAAGTATATATTGATTAAGTAACATATAATAAACTTTATAAGAAGGAAGCTAATTTAAATCCTAAAGAATGCTGATTTAGAAACTAACCTTATGTCTAATTGAACCAAACATTAACATTTATTGATATAGAGGTTGAAAAAAGAAACAAAGGAAATTTAACTTTATAAAATACTTTAGCGGCAAGCTAATAATATATGTACAATATAATGATCGAACGGTTCTATATTTATGAGTACTCATTTAATAGTTTTCGTAGATAATGCTAGTATTATAATAAGAAGTAGGTACCTGCGGGAAACATTTACTTTCCTTGAAATGGAGCCTTCTTCCGGTGTTATTTTGTGTTCCCAATGAGATTCTGTCTTCTAGCTGGTGAAAACTGGTTGCGGTGATCCGTATATGACATTAGCGTTGCAGGAGATGAAAGATAGACTATTACACTGTAGCGGTAGAACCAATACAGGAGAGTGGGCAAGCTCCTACTCTGGAGCGGAATAGATTCCAACTGTGTAACGGGTGGATCCCAACTGTACTGTATCTTTGAAATTAGCCGGTGCCTTCTCTGAGCTAGCAACGTAGTTCCGCTATGGGCCACCGCCTTGGTGTTCTCCATATGTGTGGCGGGTTTGTGAACTAAGCGAGCGCGGGAAATTCAATTCAAAGACGACTGAACAGTAGTTTTTAGTCAAACATGCGTGTATCTGACTGAAACATAATTAGAGGGTTGACTCACGCATGTAACATAATAATAATTCTTTATTTGCTCATCTATAAAATTTACATTTAATATCCATATATTATATACACAGAAAATAAACAATGCAAACATTATTGATTGGCTGAGCAAAATCAGCGTTAGCTGAGGATTTTTGAGTATGTCCTTAATTTGTGTTATACATATATTATTTTAACAGTTGCTGGATCGATTGCTGGTAGTGTGCAGTCCCGAGAGGCTTCCATTCGTCTCTATAGTAGGCACTCTAGTCCATGCTGCTCCACCACAAGTCGCCGCATCTCTTCGTCCTAATTTTTCATTGGTCTGCCTCTGCTTCTTTTATATTCTCTAGGTGACCACTCTATGATCTTAATGTCTTCATATCATATGTCCTGTCCATTTCCATTTCTTTAGACAGAAACATTTAGCAGTCCTTATTCTAATCCAGCCCTTTGTTCTGTGTTCTTTTTTACTAATGCTTCTTTTTTACTAATATCGTTCCATACTTCGTTGTGTTGTTCGCATCTTTTCTATAACTTTTTTTGTCAGTCTTCAGGTTTCGCACCCATATGTTAGTACAGGTAATAAGTGGAATTTCAAAGTTTCTTTTTTAGTTTATTGCCTGCCTTATTAAGTTTAAGCATTCTATTACTTCAAGTAACATACCTTCTTTATATATATGTATGTATGTATTTGTGTTTTATTTTACTTATATAAAAATATAATGTATGCACTATATTATTAGCTCTATACTTTCCCATCCGGGCACTATTCCTAGAAGCATAGTAGATATAACATTCTTAGTTGTTACATGAAAAGTAGCCTACTTTAGAACTATATTAGAAGTCAGTCAAGCGCTGCCAACCCGGAATTAATTAACGACTTAACTAACGTTTTCGGTACGTTCTAATGAAAACATTGAATCGGGCCACAAACGAGAAAGGATATTGCAGAGAGGGTTTTCTCTTTCCGTGGTCCAACAGCATGAGGCCCTTCATAAGGGCTGTTAAAATGATAAGTGTTTTGGAGATAACAGAAATGAGTATCCAGGTGAGGAGATGTTTAAGGAGTCGACGAGGTGTCTGGTTGTTGCATCGACCACTTCAAATTTGATTTAACTTTTCAACAAAATGGTCTAACTCTCAAGCCGGGAGAATGTCAGAAGACAAACAGTCTCCTAGATTAAGTTTTGGATCGGAACGTAAAGTCTTTCGCCCTGGACCATTTCCAAGTGCTGAAATTGAGTTGTTTTTTTTTTAAAATAATGTTTACCTAGTTATTATAGTTACATTTTTGTTTGGGGGAGGGGGCTGAGGTTAACTATCTGAGTTAAAGTGTCAGTCTTAAGCTCGCACGATATATCTAGAGTGGCGAGTTCGTCTCCCGCTGAAGCAAATGGAATTTATTTAGTGACGACCTCAATAAATAAAATCCTATGTACGCCCTGGCTAGAAAATGGTGGTACCCTATAGATAAATCGTCCCAATTTACCACTGTAGCACAATGTGGAAGTAAATAAATAACATATTATAGTTATGTTTAGCTTGTTATTATTGTTATAGTCAAACGACTTTTGACTATAATAAAGATATTAGTGAGTGTACTAAAAGACTAAATATGTATTTTGATACTGATAATTACAATATTAAAAAAACCTAGGAAAGGCATAAGAGAATAGACATTTCTAAATAGAGTGAATTGGAAACGGCAGGGGTTCAGTATTTATAATTTTAAGGATAGCCCCAAAAGCAATGGTTATCTTTATTGATAAAACAAATATTGTCCTCACCCGATTGGATAAACGCTTTGAAGTTGATCAAACATTTTACCCCACTTCATGATGCCCCTGGAATGATTCCTCTGTCGTCATGAATGGGGGGGGGGGAGAACCCCAGGAACTACGGTCCCAGAGCATGTTATTATCTAATGTTTCTTAGAGGTTTAGATCATACTTGTAGTACGGGGTTGAAGCCCTCGCCAACAATCTGTTAGGTCAAAAACTGATGGATAGAGTCTGGATGCGTTCGCGGTTGCCAGTCAAAGTCCGTGAGGTCGTAGTTTCAACTCTTAGACTGAGGCGTCTCAACTGATTACAGAACGGAAGATGGCAATTATCGCCTCATCTACTGAGGCGATTACCAGAGTGCAGAGTATCTGCTAGACCTGTAGGAGTCTTCCTTTCCATCATTGTTCCTCGGGGAATTTAGAGAGGGTGATAGACTCCTTTTCCGAGGATCGGGGGCTCGAAACCCCAGTCTATGTTTCGGGGAATTGTCCGCACAATCACTATCCAAATGCAGATGAAAAAGGTATTGCATGTTGTGAGGAAGATAACAGTGTCGATTCCGAAGGCTTAACGAAGTACATTATGACCTTCTTACCGAAGGCTAAACGCGTGTTAACCATTAACCTAACAATAACATATCAATGGAACGACAAGGACCAATTCTTAATGATTCAAAACGAAAAGAACTTTATTTATGAAAAATCTATAAACATTTTCTATTAACTTTTTACCTCCCTACATGAATAAATATTGTTTATATCCCTGTTTTACTATAGCATGTTTCAGAATTTCGTGGAAACGTCCTTCAAGAATGTATTTAATAAAAATTTCATTTAAGGGCGAGGCAATACTTGAACTCGTGCTATTAATGAATTTATTAGATAGAGAAAAAATATTAAGTTTTATAATGTTTTATTTCTTAGAAATTGTTTTGATTACATTATATAATAAAATATAATTGAAAACTCACTACAACTTACTAATGGCATTAATGCCAGACAATATTCCTCACAGAGATTTAACACTGAACGCACTATGAAATGAATTCGTATTTTTAGTTTCGCGTTTTACAATATGACAGGCACATTTTATTTTGTCGTTTGATAAATCAGTTTTTATTTTTTTGCAGAGAAGAATTTTAGCTGCATCTAAGGAAGAGTATAGATACGATATTTCTTAATATAAATGTAGAAACTGCTCGGAGGGAGTGTGAACTGGCTTTAATTGCATGTAAATCTTTAAGCATATTAACAGAGATTCTAAGCCCCTAGAAAACCGTTCTTTATTTTCTGTAAGAGCAGCATGCTTTGTCTGTGACGTTATTAAATGTACAATGTTATTTGCATACTGTGAGAGCTTATTGTGAAAATATTTGTTCATGGTATTTCCAGTTATTGATTCATTACTCAAGTATAGTCTCCATCATATTTCAGCTCGTGAAAATTACTTCGATTTATGTCTCTTAATCAATGCTTAATTTTTACTTTTTCGGGGTGTGTTTTAGTGTGGGCAATGAGCAGAATAATAACAGAAGAATGAACAAAAAAATTAATAAATTTGTATCTGGGGAACTTTCGCACTTGGCACTAAGTTGTTATCACAGATTCGTATAACCTTGATGAACAGGTTATGTAATCAAAGTAGCCAATCACTCCCGAACCACTAGTGCATTTTAAAGCAGGGGGGGCCCCAGGCGACAGGTAGACAACCGGGAGTATACATAACTGTTAATTTTATTTGCTGAAAAGTAAATTCTATCCCTCCTTTATCTGAGATTAACCATTCTTATATTACACATATAAGAATATATATTCATCTTTCTCAACCTTATGAAATCCGTTTTTAGTAGATTTCCCTTAAGGAAAATCAGCTGTTGAGGTAGTACTCATGTCGCGATTTTCGAAAGGTTACTTCAAATGTCGATCCTACCCAGGAGATAACGAAAATGAGAAATTTAAAACAATATATATATATATATATATATATATATATATATATATATATATATATTTTATTTTTGAGGCTGCATCGCTGGGAAGTATCGTCATTGTGAGGATTTCGGCTATCTGCTCCAGCGGTTGGAATTTTTGTTCTGCAAATGTTTCGATAGAACTGCGTCCATCTTCGTTAGGCATAAATAAATAACTTCTCACACACACACACACACACACACACACACACACACACATATATATATATATATATATATATATATATATATATATATATAGTAGGACCTCGATTATCGGAACTAAATGCGGACACAAGTGGTTCCGATAATCGAAAGTTCATATAATCGAACAACACACAAAAACAGGTTAATGTACTATATTCGTTTAAAAAATTTACATATATTTGTTTATCCAAAAGAAAATACATAGTTAATCTAAAAAAAAAAATACTAAATATAAATAAAATATGTATTTGTAGAACATTGCATATGTATATGTAATCATTATTACAGACGTCTTCACATAAATCCTATGATCAATTTAAGCATACATATATGTACATATGTAAATATGTATTTGGTACAGAAGTAGACTATGTTATTACAATTAACGAAAATAATTGTCTATTTTGGTTTGAATCAATGAAGATGATCTCTTCTTTGCAGCTAGGTCAGTAAGGCGCTTTACCAATAACAGGTCAGTTGGATTGCACTCATTTTGTTGTTCAAACCATGCCATAAGTGTCTGGGCAGCAGCGAGTGCCTCTGTGTTGGATGGGACTCGGAGATCGTCCTCTGTTTCCTCTTCATTTTCCTCGATATTATCAGTTAGTTCATTTTGAACTGATTCTAGGATCCCATCGTCATTTAAAATTATGTAGCCAAAGTCATGTTTATCACTAACGAGCCATTCCCTTGTGTTTGCTTCGTCGCACTCATTGAAGCCTGGCACCAGCTTCACAAGCTCCATAATTTCCAAATCTGATTCATGCTCATTCGGTGCATCTACGTAGTCTGAAGATGAATCTCCTTGGTTCCACCACAGTTTGTTCCAGGCGTTTTGAAGGTTTCGGCTTGTTAAATTATTCCATGCTTCCGCCAGACCATAAACACAATCCTTCATACTTAATTTTTTATAAAAAGAAATTAGGGTTTCTTGGTCCTCCTCTGCTAATAAAAGGGTCCTTAAAATGCCTTTCCTGTAGATTTTCTTAAGTTTTTCTATCACCCCTTGATCCATCGGTTGGATTAATGATATAACATTTGGTGGAAAATATAAAACTGAGAAATTCTCAGATGGAGAATTTCCACGAAAAGGTCTAGGATCCCGCGCACAAGTGATGCAAGGTTTGGAGAAAATTTGTTCTTAGAATTAATTTTACAATTGGGAACAACACTCAGGCCAATGGTTCCGATAACTGAACGTTCCGATAATCGAGGTTCCGATAATCGAGGTTTTACTGTATATATATATATATATATATATATATATATATATATATATATATATATAAAGTCGGTATTTAATCGTTTTATGTAAAAAGAAAGATCAAGTGCGTTAATGGCTGAAATCTGATTTTTGAGAGAGGGGTAATTTCGAAAATTCGATGTAGTTCCGTTACTATACATCGGATCGAAAAATTGTATAGAATTAATCTTATTGCAAATGTAATGCTCGATAAATGTTGTTATGCACGTTTTTGCTCTATCTGTATAATTAACCAAGATATTTGGATTTTTTTAGATTTCTGCAAACTGTAAACTCTCACTCCTATCTATGACATATTTACAGTAAGGTGTTATATTATGAAGTAATCATTTGAACCCTACATACCAAATATTGTTCTCATTAAACTTTTACGTTTTGAGATAAATACAAATATGCACGTGGGAAATCTCCTTAGTTAACGTAGCCCCTGCCTGATGGACTTTTTTAAAGATTAAATTTTTAAATTTTTTAAGTGTTTTTTAATAATATTATGAGCAATTCCTGAGACTGAAAGGTTTTCGACTCACGTTCGATTTTTATAAATATATCAATAATGCCTCGTTTAAATTTACGTATGGGATGTGACGATTGTACAACAACTGCGTGTCTGATTTTCAAAAAGTATGAAGTTCATCAGATTAAAGGCTCACCAAACACGAAAGAGGAAAGAAAAATGTTATTATTGATGTAGATTATGATAAGAGTCAAGATTTTTCAATGCCGTCAAGCCAGCCAGAAAAATGCTGATAGCTTCCTGTATTGGATCGAAGGTGCTAGAGAAGTTCACAGTCTCGATTAATGACCCCATGAATAATGATTCAAGGGATTATAGTGTAATGACACGCTAAACCATGAAGTGGCTGTCTGAACATTGACATTTGCATTCAACGACAACCACCTTCTAATCATATTCAATACTGGGACATATTCGAGGCTTTGATAATGACTACAAATCTCGCACTATGAACAACACTACAAAGTGATTCATGGACATACTTGCCGATCCATAAGGTTAATGCCCCTACCTATTAGCTCACATACTTCGAGAATCAGGTTGGCCGGGTGAGTTAAGGCGTTAGTCTTGATCTCGCGTGGTAAACCTAGAATGGCGGGTTCGATTCCCGCCCTGGGCAATAGAAATTTATTTGGTGATGGCTAGAAAAGGGTGGTAACCTGTAGATAACCCGCCCCAATTAGCCATAGTAGCATAAAGTTGACGTTAATAAATAAAAAATAAATGAATCAGAGAATCTGACACTGGGCAATCTTTCCTGTGAAATGATCAACAATATACATAAAATCATTAGTCGAGACCAACTCATTTTCTTCATGGGAGTGAATCATTTTTGCCGTAAAGGAATATTTAACAAATATGCTACACATTATTTCTGTGAGAGATAAGACCTAGTTCCTTAAACACTCATAATTCTTCTCAACGTATTAAATATTACAAATGCCCTATATGTCGCTTTTAATTTGCCCATATCTCATCATCAAATTCGAAATGCCTATAAACTTTTCTTAATAGTCTGTCGGACTGGGCTTCCTAAATCAAACTGATTTTCCACCTGTTCGAAAGTCATTCTGATGAGATTATTCTACATTCTACTATCTACTCCACCCATAATTAATATATAAAGTAGTACATGAGATGTTTACATAGTTCTTGATATAGAGTTACTCTGAATAAGTGGAAATCGTATGAGTAGAATTTCGAGGGGGAGGGGGGATTAATTAAAGGCTGAAAACAGAAAAATAATAATACAACAATCGTTTAACACAGCATCTTGCCAAAACATTGTTTATTTAACAATTTTTATTCAGACTCTAACAGATAAAAGGAGAAATTTAATTTTTTTTTGTTAATTTATACATATTTTTAAAAACAAGAAATTCTAACGATCTATAAGACCTACACCAATTGAAAAGTTTTAGCTTTCTAACTAGTAGGTATTTCTTGTAGCCATTTCCTTCATCCAGTTGGATTAAATGTTGATAAACTGATGCTAAAATATCCTGTTTTGAATAAATATATTTTTCTGATTTTAAGAAATTTAAATATATTGATATTCAGATCATTTAAAACATTGATTAACTGTAGTATATCCAAGCTGTCAATATTTAATGGCACAATTACAACCTAATAAAAAAATCCGCCAAGCAGGGGCTGCGTAAACTAAGCAGATTTCCCTCGTGAAGCTTAACAATAGATAAATCTACATAATGTTAACACAACTCCACCGTGATCATTAAGTGAATAAATACAAACGTAACAAGAAAGTTCAGACAACTTTAACAAACTCCCAACAAGAAGCGCCTGAAATGTATACAAACAGGTCTGCCAAACTCTCACTAGAAAGAAAAACAATTACTGAACTATATCAGAATATAACATATTAATTTCATTGAAAACTATTTCCTATATCTACTACTGTAATTTATAATGAATCAAAATAATTTATCCCAATCAATCAAAGTTTAGTAGTTCAAGGTGGGGGGGGGGGGGCAACAGAACACATTTGCATGTATCTCGTATAATAAAGGTCTTTTAAAAACAATATTCGGTATTTAAGCTTCAAATAAAGTGGTTTATTATATAACAGAGTATTGTTTATGTGACATGAGTTGAAGTGGGGGTTTGCTGCAGGCTGTAAAATGTAAACATCGCGGTTAATATTCAAGATAGAGAATAAATGTATATAACAATATTTATAGTACATTTAATTATCAATAATTTAGGTTCTATACAATTTTTCGATCCTTTGTATAGTAACGGAGATATTTCGAAAATCCCCCCTCTAATTGGCCCGATTTCAGCCATTAAAGAACTTGATCTTTCTTTTTATACAAAACGATTCAATATCGAGTTTGGTAACGATCAAACAAAAATTACGACCGCTAGTGCGCTAACATATATATATATATATATATATATATAAGTTTGAGCGAACCTCATTTTCCTCATGTCCTGGGTGGGATCGATGGACACTTTATTGTAAGTTCAAATACCAATATTGTTTCCAAGAGTCCTTTATTAGGCGAGATGTAAATTCGTTGCGTGAAGACTTTATTAATTAAGATGTTACGTTCTTTTTTTGAAGATGTTTCCTTGCTCTATACTATACTCGAGATTTTAGATTTTTTGATTCACTATACCTTTTATTTGAAAAATTAGTTTCGTTTTGATTGTCTATATGTTTTATTTCATTAAATTCATTTACATTTTCCATGTCCACTATTTTATTAGCAAGATTTCCCCTAAGGGAAATCAGCTATCGCGTACTCATGACGCGATTTTCGATTTTTTTCTTCAAATGTCCATCGATCCTACCTAGGAGATGACGAAAATGATATATATATATATATATATGTCTGCCACCACTCTAGCGGTCGCAATTATTGTTTAATTCCAAACTCGACATTTAGTCGTTTTATGTAAAAAGAAAGATCAAGTTCGTTAACGGCTGAAATCGGGCAAGGGGGAGGGGGGATATAGAGGGGAGGATTTTCGAAAATTCGAAATATCTCCGTTACCACATGCCGGATCGAAATATCGTATAGAACCAATCTTATTGTAAATTAAATGTACTATAAATAGTGTTTTATTTATTATATTATATTATATATTTATTCACTATCTTGAATATTAACCGAGATATTTGCATTTTTCAGTTTTCAGCCTTCAGCAAACCGCCACTTGTACTCATGTTACATAAACAATACTCTGCTACATAATAAATCACATTATTCGAAGCTTAAATACTAAAAATAGTGTTCAAGAGACCTTTATTATACGAGATACATATATGTCCTGGTGACCCACCCCCCCCCCCCCCCGTCTCAAGGTTTTGTACTACTAAAATTTTATTGATTGAGATAACAATTATTCTGACTCATTATTAATTGCAGTACTAAATATAGTAAATAGTTCTCAATAAAATTAATGTTATATTCTGATATATTTCAGTAATTGTTTTCCTTTCCGGTGTGAGAAGAGCAGACCCGTTTGTTTACATTTCTAACGCTTCCTGCCGGCAGGTTAATGAAATTGGATGAAACATTTCTTATTTTCGTTTGTATTTATTCACGGTGTTGTCTTACCAGTATGTAGATTTATCTATTACTAAACTTCACGAGGGAAATCTGCTTAGTTTACGCAGCCCCTGCTTGACGGACTTTTTAAAATAGAAACCAACGGCAGTCCATGTGTCGTAAATATATAATATGTTAGACTCAATTCACTTAGCCTATTCACCATATCTGACTAACTGCTACGCGGTTCAGTTGGCGTAGGTGGTCTCGGTGACCATCTTTGATCATTGAGTGTGATAAACACAAAGGTGCTACAACTGCGACCCCCAGTTGGCCGTGACCCTGTAGCTAGCTACTACACCCCTCTAGTTCTCCCTCCAACATACCTATGTTCAGCCCGTCAAGTACCCTGTTCTCATTGTGCCCTCAAACCGACCTTCATAAACTACATGTGACATCACGTTCGCCAAAAAGTCCATTAGTTTGACGTTGGATATTGCAAATAAGTAAAACGTCATGCCACAATTATACATATACTCGCTTTATTATTTTTCGTATTCACATTGTCCGTTTCATTCAATAGCATTTAAATGCACACTAGTGTAAGACTAAAAAATCAGATGTAGGGAACCACATTTCTTGTACTCCAAATAAATTAAAAACTCTATACGTTTGCAATTTTCTGAATATTATTTCATTTCAAGGACTTATTCAATACCTCCAATTCATTGGATCGAAAAAGGCCATAAAACATAATTTATAGATATTTTTAGTACAAATATATTGTATCTCTAATAGGTTCGGAGAAATTTACAATTTTTTATTTTAAACCCTCGTGAAACGATTTCGATCAACAGGGAAGGTACACATCAAGATGTCACAACAATCCTAAATACGAAATTCCCAGAATCTAAGGCTAGGAGTATCTGCAAATTTCCATTAAGGGAAATTAGTTATGAGGTCGTATTCATGACGCGAATTTTGATAAATTTCCTCAAATGCCCATCGATCCTACCCAGGAGATGACGAAAATGAGGCTCATTCAAAACTATATATATATATATATATATATATATATATATATATATATATATATATATATGTGTGTGTGTGTGTACATATATACACATGTGTGTCTGGGAATGCTCTAGCGGGCGCAATTTGTATTTGATCGTTACCAAACTCGATATTTCAATGTTTTAAGTAAAATTAAAAATCAACTTCGTTAATAGCTGAAATCCGACCAGCGTGAGAGGGAGTTTAGAGGGAGGGGAAATTCTTAATATCTCCGTTATTATGCGTCGGAAATATTTTATATAACCAATCTTATTAAAAACGTAATGTTCTATAATTGTTGTTTCACTATCATCATTATTAACTGAGATATTTGCATTTTTTAGATTTCGGCCTTCAGTAAACGCCCACTCCTACTCATGTCATTTTAACAATAAGCTGGTATATTATGAAGCACTTTATTTGAAGTCTAAATACCAAATAATGTGCTCATTGAAATTTTACGTATTGAGATAAATGTAAATACGTGAGGCGCGTGGGAAATCTGCTTAGTTGACGCAGCCCCTGCGTGACGGACTTTCTGAGTTACGCGAGACAGTTTCAGACGTCCCACCAATGTTGAATTGGGCAACTGGACACGGGAAGCGTTGCAGATATATGCTAGAAAAATAAAGATCGGGACGGAGAGAGAGCAATATTTTCTGTGGTAACATAAAGGGCTTATTGCTGACAATGCAAAAGAGCTTAATGTCTACAACAGCTCCAAGTACTAATACTCCTGATAATTGTATATTTTGATGCACCACTACATTAAATTAATTTAAATCAACAAACATTATTACTTATTCATTTCTACAAACCACAATAATAATGATATGTATTTTTAATGTTTGTCCTTTAAAGGGAC
Organism: Riptortus pedestris; assembly: GCA_019009955.1. Taxonomy (NCBI): domain Eukaryota; kingdom Metazoa; phylum Arthropoda; class Insecta; order Hemiptera; family Alydidae; genus Riptortus; species Riptortus pedestris. The sequence goes on from CM032233.1 coordinate 37,383,196, forward strand.
TAAGCTTCAACAAGAACCGTTCCGTTGGCACATATCCTACTGAATTGGAATATTTTAAAATGATCAATAATTTCATAATACAATATAAATAGAACTTAAAACAGGCATATTTGAAACATAAATTAAATTCCAATAAAGGGAAATATATTTTATATACAAATGATTGTCGTTTTAGCAGATTTTCATTAAGGAAATCAGCTATTGAAGTTGTACTCATGAAACGATTTTCGACAAATTTCCTCAAATGTCTATCGATCCTACCCAGGAGATGCCGAAAATAAAGTCCGTTCAAAACTAGTATATATTTGTCTGTTAACGCTTAAGTGGTCGCAATTTATGTTTGATCGTTACCAAACTAAATATTTATACGTTTTAAATATAACTAAATATCAAGATTGGCTGTAATCGGAGGGAGGGGGAAGGCAAAAGGGGAATTACAAAAATTCAAGGTATCCCGGTTATTATGGGTAGTATAAAATTAATCTTACTGCAAATTAAATGTCCTATAAATTTTGTTATACACATATCTCCTCTATCTTGAATATTAACCATGATATTTGCATTTTATTAATTTTCAGCCTTCAGTAAAACCCGTCTTCTACTCATGTCGTATCGGCAAGAAGTTGGTATGTCATGAACTATTTTATTCCAAGCTTAAATACCAAATTTTTAATTCATTAAGCTTATTCTGTGGTAGATAAATGGAATTACGAAATATGACGTCTTCAATTAAGATTATATATTCTTAGCTGGAAAAATCTATTTAATTTACATACTACTCCGGATATTTTAACGTTGAATTCAACACTATACTTCATAGTCGTTAATGGCTGAAATCGTACCAGGAAAAGAGAGAGTTTAGAGGGGTGGGGGAGGAATTCCAAAATTCAATATCTTCGTTATTATGAGCCGTATCGAAAAATTTTATAGAACCAATCTTATAAAACTATTCATGATCTACAATTGTTGTTCTATACTACTACTATGTTTTTTTTGTTACGTAAATATTAAGCTTGTTATTCGTATTTTCTTGTTTTCAGCCTTCAGTAAACCTCCACTTCTACCAAAGGATTTTTACTTAAAACAGAGAAAATATGGTGGGATGAGATTAGCAGTGTGCATTATTATGACGTGGGAATTCTGCATAGTTTACTGAACGCCTGCGTGACGGATTATTTCTTTTGAGAAAGTTTAACATTCGGATTTGTCGTAATTGAGAAAACATTAGGCCTTATAGGAGGCAATAATTATTGAAATGTATTTAGAGAATTGAATGGAAAGTAGGTTAATGAGTGAGTAATCTTATTGAGACAGGTATGATTATATCCATGATTGCGCCAGCCTTTCATTACCATTTTGGGGGTTTTAGTTGTTTTTTACATAAAAAAACTTCGTGGTTGTATGCGGTTTTATACATTTAGAAAATTGAGGGGCCTCTTTCTAGAACCACTGCTAATCGCTATTAATTAAAACTAATGTAACGTGTACACTCAATTTAAATATGCTTACTACACGTATTTAATTTTATACTCGCCTCAGGCTTTATCAATTGTATATTCGCCAGCTGAAGGATGCCTCGCCAGTCCATTGGGCTTGACGAACTGGGAAACAAACCAACTCTACTTGGTCCAGAAAATTGCTTACAGCACTCAGTCAGTCACGTTTCCCCTACATGATGAACGAATATACGTGACCTGAATATGATAATTGGAGATAAAATTTCCTCAGTACTCCCTAATCGGACACGAAGCAGGCCGTCTTTTGCTAAAAACCTGCAGTTGTAGGTGGCCCCTACATTAATATGTGCTGTTATTTACTTAAGCACCCTATGCTTTAATAAATGTTCTTTAATATGTGGCAATAGTCCGCCAGATTTTACTCTCTAGTTCGGCTTAAGTGTATTTACATTGATTCACGGATCAAACTCTGTTTGATTATATAACTCATACATAAGTGATTCAAGTGCACAATTAGCAATTATGAATCATATAGGACGCTAATACATAACCTATGTATATATGTTTGTGTGTGTAATTCAGACTCTGTGATTGATAACTGTTTACTTCGAACTTCGAATGACGTTACAGATATGAATCAATTTCTTTGAAATATTTTATTTTATTATATTTATATTAATCGACTTGGTGGTGCAAAATCACACAGGTTAATTTCGAGCAGTAATTTTACAGTAACAATAAGAGTTATACACGACGCAGGTAGTTCCATATAGTATTTAATCATTTATTTATTCATTTTTCTATGATACATAATTTTTAATGTATAATAACAATGACACAAATATTACATTATACCCGTATCTACATATCATATGTATTACACCAGACCACCACACACATTAACACTAGAAACGTAAACACCCATACGGACGAGGACAATGACCCACTACACGATAACAATTTACCTGAACACTAGTTTAAACGCACCTCGTTTGACAGATCTGAATGGTAAGTAAACAGATCTAATAAAACGTTAACAACCCACCACACATAACAATTTATCTGAACACTAACACAACCCGTTGACAGATCTGAGTGGTAAGTAAACAGATCTTGATTTAAAACGTAAACAACCCACCACACGAAAACAATTTACCTGAACATCAACATCCCTCGTTTGACAGATCTTAATGGTAAGTAAACAGATCTGGACTAAACGTAAACAACTAATACGGTGAACAGAGCATAAAACCCACTGATTGACGGACAACCAACTCAGTACAACTATCAACAGGCTTGAAGATGATGCCATCGCATCGAAAGCGCTTGCCAGCGGTACTCAACCATCAGCCAATGACGACGGTCTCCACCGAGAGGTATGACAATAGAGTTATACACTGTCAGAATATTATTTAATTTTTTTTTTTATTTTAGCAGAGGCTATTGTTCTTCCGTTTTTAGGTAGAAAAAGTTACTATAACATTTACAACATACTTTAAACCACACCTACTCCACTCATCTCTCTACGTTTTTATTTTAAACTAGCTCAGATACCCGGCTTCGCCCGGAAATTGATTTGAGGCTGAATGGTGATGTTATTTTTTTGGCAAGGCTTTACTTTGCACAATATTTTGACATTTACCCGTCCCAGTGTTTAGGGCTAATACCCGTTGTTGGCATTTGTTAATAATAAAATTAATTTTTTATGTAAGTCTTCACTGTCCTCCAAATTGTCATATTTCCCGTCTCCTGTGCATTATGCATAGATTTCAGCTATTAAGGACAAAATATTAACATTGATTTGAATTAATTTTTCCAGCTGAGGTACCTGGTAGTTCAAATAGGAATGAATTTTTGAGCATATCAATATTTCTACGCAAATTACTTGCTCCACAAATTGTTCCTGGAGAAATGCATAAAAAAAAAAAAAGTAAATCTAAATAACAAAGTAAACAACTTTTGTTATGTGCATGTTTGTCGAAAAACAAATAGACAATGAAATATCGCGAATTTTTATTTCAGGCCTCCCTTATAACCCCCCCCCCCTCCCGTTCTAACCTAAACATATTAATATAGTTTATAATCATGGAAGAATTAATGCTAATTGACATACCTAGTTTTGTTAGGTTCGGTTCAATCGTTAGCGCCCAATAAAATAGTTGACTCCCGCTTTAGTTTATAGTGTATATCTCGTTTATACATTGTTAAAAGACAAAACTGAATATCACAAAAGTTACTCTAAATAACAAAATAAACAACTTTTGTAATGTTCATATTTGCCGAAAAACGAATAGAAAACGAAATACCGCTATTTTAAATTCAGGCGTCCCTTACAACCCCCACTCCTGCCTGTCCCTAGAAATGTTGGTATAGCTTATTATAATGAAAGCGTTAGTGCTAATACACATACCGAGTTTTATTTATTTCGGTCGGGTCTTTTGTCCCAAATAAAATTGTTCACTTCCGCTATAGGTTTTAGCGTATATCTCGTTTATAATTCAGTATACGAAAAAAGTGTATATAACAAAAGTTACTCTAAATAACTTTTGTTATGTTCATATTTGCCGAAAAACCAATAGGAAACGAAATATCGCTATTTTAAATTCAGGCGTCCCTTACAACCCCCACTCCTGTTCGCGTCAGAGGATATTAATATAGCCTAAAGTCTAAGTTGGGCTAGTAGTAATATACATACTAAGTTTCATAAAATTCGGTTCAGCCGTTTATGCGTGAAAAGGTAACAAACAAACAAACAAACAAACAAACAAACAAACAAACAAACAAACAAACAAACATACACGAAAGAAACAAAATGCAGTTATGGTGTCTATGACATGTGAAACGAAAAGTTATCGTAAAATTTCGCGAAAAAAATCAATGTACAGACAGAGGTTACAATTTTATATATATATATATATATATAGATTATGCCACTAATTTGTATGCATGTTTTTTGTGAACAAGGCTGTGTTATACATTTTTAAACTTGTGCCTGAGACTTTCATCATCCTCAACCCAGGATTTGTCGCAAAAATTATAGTTTTACATTATTTTATTCCTTAGTTTTATTTATAATTAGCTATATTTTATACTGTTTTAATAATTTTGAAAACATTTTTCTTTATTTTAACATTTTAACTTAAGGAAATGAAAATAAATGATAGTCAGCGACATCGCCTAGCTGCGGAGCTCACCAAATAAATAAAAATATAACATTTCTCATTATTACTGATTAGTAATAGAATTATTTATTTTCATGTTAATATATCAAAGCTATTTATGGCTTTTAATAAATGTTAGTTATTATTAGTAAGTTAGTTATTGGTGGTTTTATGACATTAAAAATTAACAAGAACTGTTGTCGAACACTATCGACGTTAAAAATAGTAGATTCAGTTGATTGGATCGCAAATTGCTAGTGGGATAATGGGCTTATCATATCTAATTTAATTTTATCAATTATAATAATAATGGGATTTATGTGAAGTTAATTGGAGATTAATTTAATAGTGGTCAATTAACATTTGTAGATTCTATGTATAATAAGTAGTGATACATTAACAATGATACGTGATACCTCTTCTCAATCACATAAAGTCCGTCACGCAGGGGCTGCGTAAACTAAGCAGATTACCTATGTGAAGTTTAGCATTAGAGAAATCTGCATACTGGTAACACAACACCACCATAAGTAAATACAAACGGTAATGAGAAATCTTTCAGTTAATTTTAATAAACTCCCCAACTAAAACGGCTTCTGAATTGTAAGAATAATTTATATTTTAATAACTCAAATTTTAGTAGTCCAAGAACTAAAGAAGGTGGGGGCGGATAAACTGAACGTATTTGCATAAATCTCACAAAGTAACGAAGGTTAGGTAAGGTTAGAAACTAAGGTTAGGTTAAAAGCTTCCGCCAGAGCCGACTTACGAAAACGGCCGATATAACCCGAACAACAACCGACCACAGACTTCATACAAATAGAAATATCTTGGTTAATAATCAAGATAGAGAATAAGTGTATATAACAATATTTATAGTGAATTTAATTTTCAATAAGATTGGCTCTATACAATGTTTCGATCCGATGCATAATAGCGAAGATATTTCGAATTTTCGAAAATCCCACCTCTAATCCCCCCTCCTTCTGGTACGATTTCAGCCATTAACGAACTTGATCTGTCTTTTTACATAAAATGGTTAAATATCGAGTTTCGTAACGATCAAACAAAAATTGCGACCACTAGAGCATTAACAGGCAAATATATATATATATATATATATATATATATATATATATATATAATTTTGAACGGACCTCATTTTCGTCGTCTCCTGGGTAGGATCAATGGACATTTGAAGAAATTTGTCGAAACTCGCGTCATGAGTATGACCTCAATAGCTGATTTCCCTTACGGGAAATCTGCTAAAATTCCTCTTTGACCATATTTCTGTCGATGATGAACTATCCATTTAGTTTCAAATGAAACTAAAAAATGAGTAATCTGCTTGCACTATAAAAAATTGTGACTTCTAGAGCGGTACGTAACTGTTATTTTCCAACATGACATCATAGCGGTCGTTTAGAGTCAAGCTTCTCCTTCAGTAAAGTTGTGAGTAAACAACAAATAGTATAGAAGGTTTGAACATGTTTCATAATAAATAATCTTATTTTTAAATCAGATGCTTAGGAGTAGGAATTTACAAAGGACTGAAAACAAAACAAAAAAAGTCTGTCACGCAGGGGCTGCGTAAACTAAGCAGATTTTCCACGTACAGTTATACAATAGAAAAATCTCCATACGAGTGCCGAAGAGTTACGGAAACGGCCGAACTAGCTTTTGGCGGAAAACTCAGTCTCTTCCGTTATCTGCCCACATTAAAAAAAAAGCAATTAATGAAATATATCTGAATATAACGTATTAATTTTATTGAAAACAATTTACTAAAGCTAGTGGTGTAATTTGTAATGAATCAGAATCAGTTTTATCTCAATCACTCAAATTTTAGTAATCCAAAAACAAAATAAGGGGGGGGGTCAAAAGAATGTATTTGCATATGTCTCACAAATTAAATCAATCAATGAAAACAATATTTGGTATTTATGCTTCAATTAATATATTTTATTATATATCAGAGCATTGTTTATGAAACATTAATAGAAGTTGGGGTTTGCTGAAGACTGAATACTGGAAATATCATATATCTCGGTTAATATTCAATATAGAGAATAAATGTATATAACAATATTTACAGTACATTTAATTAGCAATAAGATTGATTCTATACTTTTTTAAGATCCGACTTATAGTAACGGAGATATTCCGAATTTTTAAAATTCCCTCTCTAAACCCCCCTCCCACTGGTCCGATTTCAGCCGTTAACGAACTTGATATTTCTTTTTACATGAAACGATTAAATATGGAGTTCGGTAACGATCAAACAAAAATTGCGACCGCTAGAGCGTTAACAGACAAATATATAATTTTGAAAGGACCTCATTTTTGTCATCTCCTGGGTAGGGTCGATGAACATTTGAGGAAATTTTTCAAAACTCGCGTCATGAGTACGACCTCAATAGCTGATTTCCCTTAAGGGAAATCTGCTATAATACTTGACAAATATTTGATGTAGAAAACTATATACTCTGTAAAACTTTAGGAAACATGGTTATCATCATTCGTTATTTAGTTGCCAAAGTTAAGAAAATTATCACTTTACTCCTATTTGTAACCCTCACTCCTCCTGTTTAGGTTCTATCCATTAACATACTAAGCTTTTAGCAGATTTCCCTTAAGATAAATCAGCTATTGAGGTCGTACTCATGACGGAATTTTCGAAATTTTTCTTCAAATGTCCATCGATCCTTCCTAGTAGATGACGAAAATGAGCTCCGTTCAAAACTGTATATACATATATATATTTGTCTGTTACCGCTCTTGCGGTCGCAATTTTTGTTTGATCGTTACCAAACTCGATATTTAGTCATTTTATGTAAAAAGAAATATTAAGTTCGTTTACTGCTGAAATCGGAAGAGGGAGGGGGGTGGGGTTTAGAGGGGAGGATTTTTGAAAATTCGAAATATTTCCGTTACTATACGTTGGATAAAAAAATTGTATATAATCAATCTTATTGCAAATTAAATTGACTATAAATATTGTTATATACATTTATTCTCTATCTTAAATATTAACCCAGATATTTGCATTTTTATTAAGTCTGGGCGGATAACGGATGAGAGTGTTTCCCGCCAAAAGCTAGGTCGGCCGTTTCCTTAACTGTTCGGCACTCGTGAAATTTCTCTATTGTAAAACTTCACGTGGGAAATCTTCATAGTTTACGCAGCCCCTGCGTGACGGGCTTTTATTATAAATAATAAGGTTAAATATTGAGTTTGATAACAATAAAAAAAAAATACTGGACACTAGAGAGTAAAATGATATATACATTAGGGTCATTAGATATGAAGAAGGTTTTTCAAAATTCCATCTATAATGAATTTTCCGTTTGTGGCATCTTCCGCTTAAATATCAAAATTGAGTGTAATATAAATGTTTTCCCAATTAATGTTAATTAAAAGGACTATTCAGGTTACCACCTACCTATTATTCATTTATGAAACTTTCCTTTTCCTCCTGTGTTGTTCGTTATGTGAAATACTTCACTAAATGTAGTTCAATTTTGCTATTGTGTCCATTACTGGTGTTCTTTTTTTTTGTTTTTACTTGTTATAATGGAGTAAATACTTTCAAAGTTTCTTAGAGAACTACTTCCATTAAGTGATTTCTTACCCTATTATAAGAAGATCATAAGAAGTTTAGTTACTGGCCTAAGCCATGGAAAAGGAATTTCCTAAAGCATGAAGGTATAGAGTTCTTCTTACATTTTCAATATACCTAAACTTGTTTTTCTAGGTAATACACAGTCACTTGTTATTCTTTCCCAACTTACTATAATCTATTAACAATGTTCGTTCAAAAATAATACCTAGGAATACTAAATGGAAGAAAAAATCTCTTATTAATGTTCGATTTCCTTAATTCAATTAATTATTTTATTGTGGAGTGTTCGCTGGTAGGCGATATTGATCATAGAAAAACAATGAATACAAACAAAATACAAAAATGAAAACAGTAACAAGAAAAAATTAAATAATACAATTAGAACAGAACAAACTAAGAACACAACCAAATAACAAAACGCAACTAAATAACAGAACGCAATCAAATAACAAAACGCAATCAGAAACAAAAAAAAACACGAATCAACAAATAAAAAGAAATAAACAAAAATGAAACATTAAATTCAAAACAACAAAAAAAATTATCTTGTAAGGAAACTAGGTAATTAAAAACTGTAAAGGCTAATACAATTACGGAAACAATTATATACTTTCAATGGTTAAAATTAAAACTAAAATCAAATAAATAAAAATTAATTAAATAAAAAACATTAATAAAATGAACAGATTCAATTTTCTAATATCTAAAAAATTCACAATCATATGCTCCCCAATTCTCTCTCTCTCTCTCTCTCTCTCTCTCTCTCTCTCTCTCTCTCTCTCTCTCTCTCTCTCTCTCTCTCTCTCTCTCTCTCTCTTCTCTCTCTCTCTCTCTCTCTCTCTCTCTCTCTCTCCTCTCTCTCTCTCTCTCTCTCTCTCTCTCCTCTCTCTCTCTCCTCTCCTCTCTCCTCTCCCCCTCTCTCTCCTCTCTCCTCCTCTCTCTCTCTCCCTCTCCCTCTCTCTCCCTCTCTCTCCCTCTCTCCCCCTCTCTCTCTCTCTCTCTCTCTCTCTCTCTCTCTCTCTCTCTCTCTCTCTCTCTCTCTCTCTCTCTCTCTCTCTCTCTCTCTCTCTCTCCCTCTCTCCCTCTCTCCCTCTCTCCCACTCTCCCTCTCTCTCTCTCTCAATGGTAAATTGAAATTTCGTGTCAACTAATGATGATTTTACACGTAGAATAGGTAGGAAAGGAGGAAAGAATTCCTTCAGCTGAAGTTAGGAAGGAGCAGTAAGAGGAAGTGAAGCAAGTAAAGGGGAGATGACCGGAACGAAGACGAGTACAGCCGAGTACACCACTCTCTCCTATTGTGGAACGGGCTTTAGTCAATTGCCTCCACTCGCCGGCTTCAAACTAAGCTCCCTATCAATGGGCTCTCCTTCCTTATCGCCCAGCTTCAAAATAAGCTAAACATATCAGCTTCATAGAATTTCAAAATGTAAAAATTCAGTTATGCTGCTCACTAGTGTGGACAATCTAGATGTTCAAATGTCTAATATCGAACAAGTCCGTCACGCAGGGGCTGCGTAAACTAAGATTTCCCACGTAAAGTTATACAACAGAGAAATCTCCATACGAGTGCGAAACTAGCTTTCGGCGGGAACGATTAGAAGCGACCATAGCTCGTCCGTTACACTTAAAAATTGCAAATATCTCGGTCAATATTCAAGATATGAAATAAATGTATATTACAATATTTATAGTAAATTTAATTTGGTATAAGATTGGATCTATACAATTTTTCGATCCGATGTATAGTAACGGAGATATTTCGAATATTTCCCCCTCTAAACCCCCCCCCTCCCACTGGTCCGATTTCAGTCGATAACGAATTAATATCGAGTTTGGTAACGACCTGACAAAAATTCGAGCGTTAACAGACAAATATATAAATAATATTGAACGGACCTCATTTTCGTCATCTCCTGGGTAGGATCGATGGACATTTGACATTTTTGAAAATCCCATCATGAGTACGACCTCAATAGCTGATTTTCCTTAAGGGAAATCTGCTAAAAACGGGATACTTGATCCCATGCCTGCAGCTTACGCCGACACAACATTGCCTGACTCACACCACTTGGAGGTAAATGTAACCGACTGACAAAAGAGCCCTATATATATATATATATATATATATATATATATATATATATATATATATATATATATACGCACAAAACAACGAATACAAATAAATAATGTGTCTTTAAAACTTATTAGATTTAGAAATATCGTTATAACAAGGGCTGTCGTAGTCCCCATTTTTAATTTTTTAAAACTCCTCAATTTGTGAAATAAAAATCACCTCATAAAGCTTCTTTTTTTATATAATTACTATCGTAACGCTCAGAATCGTAAGAATTTATTATTCTCAAAAGTAACAGAATAACGTGTTTAGAGAGAGCTGTAGGCTTTTGTTTCCTCTTCCTCCAAGGAAAACCCCTAATCAGGAAATTTATTACTAAAATGCTATAAAATAATGATGTACAACCCATACTATGGTATTGGAAAAATACTTTTAGGAAAATTATTGAAATATAAGGGTTGCCATGAGAGAGTGATTAAATTAATTTAACGAATTAATCTGTTCCAATTGAAGTGGAACATAATTAGACTCTTCGTTTTCTTTGCCTAGTAAAATTAGGGGTAAGGAAATGTTGCACTTTTGGGAGAAACTCCGTTAATTAGCAGATTTTCCTTAAGGGAAATCACTTATTGAGCTTCTGACGCTTCATAGTATTTAAAAAAGTTATGTAAAACTTTTGAATATAAATGAAATTATTTTTAGGGTAATACTATTATTTAATTCCATCAAGTAGATAAATTATTAAAATAATATTCAATAATTTAAGGAAAACAATGGTGATTGCCCTCATGCTGGAACAGAAGGTGACCGGAGGCATGTTAATTGAGTTAACTTATTTCCTGTGGAATGCTGGCATAACTGGAAGTGATTTCCACTGAGCTCTACTATTACGAATATAATCTAATGTACAAAACTGTTTAAGAACTATATGTGCTCGGATTGGTTTTTGACAGGAAATACGTTTCATTATAGAGGATATTTAATTGTAATAAATGCTATCCGTGATTATTTTTTGAAGTATTTAAAAAGGTGAGTTAAAAAGGGGAGAAGGATAGATCAGGAACATATTTTTATTTATTCTTCAAAACTAAAATTTCTCATCTATAAGTCGCCCCCCCCCTGGCCCTCACGGGAAAATAATGCGCCCAGACGGGAAGTGTAGTTGTAAACCTTGCCCCAAAAAAATACTATGATTATTCAGCTTCAAATGATTTCCCGAGCGAAGCGGGGTACCTTAGCTAGTATATATATACATGTATGCGTGTGTGTGTGTGTGTGCGTGTGTACGTGTACGTGATTGGGTATATAATAGATATATTTAATTACAAAAGTATTGTTCACTGTATGTTAAAATTCCTTGACTGGAATTCCGTTCATACTTGACATATATGCGAGACATTCATGTCAGGCAATGAATAACCATACAATCAGCCAAGCCTATCATTTAAAAGCCTGGACGTTTCATAAAGAAGACAAAAAGTGATAATAGAATGTTCCGTTACCTTATAAGCGTAAATATGCATTAAGAAAGACCCCGTGACCTATCGAGAAGGACTAAAGGACTTCGGAAACAAAAGAGATAAAAATGCAGGATCAGATGTCGTTACGGAGCCATTAGAACAATGTATTGCAGATGATAAGAAAATCGCCCCAGCCTTAAAAGTGAAATTGTGCCAAACTTACATTCTGGAATTGAGCCAAAAGTTTTCCATTGATAAGGAGACGATATTAAAATATACTCTTAAAAAGACTCCGCAGTAACCTGAATTCTACGAGCACCGATTCATTTGCATACTTGACGATTATTGCTGATTTGGCTGAATATTTTTTATACCTCAGCACTTGAATTTATATACTTTATTCAATTTGATAACTAATAGTAGCAACTCCTAATTATACAGTTTTAAATATAAAATGATTCGAAAATATCCAGGGAGTTCTGGGATGGTTGGCAGAATGTTTAATATTGATAGTTTAATTAAATTTTTCTATAACAACAAATATATCCGACACTATGAAATTCCTACACAGGCAAACGAAAGGACATAGACCAATCAGACCATTGGAACAATTTTTGGAACAATTTAAACCTAATAACAAACGAAAGACGCCAAGAGACGGACACACGCAGGAATTCCAGCAGACAAAGCAACGGTGTTCATATCCAAATTCAATTATTTAATATTATATTTGCTTTTACCCATATACTTGTGGAAACATTACCTAGACTCACACACCGGGCCACCATACGAGAACATGAAGGAAATAACTTGCTAAAACTTAAACAAAGAATAACCGAAAACGACGTCCTACAAGAAAATGTCCGTCACGCAGGGGCTGAGTAAACTAAGCAGATTTCCCAAGTGAAGATTTACAATAGAGAAATCTGCATACTAGTAACAGCAGTAGTAACGAGTCTCTAAACCAATTTCGTGAGAGCCGAACAGTTACGGTAGTGGCCGAAGTAGCTTTCAGCAAAAACTCGAGAATAGAACAGACATCAGCCGATCTCTTCTCGTCCGTTATCCCCACACAATTAATAAGAATGCAAATATCTCGGTTAAAATTCTAGATAGAGAATAAATGTGTATAACAATTTAATTTACAATAAGATTGGATCAATACAAGTTTTCGATCCAACGTATAGTAACGGAGATATTTCAAATTTTCGTAAATTTCTCCCTTCTTAACCCCCCCCCATGAACATTTCAAGACATTTTTCGCAAATCGCGTCATGAATATGATCTCAATAGCTGATTTCCCTTAAATAATAGCTCAATAGCTGAAATCTGCTAAAACAATTTACCTGGACACTCCCTATACTACCCTTCGCTTGACAGACCTAAGACGTAAACAACCTAATACGGATAACAGGCAAATTAAACCTACTGACTAACGGATAACTAACTGAGTTCAACTTTTTACGGCCTTGAAGATGGTGTGCTCCCATCGAAAGCACTTGCCAGCTGTACTCAATCATCAGTCAGTGACAACGGTTTCCACCGATAGATATGGCAAGAGTATTCCATAACACATTAAGAATACAATTAGTTCAACTATTTAATCTTCTGGTATGTTATAGAATATTGAACATGTAATTTAAAAACCATCTTCCTTGAAAACATATTTATTGACCTTTTTCTACTAAACTGACGTCTCGAATTAAGGGGTTGGGATTGTTTAGATCAGAGTACACAACTTAGCAATGTCAGAAGCATGATGTATAAACTATATATTGAAAAATAAGGAAAACCACCTAGTTGGATATTTTGCCGTTTTTTTTCCTTATTCAATCCAAATGGAATCCGTAAAGCAAAAATTCATTCAAAAATTTGTCTTTTTCCGTGATTCTTTCGTTTTCATTAGTCTAATACTTCTAGCAAGTTCAGGATTTTAGTTGTTAATGTTGCAACTGTAGTTTAGAAGGGTAATTAAATATTTTACTTACAATATTCTATGTTTAATATACTCTAATATACAAATATATTGTGTGGGATTAAGAAGAAAATAATTGGCTCAAAAGCCCATGAAGTTCTGCTTCACAGCTTCGGTAGAAATTGAAGTGGTAATCTTGATGCATGTCCTGGCACCACCTCAAGTAATTAATGACTTTAAGCACTAAACCAAACCATATATTTGAAAATTTGCCGTTTTTTCATTATTCAATCCAAATGGAATCCGTAAAGCAAAAATTCATTCAAAGATTTGTCTTTTTCCGTGATTATTTCGTTTTCATTAGTCTAATATTTCTAGCAAGTTCAGGATTTCAGTTGTTATCGCTCACTCTGTTCAGGGGAAGAATTTAATGGAAATAAAAGATTGCAGTAAACTAAATCTTTTGTTCTTATACGTATAGAATAATTACACTTTACAAATTCTCATATTCTTACCTATACCACCCCTAACGACCATATATTAATAAGTTCATTGTTTTAGGATTATCAGTGCATATATTTTAATAATGAAGTAGGAGATACTAAATCATCGGAAAAATTGAATCCGTGTGAATTTAACCATGAGAGAAATATTTAATTATCCACACTTGTGACGCATTAGACGTAGCTGATGTGTCATTTTCGGATTCAACAATGGCACTGGGCATGGAGCAAGTGACTCGACGTGCAGTTGCATTTGTTATGCTGAACAATGGACAGCGTGGAACTCCGATTTGGCCAGCTACATTATTCAAATATCCAAAGCTCTCCTACATCCCCAACTGCTGGCTCACACAGGCCACCACTCTCCATGTCTATCTCCAACCATTATGGATTAATGAATTATCCCACTAATACTATCGTTTAAAAAGACAATACGTACGTGGATTAAAAAGCAAGTTTTTTTTTAGTTTTTTTATACCGTGTACTTATGTCATACGATTAATGGATACTGATGGAACAAGCAATGTATGAAAGTCTTTAAAATATGGCTAGAAAAAGTAATAACAATCTTTGTTCCTTAGAATTGACTGATAACAAAGGCTAAGCCTAAGAAATGGGGGTATGGCTATTCCATTGTCACAAAAAGACAGCTTTGAATACTTTTAAAAAAATCTGAATATGTCTATATAAATGGAGTTAGCTCAGGATCATACTAACACTGATAAAGTGACTCTACCAGTAGTTTGTTCATTAGCACTGTTGGAAAATAAATTTCGTTAATATTTATCTCTTTCTCTGTTTATATAGGTTTATAGAGGGGCTTTCATAATTACTAGGAACTTACGAAACCACAAAGCACTAAAACAACAAGCGCACGCGCTCACAATCACTTAATTGCAATAGTTATACAAAATTGCAACAAAATTTAAACACTATACAGTGCATTTAACATAATATATAGCTCGAAAAGCAATTTTCAATCAATACCTATTACATACTCAAAACTGACTAAACAGACCATTAAAACTCTTTTGAAACAGGAATCTTATAAAAAATGGGACGACAGCTGGGCCAAAACTCCTAAAGGACGATAATTACATAAGTGCATATCAACTATATACCAGAAAAGTTACTTGTACAAATTTAAACTAACAAATACATGCAAATGTGACAATGAGACTGAACAGACATATGACCACCTCTTATATGACTGTACATTACTTGACAGACCAAGAACAAAACTCAAGTATATTACCTTACAAAACGGTACTTGGTCGACGGACAAACCGAAAATTTACTCAAATTCACCAAGGGATTTAATGCATTTATTCAAGAATTGGACACAATTTTGTAGATCTACACCTACTGTTTATACACATATGTAATGTTCTATTTTATATCTTTTTTTTTATTTTTATAATTATTATATACAAAATATTATAATGTAATTGTTGAAATGTGTGTATTATCCAAAGGATGGATCACGCAACATTTAAATAAATTCATACGTTAGGGGGATGCTCTGCGTGGAAAACAGGCAAAAAAATAATTGATTATTTAATATATAACAATGTCAGTTATCATAAACTACGCGCTTTACTTCACGAAATAACGCCTTAACACTGGTCGCCAAATATAAACTTTTTTCTTCCACAAAAATTAAAATAACATTTTCTAGAAGTATTTTTGTGCTGAATTCAAATATAACTTTAGTTTTTCCCCATCGGGCAGGAGTTTTGTGTGATATTCATTTGAATTTTCATAGAATTCGAAAAAATCAACCCAACTCAAAATTATAACTACACATTCTTACTTACTTGGAAAGTGGTAGATAGTGATTTTCGGGCACATTTTGCATCTGGAACGTCTCTATTCTTGGTCCAACAGTAGTCGACCAGCATATTGGAACTCCACTTGCCTTGGTAACTCTTTTCTATAGTAGAAATTGGCTGATGAAAACACTCACCGTGCTCATCGCTGACAGCTCCAAGATTTCCGGGTAGGAAGTCTATGTGAATGTCCAAGAAGTGAATTCTAAAGAAATGTTATCCCACAGCTTTGTAAGGATGTTAGTGATCAGTCACTATGTCACGATAGTTTTCTGCTTTATGGTTTCCAAGAAAATTGAAACATAAATTTTTGAAAGACTGCCAGGCTGCTTTCTCCCGTGAATTTAAAAGTCCTTCGAAGTGCTCATCACCAGTTGACGAACGGATTTGTGGTCCTATAAAAATTCCTTCTTTCAGTTTAGCATCACTGGCTTTGGGGAATTTCAATTTCAAGTATAATAATCCATCAAACCGTTTATCCATAGCTTTAATGAAATTTTTCATTATTCCTAACTTAATATGGAATGGAGGTAACAATATATTTTCAGGATTTACTAACGGGACATATGACACATTTTTCTGGCCAGGGATAAGAGATTCACGTGTAGGCCATGATTTTGTAACATAGTGAGACTTTCTATCTCTACTGTCCCAGAGAAACAAACAGCAACATTTGGTAAACCCAAGTTGCAAACCAAGCAATAAATCAATGACCTTTAAATCACCACAGATATTCTATTCATATTTTCCATATTGTATTTCCTCAAAAATTAGTTACATATTTTGATATGTCTCTTTCATATCAGCGGCACGCGCTACAGGTATTAATGGAAGTTTATTGCCAATATGTAGCAGCTCAGCCTTCTAACTAACTTACCACGAATCTATGAATAGTAGCCACTCACCTACCTGGTTTTGAAGCCCAACAGTTTCCATAACTGAAGAAATATCACCACATAACCATTTTCTTCAGAGAAGCAGTCCTTGAAATCACAATGGCGGTCTCGATAACTACATATTCTTATTTATTTTTGGAAAAGATTCCACCCTTTGAGTCTAGACGTTAAACCTTCAGCTTTCGGTTTAGACAGATTTAAATCCCGGATCAGGTCATTAAGTTCTTTCTGATTGGAGCAAGTCAATATTCAAATATTAGAAGATTTTGTGAGTTTCATAACTATCCTAAAGTTTATAAATTAATAACATTTCAATACTAAGACCATTTTTCTAATATTTCTTGGCATCAATATCAACTTCTGACTACTAAAATAGTCTAAAGTAAAGTTAATGAGGTTACTTATATATATATAAACTCACCTTTCTAAATAAATTTTCAATAGAGTATGTCAAAATGTATTCCTAATTCAACTTATAACTGGAAGCTTAATTCCAAGTAAGATAGTTTACAAAAAACCGGAATAATTTTATTTTCTCTTAATTAATGATATTTTTCTTGCTAATAACCGAGAATTATAATTATTTATTCAAATAATGTAGTTATATATATTTACCATACATGAGATTGGATAAGTGTTTTTTACATCAAATTTGAATGACCTTTTCGGGCATTAATTACTTCATATAAGTCTAATTTCCTTTTTTCTATTCTTACTGGAACAAAATCCCTGACCCAATACCTATTGAATGGGTTGTTCCATGAGTGAAGTCGCCATTGCTTCCAGATTCCTAGGATTTATTTGACGCTCTCTATACACCTTTACTAACAAAGGCTCACCTTCCAGTGCTCTATGTGTCAAAAAAAGGTCTCAATTAGGGCTTTTCCAATTTCCTTTCTCCTTTACATTGGAGTGATATTCTTAACAAGCACACTGATTCCTCTCATTTCCACCATGAAACTACGTAGTCGTTTCAGTATAATAATCTTTTATGTAATAAATAATGTAACCATGCAAAATAGTCCATGGCCTTATGTTCGAAGTAACGTGGAAATAACAAGAAAATTATCAAATCACACATTCCACTAAGGATTATAAATACTTCAAGCTACAGAATATATGTATATAACAACATTATAAACCATTAAATTTTCAATAAGATTGGCTCTTAATTGGATTTTAAACTTTAACCCCCCACCTCCCATTGGTCCGATTTCAGCCGTTAACGAACTTGATCTTTAGTTTTGCATAAAACGTATAAATATCGAGTTTGGTAACGATAGAACAAAAATTACGACCGCTAGAGCGTTATCAGAGAAGTATATGTATATATAGTTTTGAACGGACCTTCTCCGAGGATCGATGGATATTTGAAATATTTTTTCGAAAATCGAGTCGTCAGGACAACCTCATTTGCTGATCTCCCTTAAGGGCTATCATCACTAAAGGTATGATGCCTAGACTGCTTAATTACATATTACCCAAATAATCAAAGCTATAATAAGTAGGGTTGATCACACCTCTGCATGGGGCATTAAGCCCGTCATGGAACACGTTCCTAAAGCTCTGTCAAGCACTTCATTAATTTTTTATAATTTAAATTTGGTATTTCAAAATCGAGCATATATGATACTAGGTACGACTCCCGCTATAGTTATGAGAAGCCAACAAAATTTATGGGAATATCTCCATCCCATCTTCCTCCAACCCTATTGAAAATATTTCCATTATGTCTCATAGAAAATATTTCAGTTTCAGTTTGATCCCCAAAATTATTTTTGCTCCTTTTTTTAATAAATATCAGCTGACTTACTTAGTTATTAATTTAAGCAAAACTAATAAATATTTCATAATAATTAAATTATTCTCATGTAAAAAGAAAACATTTATTATTTCATTATTGCAACATTTGTTCTCTGCTACCAAGAGCGTATGTAATGTTCATGACCTTCCTTACAGAAATTGGCAGATCTGAAAAGCAGAGAATCTGAACTTAAATAAACAAGCAGAGCAAATAAGTGATTTATATAATGCGGCTTGTTGTCTTTCTAACACGGAATCCAAGCCATCGCAAATGCTTTAAGAGGCAAAGATAACAAAGATTAGCAGCTTACTATCCTCTTTTTATGTCAGTTGACATGTTATTTCTGTTTATCACCAGGCTACCTAAATATACAAACTCTGTCACTTTCTGGATACTTAAGTCTTAAAAACAACATTTGTTTCCAGTTCTCGGCCATTTTCTACAGCAGTTTCGGTTTGGTTTGTCAAGCTCTATTTGAATAGCTGCATACCAAAGAGAAAATGTCCCTCAAGCAGGGTACGCTATGCAGGTTCCCGATGATATAGAACACTGCTGATCTTATTCTCTATATCTAAAACCCGATGAGAAGGAGTCTGGGTTTACTAGTAGCTGTAAACAAGAAATTACGAATAACTTGGTGAATAATTGAGTTCAGAAAAAATATATTTATAGAACAGCAATAGTTTCACAAGATACTCTATAACACGACTCAACGGAATTATTATGAATTACGAACTCCCCAACCTCTAACACTAGCCCCCTCTCCATTCCTCGTACGGTTTCAGCTATTAACGAATATGACCTTTAGTGTTGAATAAAACAGTTCAATATCGAGTATGCTATAGATCAAATAAACATTTTCGAGCGAAGAACGTAAAATCGTAAAAGATGACGCCATCAAACAACGTATGTATGACCTCGCACAATAAAATTTCAATGAAAACAATATTTGGTACTTAAGCTTAAGGGTTTACAGAAGACTGAAAACTAAAATGTGCAAATATCCTGGTTAATATCTGCGGTAGAAAAAATATGTATGTAACAATATTTATAAGCAATCAACTTTGCAATAAGATTGGTTCTATTCAATTTTAGCAGATCCCTTAAGGGAAATCAGCTATTGAGGTCGTACTCAGGACGCGATTTCGAAATTTTTCTTCAAATGTCCATCGATCTTACCTAGGAGATGAGGAAAATTAGGTCAAAAATGTATATGACGAAAATGAGGTCCGTTAAAAATTATATATATATATATATATTTGTCTGTTACCACTCTAGCGGTCGCAATTATCGTTACCATCGTTACCACACTCGATATTTAGTCGTTTTATGTAAAAAGAAAGATTAAGTTCGTTAACGGCTGAAATTGGACAAGAGGGAGGGGGGGGGGGTTTAAAGGGGGAGAATTTTGAAAATTCAAAATATCTCCGTTACTATAAGTCGGATAGAAAATGTATAGAGTCAATCTTATAGAAAATTAAATGTACTATAAATATAGTTCTATACAGTTATTCCCTATCTTGAATATTGACCGAGATATTTGCATTTTTTACTTTTCAGAATTCAGCAATACCCCACTTCTACTCATGTTGTCATAAACAATACTCGGTTATGTAATAAACCACACCATTCTAAGCTTAAATACCACATATTGTTTTCAAGAGACCTTAATTATACGAGATAAATGTAAGCATGTTATGGTGACCCCTCCCATTCATAAGTTCTTGTACTACTAAAATTTGATTGATTGATATAAAAATTAATCTGATCCATTACAAATTAAAGTACTAGATATAGTACTAATGTAGTTTATCTATTGCTAAACTTCACTCGGGACATCTGCTTAGTTTACTCAGCCCCTGCGTGACGGACTTTTTTGATCAGACGTTTAAGAATGCTAGCACCCAAAAAAGGAGTTATTTTTTTGGGTGCTAGCATTTTTTTTTTATATAATGTCCTTTATCATCCAAGGGGTTAGGGACCCCCTTATTAATTGTGGCTTTTAAATATTATAGGTTAGAGGAATTGTATTATGGTTATTAGTATTTTATTATTCTATTTTTTAATGTATTTAAAACCCAAATAAACCAGTAAAAATTTTGTCTTGCGTTTTACATATTAGAGTGGTAACCCAAATTTGTGTGTCTGTATATATATATATATATATATATATATATATATATATATAATTTTGAACGGACCTCATTTTCGTCATCTCCAGTTAGGATCGATAGGCATTTGTGAACATTTTTCGAAATTCGCGTCTTGAGTAAAACCTAAACAGCAGGGAACAGGCCAACAGTGAAATCTGCTAAAACAACACTCCCTAGCTTTAGGCTTGTCAGGCCCAGATCAGTAACGCAGCCTAATGCTAATTGGAAAATATGATACTCTGCCTAACTAGAATCCAGTGCTACAGAATAGCTCGTTGCTTAGTACAGTTGCATTGTCCTCTTAAAGCATATCCAACTCCAGCTGCTTTTAGACAAACAAGAAGCCTCGTTATGCAACATAAAACAGTCATTAGAACTGTTATTTCGTAATTATGGATAATATCAAAAACAAATAAAAAGAGTTATCAATATTTGCATGGAAACTACTGCGTAGAAAATAACTGTCAATTAACGATGAGTACAGATTTACAAGAAACAAACGAATAAATTAAAATTAATATTCTTGTAAAGAGCTTGCTTTATTATTATTTACCAATTAACCTAATAATTATTAATTACAAGTTAATGGAATTGCGACAGTTACACTGAACAGACATTCACCCAACTGATTTATGAATGTAGACTGAAAATGTTAATTTGATCTATACCATACTCGATATTTAGCCGTTTCGGTCACTAAAGATCATATTTGCTATTGACTGAAATCCGACATGGAATCAAACAGACAAAGGATCACATCTAAAATTATATATCCCTGTTTTAAAAACTAATAACTCACTATCCCAACATACATTTTATCTAACACAAATACTAACTGGACAAAGAAATAAAAACTCTTACTTACATAGATTCAGACATACTGACTCAAATACTTGTAAATGCAACGATTACACTGAACAGACATTCACCCACCTGATTTATGAATATAGACTGACTCAAGACATACAAAGACAGTTAAAGACTCATATTACCGAATAACCCGATATTTATATTTAAAACACCTAAATTTATTAAAAGCAATAGCCTTTGCTATTCTTAAGCTGAGAGAGGAAAAGATAATATAATATTAATATTATGTATTTTTTTATTGGTTATCTAATTGTATTCCTGAATTTTAACGTTTTTTGTTTTATTTAGTCAAGTTTAATTTTCATAATCTAATTTCCATTTTTTAATATGTATATATATTATAGCATGAAAAAATTGTTAAAAGTTTTGACAAAATGCATATATAATGCAAATATGCATGGGATGTGCAGAAAAATAAAATCCCTCCACATAGGGTTACTAAGTAGAGGAAATAAATAAAATGTTAATGGAATTATTATTGTTGGGGTAGTCTTTGTACTTAGAACTGTTTGGGGAAAATCCACCAGATAAGAACTAACTTTGGACACTTTACTGGGAATTTAAAATTTTCACACAACTCTTGGAATAAATAGTACTGCTTGCTGTGCTTCTTTCATTATATCTACGGACATAACAATTAAATTCTTATGCCTATTATTTTTTTTTATAGGCATTTATACTTACGATTCAAGCTTGTATAGTGATTTAAGCTCAATTGCTAATTCGTGATATTTCCTTAATTTTCGCCATAGGGTTTTAAAATGTTCTCGTCATTGAAAACTGCCAATATCAGCAGGCTTATTGATTTTGGCAATAATGAGAATATCGGATTTGATATTTGATGAACTCGAGGTGTTCGATACCATGAAGGAATAGTACAAGAAGCAATAGAGATACTGAAACGTCCTAACAATATCGACAGAGATGATGGCTATAGATTGAGGGAACATTGAAAGCACATTATTCCACCTAAAAAGACGCATACAACCAAAGAAGAAGTAATCAAAAGGGAACATGTGCCGGAGTAAGTAAGTGCCCTCCGCCGCGAGGGAGTCGCCCGGCAGTCGTGGTCCAGGCAACGCAGCTTTAATCAGCAGGCACTGAGGATGGAGCGTTGACTCCGAAAGTGCACTCTGCATAATATTAAAAAACAGTAGAGGACTTGGCCTTCTTATTGATTCTTATCAATTGGTCTATCTACCATCCAGCAAATTCCAGAGATATTATGGTTTTGTTTAGAAAATCTGCATTAAATAAAGTCCGTCTCGCAGTGGCTGCGTAAACTAAGCAGATTTCCCACTCAAAGGTTTACAATAGATAATGAAATATATCTGAATATAACATATTCATTTTATTGAAAACAATTTACTAAAGCTAGAGCTGTAATTTGTAATGACTTAGAATCAGTTTTATCTCAATCACTTAAATTTTAGTAATCCAAGAACAAAAAAGGGAGAGGGGGGGGGGGTTCAACAAACGTATTTGCATATATCTCCAAAAATAAAAGGTCAATGAAAACAATATTTGGTATTTAGCCTTGTAATGCAGTGGTTCGTGAAATAACAGCTTATTATTATTATGTCACTAGTAGGAGTGGGGGTTTACTGAAAGCGTAAAACTAAAAAACCCAAATATCTCGGTTAATACTCATTATACGGAAAATATTTGTTAGAACAATTTTTATAGTAAATTGAATTTTCAATAAGATTGTTTCTATACGATTTTTCAATCCGACAGTAACAGATATATTTGGAATTTTCGAAATTCCTCCCCTTTAACCACCCCCTCCCCCATGTCCGATTTCAGCCGTTAACGAACTTGATCTTTCTTTTTTACATAATACAACTAAATATAGAGTTTGGTAACGATTAAACAATATTTGCGACCACTAGAGCGGTAACAGACAAATATATATATATATATATATATATATCTATATATATATATATATATATATTGTTTTGAACGGACCTCATTTTCGTCATCTCCTAGGTAGGATCGATGGACATTTGAAGACAAAAATCGAAAATCGCGTCATGAGTACAACCTCAATATCTGATTAAATACGGAACTATTTTCTTGAAAGATTTGTTGGGAAGGACTCTCTTCCCTTGGAGCATTTGTCCTCAGTATTTGGCAAGCAGTTAATTTGTTGGCATGTATCCAGGCAGTATTTAACTTTCGCTTTTGAATCAATATATATATATATATATATATATATATATATAGAGAGAGAGAGAGAGAGAGAGAGAGAGAGAGAGAGTGAGAGAGAGAGACGTATTAAGGTTGTTGTACAGAATTGTTAAAACAAAACATGTGTTAGTATAAAAATCAGCTTATCTTTACTATAGGACTGGAAGAGAGTGTTTGGTACTGGGCAAAAACAATGCGTAGAGACGATTGTGAGAAAAACAATGGGAAAGATCGCTCTGGACCGAAGAGAGAATAATAAAAAAGGCTGAGGAGGCAGAGCTGTGGTGAACAAGCATACCCTAGAACAAACAACCCCCACCCCTCCCCCAGTGCAGGGGGCCAATAAAGATTTAGTGGGTCACAATGGCAACAA
This sequence comes from Riptortus pedestris, assembly GCA_019009955.1. Classification (NCBI taxonomy): domain Eukaryota; kingdom Metazoa; phylum Arthropoda; class Insecta; order Hemiptera; family Alydidae; genus Riptortus; species Riptortus pedestris. Next base: position 37,407,512 of record CM032233.1, read on the forward strand.
AAAAAAATTGTCAGAGCCACGAGAGCTGTCTCATCTACGCTTTTCCTGAGTCGTTTGAGTATTATTGTTGCATTTCGTTTATTTTCATAAGTAGTAACCCGATTTTGGCATTGGTTTGATGGCAGCAGGATGGTACTGTGGAGAGTAAATAATTTGATTTGATTTATTTATTTATGGACATCACATCAAAGGTGATTTGCCCTTTCAAAAATTGCACAATAACAAAAGTAACAAATTGTTAAATAACAAAAGTAAAATAGATAACAAGAAGTAACAATAAGAAATACCAGAAAAAAACAATGACAAATAACAAACGTGAAATAGATAAACATTTTATATGTAAACATTAAAAAAAAATATATATAAAAAAAATTAGTGATGAGTATAGTTGGTGGATGATCAGTAGGAAATTAATGGCTGAAAATGATACTTTTTTTCTAATATTTGACGTAATTTTTTCGTTCAGGGTAAACATATACATGTGTACAAAATTATATAATATTCAATCAATACCAATATAACGACTGAGTAACATTATCCATAGTGCCCCAAAAAAAATGCTTCACTATTCATTCCCCTATCTTTTTCAATGTGTTTTTTTATTTACTTTTTTTTATTTTGAACTATTAAAACTAGTTTCTGCCCGAATGAACATATAAGATAATATTTAAATACTGAAATATTCAAATCACGAAGAGGAAATAGAAAATAAATTTCAAATGTACTGGTAGTAGTGGACTATTTTGTTAAAGACTCATGAATACTTGAATGCACATATTACATATAGAGTACGTGTATATAGATATAATGTATACACTTGTATATATATATATATATATATATATATATATATATATATATATATATATATACTAGCTAAGGTACCCTGCTTCGCTCGGGAAATCATTTAAGGCTGAATGATGGTAGTATTTTTTTGGGCAAGGCTTCAATGTTTACAACTACACTTCCCGCCTGGGCGCATTGTTTTGCTGTGAGGGTCTGGCAGGCGACTTATAAATGAGAAATTTTATATTTGAAGAATAAATAAAAATGTGTTCCTAATCTATCCCTTGCCATTTTATAACTCACTTTTTTGAATACTTCAAACCATAATCATGGATAGTATTTATTACAATTAAATATCGTCTATAATGAAACTTATTTCCTGTCAAAAACCAATCCGGTCACATATAGTTTAAGCATAGTTTAGCACGTAAGGTTATATTCATAATAGTAGATCTCAGTGGTAATCACTTCCCGTAATGCCCAGTATTTCACAGGAAATTAGTAAACTCAATTAACTCTATTAGCCTCCGTCTATTTCCGCTCTCGCATTAGAGCTATCAACACTCTTCTCCTTAAATTATTAATTCAAAATATTATTGTAATAATTTATCTACCTGATGGCATTAAATAATAATGTTACCCTAAAAATAATTTATATTATATTCAAAAAGCTAGTCGAGGGGAAGAGATCGTAGTCGTCCCTGCAACCTAAGTAATACTTTAAACAATCATATCGAGTTTAAGAGCATTTTGTCTTTTTTCATAATGACATTAACGTTTAATTGTTATGATAGTACATATTTGTTTCAATAACATGAAGATATCGGAAATAAGATAGTATATAACCAAAATCAAAGAGTTTGATTCCCTACTACTTCCCCTATCACTCCATGAGGAAATTCGGCACGATTTTTTTTTAATTATACATTATACAAATTAAATAATGGAAATGCTCTTATAGTTTAAATTCTATTGGAAATAAATAATAAAGTTATTTTCTAGGGAAAATATATAAATGAGGCGAAGGGGGAGAGGGATTTATAATATCACTAATCCGAATCATACTTAGTACTAAATAATCGAAATAGATAAGGCTAAAACATGACATCATTTGTCATAATATGCCTATATTAAAAACACTTAAGTGTTATAAACTTATTTAAATAAGTACTAATAAAATCGTCGACTCCCGCTATAGATTTAGCTTTTATCCCGTATTTACTTCATTTTACGACATAAGTGAATGAAACAAAAGTTGCTCTAAATAACAAAGTAAACAACTTTTGTTATGTGCACCTTTGCCGAAAAACAAATAGAAAATGAAATATCGTGAATTTTTACTTTAGGCCTCCCTTATAACTCCCACTCCCGTTCGAACCTAAAAATTTTAATATTGCTTATAAACATGGGAGAATTAATGCTAATTGACATACCGAGTTTTGTTAAGTTCGGTTCAATCGTTAGCGCCCAATAAAATAGTTGACTCCCACTTTAGTTTATAGTATATATCTTGTTTATACTTCGTTAAAAGTCAAAAATGAATATTACAAAAGTTATTCTAAATAACAAAATAAACAACTTTTGTTACGTTCAAATTTGCCGAAAAGCGAATAGAAAACAAAATACCACTATTTTAAATTCAGGTCTCCCTTACAACCCCCACTCCTGCCCGTCCCTAGAAATGTTAGTATGGCTTATTATAATGAAAGCGTTAGTGCTAATGCACATACCGAGTTTTATTCCTTTCGATTGGGTCTTTCGTCTCAAATAAAATAGTTCACATTCGTTATAGGTTTTTGCGTATATCTCGTTTATAATTCGGTATACGAAAAAAGTGTATATAACAAAAGTTACTCTAAATAACAAAATAAACAACTTTTGTTATTTTTATATTTGACGAAAAACCAATAGGAATCGAAATATCGCTATTTTTAATTTCAGGCCTCCCTTATAACCCCCACTCCTGTTTGTCTTAGAGAATAATAATATAGCCTAAAGTCTAAGTTGGGCTAGTAGTAATATACATACCAAGTTTCATAAAATTCGGTTCAGCCGTTTATGCGTGAAAAGGTAACAAACAAACAAACAAACATACACGAAAGAAACAAAATGCAGTTTTGGTGTCTATGACATGTGAAACGAAAAGTTATCGTGAAATTTCGCGAAAAAAATCAATGTACAGACAGAGGTTACAATTTTATATATATATATATATATATATATATATATATATATATATATATATATACTTCTTATTCTGGACCCAATATGTTTTATATGTTCTTCATATTTTATGGCAAGGATCACAAAAAAAAAATTTTTCTTGGTGCAAATATTATTAAAACCGTCCTACATGTTTCATGGCTTACTTACCACCTCTTCAGGGGCTATCCCTTTTCAAAAAAAATATTAAAAAGTAATAACATTAATTTAACAAATCCCTTAATTCTTTTGGTAGATATTGTATTAATAGGTGCCTAATATATGATATATTTATTAAATATAGTTATAGATTGCTACTTACATTTCTGAAGTGCACGTTTCCCTCTTACAATTATTTAGGGATTTGTTAAATTAATGATAATAATTTTTTTATATTTTTTTTAATAGGGAAAGCTCCTGAAGAGGTGGCAAGTAAACCACGAAACATGTAGGGCAGTTCCAATAAAGTTTTCACCAAAGAAAATGTTATTTATTGGTGACCCTTGCCATAAAATATGAAGAATATATATATATATATATATATATATATATATATATATATATATATGTTTGTGTGTGTGTGTGTGTGTGTGTGTTTGCACGTAGGACATCGGACATTTCGAAACCAAATTATTATTATTATTATTATTCATACACTAATCGCATTTCGCAACAGGGGCGATTTAGCGACGAATCAGTTATTTAATATACAGCATAATAATTAACATATTTAACATATAACCTATTTAACATATTTAACATATAACCTATAACATATTTAAGATATAACATATTTAATATATAACATATTCAACATATAACATATTTAACCTATAACATATAATTATTATATTTACGTAAGTATGCTCATTTCTGCAAATATTTTAGGTATTGCCCTACATTATAATTTTTTGAAAATGTTGTTTTGTTTCAAGTATTTTAATACGCGGTCTATGTACGGGCTACAGTCATGTAGTAATTCAGTCAAAGTGTATGGTAGGTCTATGTGAGTCCTTAAATAGCAGTCAGTAAGTATATGTTTTATAGTAAGTCTACAGTTACAGTGTTGGCAGTAGGGTTCGTCTTCTCCAGTAAGTAGGCAAGTGTGAGTTAGTCGTGAATGGCCAATTCTCAACCTCGTTAAAACTACTTCTTCTCTTCTAATTAGCCTTTTTGAGGAAGGCCATTCACCAAGTGTATGTTTCAGTTCTCGAAATTTGTTATCAGTTGTGGTAAACCAAGTTTTCTGCTATGAATTGAGTATCATATGTTTTGCTTGGGCTTGAATATCTTGGTATGTACAGTATGTGTTGTCGTGAGTTCTTTTTTGAGTAGCTGACTTGGCAAGTTCGTCTACCAAATTAGCAAACATGCATAGAAGATAACCACAATATAAATTAAAATTTATAACCAATCTGCAAGAAACTGCCAAAATAAGACTATTCTTCATTCCTTTACGAATGGCATAAAATACAGCACATATTCAACTTCATAATAACTCGCGCTCGAACATACGGACACACAACACCGTTCAAAATGTTGCTAATGATATGTGTGAGCGTACGAGTGTGCGTTTGCGTGTGTGCCTAGAGAGTGGAGATTTTTCTGGAAGAAAGGTTTCGAGGGGGCCAGTTCCGTCCAGGGCTTATTCACTTTTCCTAGAGATCCTCTACTCCCTACACCCATCAACCTCACCTCGTGCGTCCTACTAAAACCCCAATACATCATTCCCTTCATTCCAACTTACTGCTCATATTACCCCAATGTTCAAACTAGTTTGAAAGCTGAAGGCAGGTAAAAGCTACATTACTCTCTATATCTTAGATTAATTTGAACCTAACTCAATAAATGTAAGAACGAAAATTTAAAAAAAGTCCGTCAAGCAGAGGCTGCGTAAACTAAGCAGATTCCCTACGTGAGTTATACAATAGAGAAATTTCCATACGAGAGCCGAACAGTCACGAAAACGGCTGAACTAGCGTTTGGCGGGAAATTCACTCTCGTCCGTTATCTACCCAAACTTAATAAATATACAAATATCTCGGTTATTATTCAAGATAGAGAATAAATGTATATAACAATATTTATAGTAAATTTAATTTGCAATACGATTGATTCTATACAATATTTCGATCCACCGTATAGTAACGGAGATATTCCGAATTTTCGAAAATCCTCCCCCTAAACCCCCCCCCCCCACTGGTCCGATTTCAGCCATTAACGAACTTGATCTGTCTTTTCACATAAAACGTTTAAATATGGAGTTTGGTAACGATCAAACAAAAATTGCGACCGCTAGATCGTTAACAGACAAATTTATATTGTGATATATATATGTGTATATATATATATATATATATATATATATATATATATATATATTAATATATAATTTTGAACGGACCTCATTTTCGTCATCTCCTGGGTAGGATCGATGGACATTTGAAGAAATTTTTACAAAATCGCGTCATGAGTACGACCTCAATAGCTGATTTCCCTTAAGGGAAATCTGCTAAAATAGACAAATTTTAAAAACGAGAACGTATATTTCATTAAAAACGTTATTATATGCATCTGTAATGACTTGGGTAGTTATAAATTCATTGGATAATAGTTTTTTGATCTAAGTCATATTTAGTTATTTGACTATACATATAGAATTTTAAAATTAGGCGGTATGAACCACTTATGTGAATCAAATGATATCTGGTCAATCATATTAATTTTAGTAGATGGGAAATCAGTTATTGAGGTCGTACTCATGACGCGAGTTTCGAAGATTTTCTTCAAATGTCCATCGATCCTACCCAGGAGATGGCGAAAATGAGGTCCATTCAAATATATATATATATATATATATATATATATATATATATATATATATATTTGTCTGTTAACGCTCTAGCGGTCGCTATTTTTGTTTGATCGTTACGAAACTCGATATTTAACCGTTTTATGTAAAAAGACAGATCAAGTTCGTTAATGGCTGAAATCGGACCGGAGGGAGGGGAGGGGTTTAGAGGGGGGATTTTCGAAAATTCAAAATATCTCCGTTATTATGCATCGGATCGTAAAATTGTATAGAGGCAATCTTATTGCAAATTAAATTTACAATAAATATTGTTATATACATTTATTCTCTATCTTGAATATTAACCGAGATATTTGCATTTTTACGAAGTCTGTGGTCGGCCATCTTCGTCATTTCTCGATGCTTCGGTAGCTTCTTCTAACCTGTTGTTTTTAACCTTACCTTAACTTCCTTTGTGAGATTTATGCAAATACGTTCTATTCATCCGCCCCCCTCTCTTCTTTAGTTCTTGGACTACTAAAATTTGAGTTATTAAAATATAAATTATTCTTACAATTCAGAAGCCGTATCAGTTGGGAATTTATTTTAATTGTTAATTTAACTGAAAGATTTCTCATTATCTAATCACGGTGGTATTGTGTTACCAGTATGCAGATTTCTCTATTGTATAACTTCACGTGGGAAATCTGCTTAGTTGACGCAGCCCCTGCGTGACGGACTTTTTTATCTGTTTGTGTAGTTTTGTTTCAGGTTGAAATAATATTTTTAAGACGAGTACAGAATGATGTTAAAATGAATAAACTTCAATACTTTACTGAAACTGTATTCAATGTTCTATCACCCCATCATTGAAGTATTTGACGAAAGTTCAACAAAGTTCCATTGTAAACAAAGTTACTAACAGACGAATTTCTCTCGTTCTCAACAATTGGGCTTGACCAAACAAAATTCAAATCGAAATTAATTTCTAGTCGGAATACTGTTAATATACTATAATATTCGTAAAGATAAATTTATTCATAGGGGGAGGAACAACTTGTAACATTTTTATAAAAGGGCGGCTCATTGAAAACCAATTGCAGTCGAACATTTTTGCGTTATTATCAAAAAGGTTTGAAGATTTTAAGTGGTTCATTGCCCTAATGAGCTATCAAAGAAGTTGGTGAGCACAGCTCGCCTTTTTTCCTCATTTAGGAATATATTAGAGCTGTCTCTATGGTAGTCAGACATCGTATGGAATATACAGTAAAGAGGTTTGCTCCTTAGTTCATTAGGCGTATTGAAACTTCTCAAAAAGCATTTGGCTGTTTTTGGGGGAGGGCATACTAGCAGAAAACTTGCCAACGGCACGCTATGGAACATTCAAACCTAATTTCCTCAAAACTAAGTTTTGACGAGTTACCCCTTCATCTTCTCATGGCCTCATATTCTGTAAAGAATGTTTTTTTTTTTTTTTTAAACCGTCCAATTACATAAAACATTTCTACTGGATTTTGAGCTAATAAATATAAGAAAGTTCAAAGTCATGGATCTCAGCTCATTCCAATTTTTTTTTTCTTCAACACAAGTCCTCTACATAAATAGAACACTCGAGTAAATTTACATCATTTTATACCTAAGGATAAGAAGAGTACATAAATATTATGGTCCAATAATATATGCCCTCCTGTAAAAAAAGCTGTACAAGCAAAATCTCATGTTACATTATTTTAATTCAATAATTTTTTTCAAAACCTACCAGTGTACTACAATATTATATAAATAATTTCAGGCGTTTGGAGGGTCATATTTAGGGTTTATTTTTTATGAAAAATAAAGAATAATTGTATCATTAATGAAAATGAAGATATTAATGTCACCCAAATTACAGATCACAAATATGATCCAATAAAATATAATTCCTGAATATTCAAAAATAACTTTTTCTCTCTTACGCTTTAAAAATATGAACGCAGATAATGTCTCTTGTCCTAATTATTATTTTTTATCCTAATTTCTTGCCTTGATTTATTCGATCCCTATATTTTGGATTAAATGTTCAAAAACATATATTTGTTTTTAAATTTCTTAATTTTGCCTCAATATCATGTAAAAAATACACCACAAGTCTCACTTAATTACTTGATATACTATTGACTCAGCATTTTTAAACCAAAATAGGTTGTATCCAGTTTCTTTTCTTACGAAGCTAATGGTTGTACCAACCTTCGAATCCATGAAGGTAAACTCAAGTTCTAATAGGCTACAGAATGTCATGTTGATTTTATATCAATTCCAAGAATCATACACATTAAATTCATCTCAGAAAATGATCCATTTCTTTTAGTTTTGAAGCTTGTACTTAGTACGGAGGAAAAATATTATTCTACGTTTGAATAGATGAATTAGATTCTTCATTATTTAGCCATCAAATTTTCTGTTCATATGAGAACTTCAAAACATCATGTACGATTGTAAAATGAGAGAGGAGTTATAAACCACCTAATTTTTCTAAATCTAAATATTCCGCCTCTCGGATAAAATGATTTTTTTAAAGATTATACCCTTTGAGTACAAGATATATTATTTAATTGATCTTCAAAAAGTAATTACGTGCTTCAGATAACTGTATAGTTTTGATTGAGAGACACCACAAACTTATGTTTACAGATAAAAATATTCATTATAAATTCAAAAAGTGAGAAATATAAAAAAAAAAGGAAAGGCAAACACTATTAGACCATTCTATGGGATGGATATATATAGAAGTTTACAGCAAGTCGTATAAGGTAAGAAGAAAAAGTACAAGAAAAAATACGGAATGTATTTGATACAATTGAAAGAGGAATTCAACTCTGCCCTTCAGAATTAAAGAAAAAAGGTAATTCTAAATTATTTGGCTCTGATTGAAAACAAAGCTTTTTTTTTCAATATGGATCACTAAAATGTGTTTTATTAATGGAACAAATACTTCTTTATGTAATTACAACTTTTAATTATTTCTGTTATACTATAGCACTAGATACAATTAACTAGGTGATGTCACGAAGCTAACACTGATTCCAAAATTTGCACAGTAGATAAAAAAAAAAAATAATCTAATAATGCTATTATTTTCAGAGGCGAGAGAAAAAAAAGACAATTTCCACCACAGCATTAAGAATACAGAATGCGAATAGCTTTTCTCCTAGGGCAAAACACTAAATTCAAAGTTGGGCATTTGGTCGGCGGGGCCAATAGGGAATTGAAACATTAATCCCTGTAGGCTTAAAGTCCCCCTCTCGTTAGACCTTCAGAATTACGCTGGCTCAGCCAATTTTAACAAGACTCCCAACAAAGAGAGAATTTCTCTCGCGTTCAAGTAAATGTATTATGATTCCAATTCGAATTACGTTCGAAAAATATGGTTTAGGTATGGCTAGAGAATTTATTTTCGTTCATAGATTTCATTTATAATAATTCTGCAACTTACAGTTGTTTTTTCCGTTTATTTCCTTTTTTAATGAAATATATGCAGCCTAATGGTAAAATAACAATTGTGAAAATATTACCTATTTAACTTCAATTGACCAATGTACAGGGGAAAGCCAACAAACATTTAAAAACCTCAGATGATTATTTAACCTCTTTTTATTTCTCGACTAGTTGGACGCCTCATCAGGAAAAACTATAGTAAATATAGGACCTTCCACTAGTCGTGCCAATCAGGGAATGACTTACAAAGGATGTCGGGTCAAGTCAGCTGCTTTAGATCAATACGTCACGAAATTAAAATTATCGATTATGCGTAATGAAGTGTAGCCAAAATAGTAAAGAAGAAATTTATAATTCAACAACCATCACTTTATTAATTGTGGAGCGTTCGCAATATTGCTCATCAAAAAACAATGAATATAAACAAAATAAAAAAATGAAACAATAACAGAAAAAATAAACAATACAATTAGAACAGAACAAACCATCACTTAAGAGTTTTTAATAAATTAAAATATATATAAGCCACACATGTAATTTCTATTTTCTTGTTTCCCATTTTCTATGTTTTTCCCTTACTTATATTTCTTTCTTATATTCTAATATACCTAAATAATAATATATAGAAAGTTTTCAAAATCAAAGTTATGGACGTATTTAATCGCGTGGTTGATATAAAAGAGAATATGCACATTATAAAAAAAAAGTGATCAATGAAAAAAGAGAGATTAAACACGTGAATTATGTATATTTCAATTTATTAGAAACTTTAAACCAGTGGCTGTTAAATTATACATTTCTCCTTTACTATTTAGACTACACTTCATTAGGGATTCGATTATCAAGCTTTATTATTTAATTATTATTTTTTTACAATTATTTTTCAAAATCTCATCCCTCTAAATCACACTGTTCTAGGTCTGATTTTAAGTATTAACGAATATAATATTCAGTGTGGAGCTTAAATATTGGGAACCCTATAGAAAAAAATAAAATGTTTTATACAAAAATAAAACATAAAGACATAAAATGTCTGTTTAAAATTATTTTCTAAAAATTTGAATTAATATCGTCATAACACGAGGTATTTGAATGTATCTCATCTATTAAAGATCTGTTTAAAACAATATTTGGTATTTCAGCTTCAAATAAAGTCTTTGATGATATAACTACTTATTGTTAATATGGCATTAGTAAGAGGGGTTTACTGAAGGTTCCTGACATATCAAATAACTAATGGATTCTTGGCCGGGTCAATATAATATATCTACCTAATGGTGAAGTTATTATCTATTGTCGGTAAGCTCTCCGTTAAACTCCAGAACCCTTTCCAATACTCCATCACAGAAAATATATTACAAGATGTGGAAAGAAGTGCTATGACCCTATAATTTTCATATTTTAGTTCACTCCCTTTCTTTTATAGTACTCAACTTTTTTAAAAAAAATTATAATAGACGCAATGACTGCAATTCTCGGATACTCATTCAATTTTATTAGCAGATTTCCCTTAAGATTTCCCCTATATATGTGTGTGTGTGTGTGTGTGTGTGTGTGTGTGTGTGTGTGTGTGTGTGTGTGTGTGTGTGTGTGTGTAACATCTGCCTATACATTGATTTTTTTCCAAAAATTCACGAACCTTTTTTGTTTAACATGGAAATGAAACGACAGGAACAATTTTCGGCTTTGGTGTCTGCTTGTTTCTTACCTTTTCACGCCAAATCTACGGGACCGAATTTTATGAAGTACGTATATTACTACTCGTAATAACCCAACTTAAACTTTTGACTGCACTAATATACTCTGAGAGGAACAGAAGTGGGGGTTATAAGGAGGCCTGAAATTAAAAACAGCAATGTTTCCTTATGGTTTTACGCCAACATGAGCTTAACAATAGTTGGCTATTTTGTTATTTAAAGTAACTTTTGTTAAACGCACTTTTGTCGTATAACAAAGTATAAACGAGATATTCACTAAAAACTAAAGCGGGAGTCAACAATTTTATTGGGCACAAAAGACTGAACCAAACTAAGCAAAATTTGGTATGTAAATTAGCATTAAAACCCCCATGATTGTAAGCTATACCGACATTGACGAGCAGGAGTGGTGGTTATAAGGGAACTCTGAAATGAAAAACCGACGTATTTTGTTTCTTATTGGTCTTTCGGCAAAGATAACCTAAGGTGTTTATATTGTTAATTAGAGTATTTTTTGTTTTATACATTTTTTCGTGTAAAGCAAGTAATTTGCATAGAAATGTCGATATACTCAACAATTCTTTCCAAGTATCTGGTACTTCACCAGGATTGATAAATTAATTCAAAGCTGTGTTAATATTTATCCTTATTTTTTTTAACGCCAGTAACAGGTTGCACCAAGAGTAGAGTGTACTTTCCCCTCCCATTCTCTTCTCTAAAACATTAATTAATGAGACAAGTCAGTTTCCCCTTAAATGTATTTAATACTTTATTAAATTAAAACCTGAAAATTGTTTGAAAAACACTTAGTATTTTGGAGATAATGTAATCAGATTAGTTAATACAATTTAATGTAAACAGAGTTGAGATCCTAAATGAGCGGTAGGTTGGCTAAACTGAGTCTTGGTAGGTGTGGGGATACTTCCTTTCTGCTACTTACAACTATTACCTTTGCTTAATGGTCAGCTATTTTATTAGTTCTCCTTATGATTACGAATACTTTAATGGTCTAAGTGTATACCTAAACTCTTGCTTTTAATACTAGGAGAAGTTTAAGTAAGGAGAAATAATTTTATTGTAACGCCAGAAATGATAAAACTCTCAGTTCATCAGAGAAATTCTAAAACTGTCAGTTCTGCCGCTTCCCTGCCTACCTCATATTAGTCTATGTTTTCATGTCACTTGATGCTTTTACTTTTAGTGTTATTTTTAGGAATGTGAATTTGCTTAATTATCATAAGTAAATAATTTAAAATGATGAAGGCACGTGAAGTGAAATTGCTGGGGAGGTGTACCCAGTTATTTCTGCTACTTATTAACAAAGCTCCGTTAATATTTATACTTTACTGAGCATACTATGTACCATTATGAATATAAAGTTTCTCCGCAAACATGCACATAGTAAAAGTTGTTTATTTTTTTATTTAGGTAACTTTTGTTACATACACTGTCGTCGTATAACGAAGTACGTAGTAAGGTCCATAAGTTTCTGGCCTGTCCTGCTTGTCCTCCTTCAAACGTGCCGGGAGCTGCACGCCTAAGCAGGTCCAAGCCTACTCACTCCATACCCATCACCCGCACTTCCTCAGTCTTGTCAGTCAGTGTCCAGCCTTAAAGGAAACTCCCCATTTTTACAATGTTTAAACTCGAGTATCGCGCGGTAATTAAATTCTTTTGTAAAGAGAGTCTTACTCCTGCGCAAATTAAAGAGCGCTTGGATTGTGTATACAGGCAGTCCTCCCCCTCGTATTCCACAGTGAAAGAATGGGCAAAATTATTTAAGTTAGGGAGAGAAAGTCTAGAAGATGACCCACGTCCTGGTCGCCCACTGGAAGCTGTCACTTCTGAAACAAACCAACTTGTGGAATCTGAATTGCTGTCTGACCGACGACTGAAAACCAAGGAAATAGCAGCGAGGTTGGGGCTTTCAAAAACAAGTGTTTTGAGGATCATCAATGAACATTTGCATATGAACAAGGTTAGTGCATACTAGGCGATTTAACACCGACGATGAGCTCCATGCAGCAGTGGAAGAACATTTTTTTAACAAAGAAGAAAATTATTTTTTCATGGTATAGAAATGTTGCCAAAGCGTTCTAATAAGTGTATTGAACTTAGAGAAGAATATATTGAAAAACAGTAAAACCAGTTTTTTTTTTTACCTTTCCTTCTATCCCAGGCCGGAAGCTTTTGGACCTTACTACGTATAAACGAGACATACGCTAAACCTATACCGGGAATGAACAATTTTATTGGGCAAAAAATATTAAATTCAATCAAACGATATTCGGTATATGATTGAGCATTAACTTCTCCATGGTTGTTAGCTTTATTAACACTCCTAGAAATGGAGATTTAGAAATCGCCAGAATTAGTTCCGTATTTGTTTTTTGGCAAAAGTGGACATAACAAAGGTTATGTATTTTGATATTTAATGTAACTTTTACTATATATCCTTTTGTCGAATAACTCGGTATAAACATGATATATACTAAATAATATTGTAGAAGACTAATTTTATTAGTACTCATTAAAACGTTTTTAATATAGGTGTAGGGGTGGCCTACATGTTGAAACGAACCTGTAAAAAGGGCTTAGGAAAAACAAAATATAGGCATACATGGTAACATAGACAAATAATGGTATGTTTTTAGACTTACATGATAGTTGTCAGTTTGATTCAGATTAGTGGGGATATAAATCTACGCCCCTCCGCACCTCATTAGTTATATATTTCCAATAGAAATATAAACTACAATAGCTTTTCGATTATTTAATTTTAAAATATATCATTTGGCTGAATTTGCACAACGGGTGATAGCGGAAGTCTTGGGGAATAATACTCTTTAATTCTGGTATATATAATTTTATTTCCTTATATATGTTGACGTTATTGATATAACTATCACAACCATTAAACGTTACTTGGCATTGTCATGGAAAAAAAAACATTATGGGTTTAAACTCAATATGATTGCTGGCTTAAAGCGTTATTTAGATAGAAGCTTGCTTTTGAATATAAATTAAATTATTTTTAGGGTACTACTGTTATCTATTTCCACCAGGTATATAAATTATTAGAACATTCGAAGCGTTTAATGTTTTGAACAAATAATTTAAGTTATGTAATATTGAACGAAAGCAGGAAACTTATTTCCAGTGAAATGAAATTATCGGAATTACTTCCTATTTCCTGGAATCAGATTATTAGAATCAGACTTAATTCCTGTGAAATGAAAATATTGGAATTACATTCCATAGACAAATTTACAATTACGACTATAATGTAGTTTTTATAACTATACTTGAAGACTGTGTGATCTCATTTGTTTTTCACTGGAAATATGCAAATTATAGATAATGTTTAATTATAATAAATACTATCCATGTGATAATGAATTGAATTATTTATTGATGGAGAGAGACTGAATAGGAACTCATTTTCATTCATTCTTCATAAATAAAATTTCTGTTGTACAAGCCCCCACACTTAACAATAAACAATGCGCCCAGACGGTAAGTGTAATTGTACACATTGAAAATACCATCATTATTCAGTCAACAATGGTTTCTAGGGTGTCACCGGGTACCTTAGAAAGTTGTTTGTATTTCTAAATAAAAATCCGATGTGTAGAAGGGGGGTCACCTGAAATCTGAAAACAGTACTTCAATCACTTTCAGACAGAACTTCTTAAATAAGGCATATCAGTTAAACCCCAATTTAAGAACGATCGACGTTCACGTCAAAATAAGCATGGTCATAATATTTACACAGATTTTTCAGATGAACATTTAAGCCTGAAGTCACTCGACATTGTCAGGGGTGGTCAAGCTGGGTGTTGCGACCAGGAGAAGCACACTTCTAATAATATAGATTTTGTAACAAAAACCCACAAATGTATTTTATTATGGCACTACTATTGTTGTCAACAAATATTTCGTTAATATACTATAGTGGAATTCAGTAGTAAATGATATTCTATTGAGAATGTGAGATTGTTGTGGGTGAAATTAAGCTTGTCCAGGGCGGTGATGGGCATTACCTCTGTCAGAATGATGTCCCTGCATAATTCATCACGCTCCCCCCTCCCCCACCCACAATATCCATACACAATAATAGTCTAACTCTTACATGACATCATCATCTGTATAAATAAAATATAATATAATGTATCAATACCATTTTCGTAGAGTTTTTCAAGGGAAATGAGTTTTTAATTCTGAGATTGTCGACATGACCAGATTTCTAATAATTTTCTTCTCTTCAGAAAACTACGTATCAAAATGGCAAAATAAGGTGCATCCAAATATATATCTATATATATATATATATATATATATATATATATATATATATATATATATATATTTTTTTTTTTTTTCTTAACCAACGTCCCTCTTTATCAAAATATTTCTTTATTTATGAGCCTTCTGGGCAAACACTTTATTAATAATGGTTCTAAACCGAAGATCTTCATTTTTATGTTTCGAGACTGTGTTCGTTAGCAAAAAGTAAATCCAACATCCTCTTCAACAAAAAATGTTTACCTTAAAGCTATTTATATAATTTTATTCTTTAGAAATAATCAAATCTTTCCTACCGAAGCTTTGGTTGTATTATACAAGTTTTATATAAACATATATACAGACAGACAGACACACACACACACACACACACACACACATATATAAATGTGTGTGTATATAATTGATAGGGACCGTAGGGTTCTAAAGTGAAATTTAGAAAATAAAAACATATTAGGTATTGTTCACGTAGGCTTCCACAGTCGTCAAATGTATGTACAAAAACTTCTTCCGGGTTGGACCATGTCGTAATTTTCATCGTTGCCGAGCTTTCGCACATCGTGTGATGGCTTCTTCAGGGATGAGTAGAGAATGAGAGCATCTTGTAATCCAGTTGATTTTATACCTGCCGTGGTCCGGGTCTCGATTGGAGCCTGCCTTCCCATTGGTTGATTCTGTCTCCCGGCGCTGGGTCTCCGGTGGTGCTTGGGCTTCGTGGTTGCTCACTGTTGGTGGGTGTCGGGATCCTCTTGTCGTGCAATGCTGGTATCCAGTTTTTACTTAGTTGTTATCCGTCTTCCGGTAGTAAATGTTTTCTCTGGCCAGGATCCTAGCCATAGAAAACAATTACTACAAACGCACGATAAGAGGAGACATGGAAATTGCCAAAAATCCCAACAACATCAACAAAGAAGACGGCTACCGACTAAGTAAAAACTGGATACCAGCATTGCACGACAAGAGGATCCCGATACCCACCAACAGTGAGCAACCACGAAGCCCAAGCACCACCGGACAGAATGCGGAAGCAGCGCCGCGGCCGGAAGACAGAATCAACCAATGGGAAGGCAAGCTCCGACCGAGACCCGGACCACGGCAGGTATAAAATCAACTGGATTACAAGATGCTCTCAGAAAAAAAAAAGAAAAAAAAAAAAAAAAAAAAAAAAAAAAAAAAAAATGCTCTCATTCTCTACTCAGCCCTGAAGAAGCCATCACACGATGTGCGAAAGCATGGCAACGATGAAAATTACGACACGGTCCAACCCGGAAGAAGTTTTTGTACATATACGTATTAGGTATTGTTGAAATTACAACTTCGGTTTAAGGCAGGTTATCCTACTTTTTTTTATTATCCTTTGTATTTTACTATTATAGTGACTTAGGAGAATAATTTTAAAATTCTGCATTGTAAATAAACACACACTTTTAAAGCCTTAGCAACCACAATTTGTATTTGGCAGTTTCCAACCTCAAATTTTAGTAAAGAATTAAAGGTTCATTTCATTATTGGGAGGCATTGAGGGAATAGGGTTGAGCGCTATAAATAGAGCCAAATTTAGCAGGTAAATTTATTTGTCATTAAATGGCTCTTGTTCAGCCTCTTTGATTAAGTTATTTACTTCATACTTGAGTTCCATTAATATTGTTTGAATTCAGGCATTAATGGAGTTATTTTAAGTTGAAAGTTTTTAGATTCACACACCCTCACCATCTCACGGGATGCTTATAACTTTGAGCGAAATGTATTATAGCGACCGTTAAAAATAAGCATATTTTGCTCAATATCTTGGCTAAACAAGGCCTTCATGTTGCAGCTGATACACTAACGGTATTTTTAGTTACTTACATAAATAAAAAATACTAAAAGCCAATTACTGTCTCGTTAAATGAAACAATACAATATTTCGAACAATTATTCTTTCAAATACAGTATTCTTAGAAAATGTACTGTTCCTTATCCCTCAATAGTAGTAATATACGAATCTATAGGAAATTACTCAAACTAATGACTTTTCAACTTTCAAAATATCATTATAAAGTTTAAAATTCACCAATAACAAGGAAATACCTGTAATTCTAAATTCATATCAATGAAACATTGTATAATATATTTTTAGGAGAATGGTACAGTATTAACATATTGTAGAAGATGAGGCACTGCCTTATGGCGTAGGATCGATCGATTTTTAATGGCAAACAAAAGAAATTGAACGTTTTGAATATAAAATAAAT
>CM032233.1:37430000-37650000 GCA_019009955.1 Riptortus pedestris
AAATACGAGATAAGTTGTGCTCGTAATGGATAGCTCTCATTTATATTTGTTTCAGATGTGGCTTGCCGCTTTACTTTCTACCTCATCCTAAGTCAGAGCCGGAGGGGATATTTCTTACCAGAGAAACAATCTGAGACTGAAGAATGCATTTACTCATATTACCCTAAGACTAATGTTTGTATGAAGTATATTTAAATAAAGACCACAAGAGCTCTTTTAAAACAAACTGAATTCCAACCAACGTTACTTTTAGCAGCTTTCCCTTAAGGGAAATCAGCTATTGAGTCCGTACTCATGACGCGATTTTCGAAAATTTTCTTCAAATGTCCATTGATTCTACCCAGGAGATGACGAAAATGAGGTCCCTTCGAAATTATGTATATATTTGTCTGTTAACGATCTAGCGGTCGCAATTTTTGTTTGATCGTTACCAAACTCGATATTTAAACGTATTATGCAAAAAGACAGATCAAGTTCGTTAATGGCTGAAATCGGACCAGCGGGAGGCGGGGGGGGGGGGTTTAGAGGGGGGATTTTCGAAAATTCGAAATATCTCCGTTACCATACGTGGAATCAAAAACTTGCATACAACCAATATTTATAGTAAATTAAATTTACTATAAATATTGTTCTATACATTTATTCTCTATCTCGAATATTAACCAACATATTTGCATTTTTATTAAATTTGGGCCGATAACGGACGACTGAGTTTCCCGCCAAAATCTAGTTCAGCCCTTTGCCGTAACTGTTCGGCCCTCGAATGGAGATTTCTCTATTGTATAACTTCACGTGGGAAATCTGCTAAATTTACGTAGCCCCTGCGTGACGGACTTTTGTTTATGACAGGCTTGTTAAGAACAAACGTTGTTTTGTAACCAAAATAAACAAATACATTTTTTTATTTTTTTTCAAAAAGTGAAATTACTCAAAAGAATCATAATCATACATACCTTAGACATTGATAACGTATGAAGATTTCCAAAAAATTAAAATCATTCCACACAATTGTAAAAGAAACAGTACTAGTTAAATGTATCGCCGTTGACGTTCAACCCTGTCCATCGAGTACCACCGTTATGTTTCTTAATAGAAATCAATAATTCTAGAACCATCATGAAACAACGATGGATTGTACAAGGTGCATGAAGTTTTTTTTTATCGTCCATTGAATTGAAGATTGATCTCAAATAAGAAGAGAACGTGTTATAAATATCTATATTTAGATTAAGGATAAACAAGTCTAAGCCTTTTGACTCAATTGGATTTGGCAGCTAAACCCACGCCTAGTTTTAATTCAGTGACATAAAAACTAAAGGTCATTATGTCTTACTACTACTGCGTGTTTCCTTTTCGATGAGCTAGATATTTTACCAGATTTCCTTTAAGGGAAATCAGCTATTGAGGTCATACTCATGACGCGATTTTCAAAAATGTTCTTCAAACGTCCATCGATCCTACCCAGGAGATGACGAATGACGAAAATGAGGTCCGTTCAAAATTATATATATATATATATATATATATATATATATATATATATATATATATATATATATATATATATATTCGTCTGTTAACGCTCCAGCGGTCGCAAATTTTGCATGATCGTTATCAAACTCGATATTGAAACGTTTTATATAAAAATGAAGATCAAGTTCGTTAATGGCTGAAATCGGACCAGTGGGAGGGGTGGGGGGGATTTTCGAAAATTCGAATATCTCCGTTACTATACGTCGGATCGAAAAATGATATAGATCCAATCTTCTTGCAAAATTAAATTTACTATTAATATTGTTACATACATTTATTTTCTATCTTGAATATAAGGGTGATGGACGTTTTTGTCGTTTTAATGGACCCAGTGTTCGATATGGAGTACCTCTGAAATAAAGAATTGGTATTTTTGGTCACTTATTTTTTTTTCTTAGTTCAGATATTAATTTTTTCTTAAATCCGAGGCCGTAGTGATAAAGATGCCCTTGATTTACTTTATGCCAGGCCAAAAATGTTTATCCCCATGCCCTGCTTAATTCTATTTCTAGGCCATTTATAATTCTCTGCATATATCCACTGAACTCACTAATACTTACTAGTTAATAATTGGTTCAATTTATATAATAACCTAAATGAATCAAGTAATTTATTCCTTGAATCTAATAATTAGATCAGTCAAATATCTACAACTTATCCAAGAAATTCAATATATTAATATTTCTTCGACCACATTTCTGATTGAATAAATTATTTTGTATTCAGCTGAGTACTAAATTGAGTGATCCACCCATCTGTTATTAAATACCTCAGTCAAACAGTCATTAATCCAATAAATGGCCTATTATATTAATTCGTAATCTAATCAATGAATAAAGAACTCAAACTCTGGCTCATCAAATCCATCAGTAAATAATTTATGTCCCCATAAGGTAATATAGATTGGTGTCATCATATTCTGAACACATGAATTGTCAACCTTTCATTCGAACATGGTCAATGTCAGTTAATTGAAAATCAGCCAATTCAATCAACTTATAGAGCAAACATATTTGAAGCTACCGTCCCCCCGATAATTTAGGCTCAGAAACTAATTTCATCAATTCATTTGAACAATCGAACAAATCGATCAATCTTGAAAATAAGCAATCCATTAAATAATAATTACCTTAGTGAATGATCATTTATTATTTCTTTTAGCAGATTTCCCTTGACGCGATTTTCGAAGAATTTCTTCAAATGTCCATCGATCCTACTCGATCGGACGAAAATCCGTCCATTCAAAATTATGTATATATATATATATATTTGTCTGTTAACGCTCTAGCGGTAGCCAGGTGTGTTTGATCGTTACCAAACTCGATATTTAATCGTTTTATGTGAAAAGACAGATCAAGTTCGTTAATGGCTGAATTCGGACCAGGTTAGAAGGATATTTTTCGAAAATTCGAAATATCTCCGTTAATATGCGTCGGATCAAAACATTGTATAAAACCTGTCTTATTGCAAATTACGTGTACTATAATTATTGTTATATACATTAATTCTCTATCTTGAATATTAACCGAGATATTTGCATTTTTCTGTTTTCAGCCTTCAGCAAACCCCCACTTCTACTCATGTTACATAAACAATACTCTGTTATGTAATAAACCGCATTATTCGAATCTTAAATACCATAAATTGTTTTCAAGAGACCTTTATTATACGAGATAAATGCAAATATGTTATCGTGACCCACCCCCCCTTCTGAAGTTCTTGGACTACCAAAATTTGGTGATTGTGATAAAAATTATTCTGATCCATTATAAATTGCAGTACTATATATAGTAAATAGTTTTCAATCAAATTAAGATGTTATATTCTGATATATTTCAGCAATTGTTTCTCTTTCCTGTGAAAAGTTGGCACACCTGTTTGTTTACTTTTCAGGTGCTTCCAGTCTGGAGGTTTCTTATTACCGTTTGTATTTATTCACTTGATGGCGACGGTGGTGTTGTGTTACCAGTATGTAGATTTATCTATTGTTAAACATCACGAGGGAAATCTGCTTAGTTTACGCAGCCTCTTCGTGACGGACTTTTTTATATTTCTATTTATTATTATATTTAAAATCAAAAGAGAGTAGAGAAAAAGTCCGTCACGCAGGGGCTGCGTAAACTAAGCAGATTTCCCACGTAAAGTTATACAATAGAGTAATCTCCATACGAGTGCCGATCAGTTACGGAAACGGCGGATCTAGCTTTTGGCGGGAACCATAGCTCGTCCGTTACACTTGAATGCAAATATCTTGGTTAATATTCAAGATAGAGAATAAATATATATATCAAAATTTATAGTAAATTTAATTTGCAATAAGATTGGTTCTATACAATTTTTTGATCCGAGTAACCGAGATATTTCCAATTTTCGAAAATCCCCCCTCTAAACCCCCCCCCCACTGGTCCGATTTCAACCGTTAACAAACTTTGATCTGCCTTTCTACATAAACCGATTCAAGCCCGAGTTGGGTGACGATTAAACCAAAATTGCTACCGCTAGAGTGTTAACAGACATAGATATATATATATATATATATATATATATATATATATATATATATATATAAATATATATATATATATATATATATATATATAAATGTTGAACGCATCTCATTTTCGTCATCTCCTGGGTACGATCGATGGGCATTTGAAGAAATTTTTCTAAATTCCCATCATGAGCACAACCTCAATAGCTGATTTTCCTTAAGGGAAACCTACTAAAAATTATTCATTAAAAAAAAAAAGAAGATTTCGATAAAATAATTCAAATATTATATCATTGTAAATACTATTTATCTAGTAACTAATGCTTAATTGGTCATGCGGTCAGTGTTCAACAAATGCTATATTTGGAATAGCATGGTTCTTAAATACGGAATGAAACTATGAGATGACACCTAATCCAACTAATTATGAGTATCAGACTAAATGGAATGTTTACGTATAACGATATGTAAATGCATGCAAAGATTCATGATTGAACGTTTACTCAAACCTCTGTTCGTTGCGACTGATGGACGGACGTAAAACAAACAATGGGGGGTATAATTAAGGATGTCACTGATGACTAGTGACTTTGAAATTGCCGAATTTGAATGAAAAGGAATTATAATTCTCCAGTCCGGGATCATATATAATTTGTGGGGCTAATAAATAATTAAGCATAATTATTAATACTATCAACCACTTTGTAAACATACTCGCTTATTAATTGAAGTTAAGAAAAATTTATTTTCTCAAATTAAATAAACTTTTTGATTTCCCTTGACAGGAAGTAGCTATAATTTGCATTAAATTCTCCTTTTCCATTGAACCAACCTCTTCTAAAATAAATAGACTCTGTTTAGCACATATATAATCACGTATGTGATAAATGAACAGCGTTCTTCTGTACAGTACAATATGACCAAAAATATGTCCGTCACGTTTTTTTCACTTAAAAGTTCAATGAGGACAATACATGGTATTTAAGTTTCAAATAAAGTGCTTCATAACATAATAGAATATTGTTAATATGAGATGAGTAGGAGTGGGGCTTTACTGAAGCCCAAAAGCAAAAAAATGCCAATATCTCAGTTAATAATCTAGATATTGAAATAATGTACATACCAACGTCTATAGAACATTAATCTTGCAATAAGATTAGTTCTATACAATATTTCTATCCGACGCACAATAACGGAGATATTAAGAATTTTCGAAATTCTCCCACTCTAATAACCCCCCCTCCCCCTAGTCCGATTTCAGTCGTTAACGAACTTGATCTTTATTTTTGTATAAAACGACTAAATATCAAGTTTAGTAACGATAAGACATAAATTGCGACCGCTAGAGCGGTAACAGA
Organism: Riptortus pedestris; assembly: GCA_019009955.1. Lineage (NCBI taxonomy): Eukaryota > Metazoa > Arthropoda > Insecta > Hemiptera > Alydidae > Riptortus > Riptortus pedestris. The sequence goes on from CM032233.1 coordinate 37,435,383, forward strand.
TATATATATATATATATATATATATATATATATATATAAACAGTTTTGAACGGACCTCATTTTCGTCATCTCCTGGGTAGGATCGATGGACATTTGAAGAAAAATTTCGAAAATCGCGTCATGAGTACGACCTCAATAGCTGATTTCCCTTAAGGGAAATCTGCTAAAACTCATTTATTTGCCTTACTGAGGGTTGTGATTTTCTTCAATATTAAATTTCTTATGAACCGTAAAGATTACAAATACCAATATTAATGCTGTAAATAACTTCTAAGAAAATTTATTTTAGAAAATATGAATTGGGATAAAGTCCACGTTATGATTCAAAAAAAGAAGTAGACATCACTTTATTTGAGCGTTAATGACCAAACAAATCCATGAAGAAAACAATATTATTCCAGCCAATTATGACTATTCTAAAATTTGCAGAACACCTACTCTTATTAAACAACATGAATAAGTATGTAACTAATAACAATAGCTAACATGGAATATTTGATCTATAATATGATCATAAATGCAAGTTATTTTCTTTCATTAAAAATTGGTTTAAATGTATTATCTTTAAAACGTTCTATCTCTTGATAGTATACACATTTTAATTTATTTATTCTTACAATAATCGCATTCGCGACTGGGGCGATTTAGCGTCGAATCAGTTAAATCCCTATTATCACTTTATTATATTTACGTAAGTATGCTCATTTCTGCAAATATTTTCAGTATTTTCCCAAGTTATAATTTTTTGACAATGTTGTTATGTTTCAAGTAGGGTAAGTAATACGCGGTCTATATACTAGCTACGTCCTTGTAGTGAATCAGTCAAAGTGTATGATAGGTCTATGTGAGTCCTAGATAGCAGTCAGTTAGTATATGTTTTATAGTAAGTCTACAGTTACAGTATTGGCAGTAGAGTTCCTCTTCTCCAGTAAGAAAGTTAGTGTGCGTCAGTCTTGAATGACCAACCCTTCACCTCGTTAAAACTACTTCTTCTCTTCTAATTAGCCTTTTTACACATTTTAAGAAGAACCAGTTAGAAGTAGTTGAAAAGGGTATGCAATAAAAGCAAGGGATGATTCCTCAAGATTTTATATCAAATCCGCTAGCATTGTCGACATGTATTAACGACTTTCAAGCAACCTAGAACCTACAACAACCATTCTATAAGCTAATGATAACTAAATCCAAAAGGGCTTAGACAAACTTAAAAAATGTCATACCCTTCAATATAATGTATTATCGATTGTTAGCAAATGTGTGTCAAATATCAAAATCAGTGATATTCAAACTTGCCATCTCGCACTTCTGTATCATCACATTTCGCCCCTCATTAAAATCCGGAATAGCCTAATTAACTTTTCACTGTACTAACATGGATCATACAACTTCAGCTTAATGATTCAATATATTCTGCACTAAGTCATCTGATGTAAATGCGAATGACCACCAAATGAGTCAATCGGAGTCTTACTAATTGATGAAAGGTTTACGTTACTATATATATATATATATATATATATATATATATATAGATAGAGAGAGAGAGAGAGAGAGAGAGAGAGAGAGAGAGAGAGATAGAGAGAGAGAGAGAGAGAGAGAGAGAGAGAGAGAGGGAGAGGGAGGGAGGGAGGGAGGGAAAATAAATAAAAACAGAAAGTAAAAGTAAGGAGAATAAAAAAAAACTTACATAAAGAAGAGTTGATCCGATGTTTCGGCAACTTCCTTCATCTAGAACGAATTCTTCTTGGGGGTTTCTCACTATATATCTAAATTCTAATATACGAACTAAATATATATATTTCTTAACCAATGTCCCTCTTTATTAATATATTTCTTTATTTATGTGCCTCCTGGGTCAAACACTTTATTAATAATGGTTCAAAACCAAAGATCTTAATTTTTATGTTTCGAGCCTGTGTTCCTTAGCAAGAAGTAATTCCCAGAAAAATGTTTACATTAAAGCTGTTTATATAATTTTATTCCTTAAAAATAAAATTTTTTTTCTTACCGAAGCTTTGTTTGTGTTTAAACAAGTTTTATATGTGTATATATATATATATATATATATATATATATACACATATATATACATATATAATTGATAGAGACCGTTGAGTCGAAAAGCGTTGGGGACATTTGGAAAATAAATACATATAAGCTATTGTTGACAAATTATACCACATTGGTTTAAGGCTGATTATCATACTTCTTTTTATCCATTTGTATTTAAATGTTATAGTGACGTAGAAGAATAATTTTACATTAATTGCAAACACAGTTAATTGTATTAACTTATTTCCTGTTAAATGCTGGCACTATTGAAATTTCTTTCTACTTATAACCGACTATTTCTATACTTATGTGTGCTCAGAGTGGGTTTGACAGAAAATATGTGTATTATAGAAACTATTTCATTATAATAAATGCTATACATGATCATGATTTGAATTATTCAGGGAGTGTCAAACAGTAGAGAGGGATTGATTGGGAAGTCATTTTCATTTACTCTTTTTAATTTAATTTTCCACTCTATAAGTCCCCACAGGAAAAATAATACGCCCAGACAGGAAGTATAATTGTACACATTGAAGCCTTGCTATAAAAATACCCTCAATGATTTCCCGAGCGAAGCCGGGTACCATAGCTAGTATATATATATATATATATATATATATATATATATATATATATATATATATATATATATAATTGATAGAGTCGTAGGGTCGAAAAGCGTTGGGGAGATTTGGAAAATAAAAACATATTAGCTATTGTTGACAAATTACCACATTGGTTTATAAGGCTGATTATCATACTTTTTTTTATCCTTTTGTATTTAAATGTTATAGTGACATAGGAGAATAATTTTAAAATTCTGCATTGTAAATCCCAAGGAGGTCAAAATGTTTGGCTGTTTGAAACAATAAAGAGGGTTTAGTGAAACCTTAAGATTTTTTTTTTACCCTTAATACTTTTATTGGTCTCAGTAGGGATAGAGTGGAATAATACTTTTGAAGTGGATCGGTATGACCAGTTGAGAAGGAGTTTAGACGAATATTATGAGGTTTAAATAAAATACAGAAATTTTGAAATAGAAACATTTATTGAATAATGTGTATACGCACAACGTACAGATTAATGTGTACTCCTTACGCGGATTTTGAACATTTCTTAGATATTTAAGTGTCAAATTATTTTAGTTATTATTGTGACCCGGAAAGAAAATGTTATTTCAGGAAATGTTTTGCAAATGTAATTTCCAAAATTGTTGTTTATATTTTTTAGAGTAATTTGTATTTGTGTTCTTTGGGCCCCCTCCCTCCTACTCATTTTGCTTTAACAATAAACAAATATATCACATCATTTTTTATTTCAAGCCTTAATACAGCGTATTTTTTTTCTGTGAACCTTTTGAATATGAGATAATGGGATCAATTTTTCTTGCGATATCATTAATAGCATTCTATGCTCTAGAAGCCATAATTTAGTTTTTTTTCTACACAATAGTCTATACTTAATCATTCCTTATGAAACAAAGGATCACTATTCACTGAGTTACTTTTTTGGAGATCTGTATTTTAGTTAACTGCACACCAATTCACATCAAACATCTCTAGTCCAGCTTAAGTTCCAAAACCCGTTAACATTCATAGTGAGTAATTTATTCACTTGCACATTGTGTTTAGATTACGCAGCCCCTGCTTTACAGATTATCCATTTATTTTACCCAATCCATTTGGAGTAAAATATTACCAAGGTTTCTTCCTTCTTATAGAGAATATCATGTTAGAAAATGATACATTATGTTTATTTCAGATATCCAATTGAAATTAAAGTCAGCGTTAACCATATATATGTTAGTAGATTTCCCTTAAGAGAAATCAGCTATTGAGGTCGTACTCATGACGCGAGTTTCGAAAAATGTCTTCAAATGTCCTTCGATCCTACCCAGGAGATGACGAAAATTAGGTCCGTTCAAAATTATATGTGTGTATATATATATATGTGTGTATATATATATATATATATATATATATATATATATATATATATATTTGTCTGTTAACGCTCTAGCGGTCGCAATTTTTGTTTGATCGTTACCAAACTTGGAATTTAATCGTTTTATGTAAAACGGAAAATCTAGTTCGTTAATGGCTGAAATCGGTCTAGTGGGAGGAAGGGGTTAGAAGGTTTTTTTTTTTGGAAAATTCGAAATATCTCCGTTATTATGCGTCAGATCGAAAAAATGTATGAAATGAATCTTATTGCAAATTAAATTTACTATACATATTGTTCTATACATTTATTCTGTATCTTGAATATTAACCGAGATATTTCCATTTGTATTGTGTGAGTGGTCGGCAGAAGTCGGCCATATTCGGGATTTCCACCGAAAGCTAGTTCGGCCGTTTCCGTAACTGTTCGTCCCTTGTAACTGTTCATACCTCGTGAATTGGTTTAGATTCGTTACTATTGCCGATTTTAGTAGACAGATTTCTCTATTGTAAAACTTCACGTGGGAAATCTGCTTAGTTTACTCACTTTTAGTAATTTGAAAATGGGCTTCCTTACTCCATTAACTTTCAAAATTCTGGTCTAATTTAAATTAATAATTTCTGAATTTAATTTATTATCTTCTTAATTTTCTATATAGTTTGCTGAATTATAAAAGAAATACCCATGGAAACTCTTAACTACAAGAGGTACTACAAGTGTTGCATGCCTCAATTACAAGATATATTAGTCATTTTTGGAGAATATATTTAAGGCACCTATTTTAGATTTTGGAAATAAATAGTTATAATTATAATAGTTATAAGTTGTAATAGTTATTATAATAACTTTTCCAATACCTGAAAAATGCTTATTTCGGGAATATTTCAAGTAAAGAACTCGACTAAGATTAACCTCTCAAATAAGGTGTTGGTTAGCGTCGGTTTGTTCTTCACGATATATTTATATGTACTGACGTTTTTTTTTTTAATTGTAAGAACAATGTTTCTGAGCTCAATGATATCCAGGTGGTCTCGCAATATATTTTATAACTAAAAAGAAATGTTGTGAGAGAATGTTTTAGAGATAATTACAGCGAAGGCAAAATCTTATACAGATGCAGCTTTTAAAAGAAGTAACGAGAAAAGGATATCTCACTGTTCCTCATTAAAGAAACCAGTCCTTTTAAGAGTAAGGAAGAGACCGTTTAAAATACTTAGCACACATAGATTAGAACGAAGTAAACAGAGTTAAACGTTTATCTTCAAAGATTTCTAATGAGTTGGGGGTTGTCATAGAATTAATTCAATTAATTTTTGAAAGGGGATATGAGTAAAAATAGAGCGCACAAGCTTTGAAAATAGCCTGAAGGAAATAAATATTTCCTAGAATAGGAATAAATGAAAGGAGTCATTCATCCCTCATGTGCTTAAAATATTAATTATTGATTATCCTGTAATTGACCGAATCATAGTGTCCATTTTTTTGAGGTGCTGGATGGTGAAGGAATTATCTCAGGTAAGAAAAAACGCCTTGTTCCTTCACTGTTATTTATTCGTTGCGACAGGTTGGTTCCTGTAACTATTTGTAAAGAGGTAAGTCGTTGTCTCGCTTCTCTATTTTTCTTTTTTTACGTTTTTTTTATGTATTGCTTTCTGTAGCTCCTCCGATGGTTGCTCCTTCATTTTTGGCTTTTTAAATTTTAATAGACTATTCGCTTTTTACTATTTATTCTATTTTATACTTCTTAACTGTAAATATTCATTTTTTATTCATTTATTTATTTTAACTATTTTTTGAAATTGTGTATATATTCTACTGGCAAGTTTTTAATTTTAATTTTAATCGGTAAAAATAGTTTCCTTATTTCTGTAAATATTCACTGGGACACTAATTTTAGAAATGTTTTAAAGTTTTATGTTTTAACTCTAATTCTTGACCGTTGAAATGTACATATATTTCTTTTTTTAATTAAATGACATATTATTCAACGTTTTTATGGTAATTGTTTGCCAGCAGGGCACTGATGATGGAGCGTATGCTCTGAAAGCGCTCTGTAGTAACGAATAAAGAACAGTGAAGGAACGAGGGGTTTTTTCTTACCTGAGAGAATCATAGTGTATTCTACCAACATTTTTCATTTAGCGAAACATAAATAGAAATTATTATGGCACGGTCAATATCAAAGTAAGTGATGGAATACCACTGCCAAGACCTCAATTATGCCATCGACAGAAGAAATTAACAAAATAAAATAATCATTGCTTCCATCCATTAAACGTGTTACGTAGAGAGTTGATCTCCTACAAATATCACCATACGTTAGCACATTTTTGGCTACATTTAAAGTATTTGTTATTTTATTATTAATATCATAAATTGTAGATAAGCAAGTTAAAAACTATAAACGTTAAAAAATTTTCCATTCTCAGTTATACCATACCAATTTACTCCTCAATTGCAAATAAAAATAAGTATAATGAAACTTAAAATATATAAATACAGTTCATGTGAAACTAAATGATAGAGAGAGAGAGAGAGAGAGAGAGAGAGAGAGTGAGAGAGAGAGAGAGAGAGAGAGAGAGAGAGAGAGAGAGAGAGAGAGACAAACGCAGCAGGCAGTGAGGTGTTATCGGCACGCGAGCCAGCCTCCAACTGAAGTTCCTATCAGTTTCAGTTAAGAGAATTCAGGCTTTAGTGGGCAAAATGTTTCGGTCTCCTCACATACTGAACTTTATTTGAATTCCCCGGAGTAAATTTAATCTATCCGTATTTCTATTCCCTCCTTCTTTTACAATCATTTATTATGTAAACCCTTTCGACATATCTTATAAAAATGAATGAAGCAAGTGGAATACGGAATGAACCATTATTTAATTATTTTTTTAATTGAGCTTGAAGTAATCTTGAATAAACATCAAACTTTTTAAACATTCTTTCATATTCTGTATTTAATCTCACAGATATTCAATTACCAGATATAAAACAATCATATAGGTGTCCTTCCTGTCAGGTCGGTAAGATATGGGAGCGAGCTGTGAACACGACTGAAACAGCTTTTGAAGACTCATCTTTGAAGAGTCTATGATTTATATGCCACAGGAAAAGCTCAATTAAACGGATCTAAACCATCAGGTCCACCACGGTGTAAATACAAATACGGGTCGTGACTTGAATATGGCATGGAGGAATTGGATAAAATTGAGCTCTCGGGAAAACAGTGATCAGGATGTGTGGTGACCGAAACATTTTCACCGCTACATGTTGATATCTCCTACAACGGAGAGCTCATGAATCGATAAAACGTCGTTGACTGGCGAGTTTTTCTCTTTCTATCATTCAGCTTTCCCTAAAATGTGTAGGTGTTTATTTTTGTGATTGGAACTAAATTAGAATGCCATGAGGGGGAATGAATTGGTTCTCATTGTTCTTTGTTTTTAGTTTGATTAATAATGCTACTTTAAAAAATAGTCACACTGTATAGGTCTAATATTAGTTTATTTCAATTTCATTTCCCATTTATTTGAAGAGCACTAGAATATCTTTTTACCATGAACTTTAAATTAGGGTCCTTAACTTTCTGTTTTTGTATATTGATTGTTCTTGCACTGAAAATGGGTAATGACTTTGAAAACGCTTTGCACTAATGGACATTATATTTGAGGGATTGGCGTGTCCATCCTTAACTATGAAGCACTAAAATAGAGTATGTAACCCAGTCGTTAAAGTTAATGTTTTGATTGTTAAAGAGACCGTTGGTTAGTTCAGCAGTTTTAGTAGGAAAAGAGAAACGATTAGTGATTGAAATTCTTAGGGAAATGTAACAAGTTTATTATATTTGAGATAGGGAGACTTCTATTTTTCTCACTGTATGAGTCATAGGTATGAAAAGGCGTAGTCCTCAAAGTAAAAATAGATAATCAAAGCGCATTGAGATTCTCATCCAAAGACCTACAACAAATATCCAATGGTACATTGTATCTTTCAACAAGTATAACCAATTATCAATTGTATAAAATAAACATTCAGAATACAGCTGACATCCCTTAAATCTTATACTCCTTTCAAAATTAAAGTTGATAAATAAAGACAAGTATAAAACGTATATTTTAAATATTACCCTTTAAAATAATGAGGCGACTGTCATTGAAGATGCCCCCAAATTAAGGGTAGCTTTTTTTGTTTATTTTGTAGTTAATTAGTGAAGATAGAAGTTAGAACTGTATAATTTCTGAATACATGAGAAATGCTGGTTCAAGTCATTTATAGGGATTACTTTATATAACGGAATGATAGAAAATACAAAATAGTATTTTATTTTATTTATACCTTTGAATATTTTGTAATAATATAGAATTCGTAAAAACATTATTAAAATCATTCACAAACTTTTATCCACTTTTAACAAAAAATTATAAATTGACACCATTTATTAAAAAAATCATTCTTAGTGGTACAGTTTTGTTATTTCAAAGAATATCCTTCATGACGTTTCTGTACCTAATAAATATGACAGATTGGAAACCCCAGGAATTACTGAAAAACTTTAAACAATGAAGAGGCAAGAACTATGGAAATTGACATTTTCACAGTTTTATTTACATATAATTTATAAAAAAACAAAACAAGTTTCATTAATTAAAATATATAACATCAACTGATATATACAAACGATAAGAACAATATCAGAACTCGGTTAATGTTTTTAAAATAATAAAGTAGAAATATTTTTCTTTCAGTTAGGCATTATACTTTAGTTAATATATCTGCTGAAAGTATGTGTGACAATGTCACTTTTCATGGTATTTGATCTGGCTAAACATTAGCTACATTATGAATAAAATCATAAAAACAAATAGCCACATTGTATTTTCATTCAATGATACTGAGTACAGATATTTTTATTGTTGTTAGATTTTATTAAAATTAATTAATAATGAAAAATGAATAGGTGATCAAGTTACACTTAAGTTAAATATTCTGTGATTAGGTTGCTTTCTTCTCATATGTGTGTAATAACTTCCTTCTTTTCTTCTTTCTTCAATATCTTCTCTATGATTCTAATTTACATTAATTCAGGAGGATAGTAAGTATTAGTGAATAAAATATTATATTGATCCAATGAATACTGGCAATGTTTATTGGCTAAAAATGTTATATTTAACAATTCAAAATGGATATATGTCCTAGCTACAAATTATTTAAATACTGAAGAAAAATATTTAGTATTCATTTGCCAGTATTTCTAAAATTCATAGAATAAATTAGGGCTTCTTGAAATATTCTTTTACTTTTCTTTCTCTTTTCCCCCTGTAAAAAGTAAACGAGGGGTATTAGTTGAAGAGACTGAGACCCTTCAACCAGGGGTTTCCAAACTGTCTTTGAACGTACCACCAATCTTAAGAGGATTGTAAAAAAAATTGGACTAAACCTACATTACCGAAGAGGTGCCAAGATAATAAGAGTTCTTACTGCTATTGCTTTTAAGGGAATTCTCCATTAAGGTAAACTTTGTAACATTATTCACTTAAAATAACATCAGACAAAAAAAGTGGTACGCGTACCACAGTTTGAAAACCGCTGATTAAAGAAAAAGGATTAGCACAAATATTGATTATCGAAAACAAATACTTCAGTTTCTCTACCAAACTTCAACTTCCGTTAGTTAGTTAGTCTAAGTTATTGTCCATGTATGTCAGTTTGGAAACAATTGAAATTGAGGGGGTGGGGAATAAATTATGACAACTTTAGACATATAATTCAAGCTATTTTAACTTATTTGGTCTTGTCCACACATTCAGATAATTTTTCTATAGAGGGAGAAGTCTTATATGAAACCACACCATATGGTAAACTCCTAAGTGCATAAATCTTAAACACCGAGAAAATACATATAAACGTTTAATTAGGATTTATGAGAAAATATGTTTCAATTCTGGACTAAGTTTTAAAAAACTATTTTTTTTTTAAATGATGTTTTAATGGAAGGAAACACCCATCGGTAAGTACACGTTACCATTTATAGTAGAAAAACATTTGTCAATGTGTCTGGTGGAAAAAGTGTGTAGTGCTCAATTGGAGTATGACGAAAATATACCTTAAAGTGTGCTTTTTTACCACAGCAACTGGTTAATAAAATGGCATACAAAATCAAGAAAGAAATATTTGAAAAATCTAGAAATAAAAGAATGTCTTGGTGAAAACCTGTATCTAGATTCATATTTCATTAAATTTATAGCCTCAGTTTTTCTGAAACCCTAAAAACAATTGATTCCTACAGAATGACATGTACTCAGATTAGTAGTAGTAGTGTAAAGGGGATTTTTTCTATACATTAGAAGCCCTCTCTTAACTTCACTGTTTGTATATGCTTTGAGATCTCATCTTAAGTGATTGTGGTCCTCAAAAAGAAATGCATTTATTTGTTCGTATTAACAACTATGTCCGAAGAAAGTACCCTTCAATGCCATTGTGAATTTTCAAATTAGGCATTTTCAAAGTTAGAAAGTAAAACCTTCCTTCGGTGGAAATTATACGACCATTTTTATTTCCAATTAATCATGAAATTGTAACTATATTTCAGTAACTCCCTAGATAAACCCAACTGTTTCATATCTATCCCTAGATGTAGCAAAGAAAATTGTGTCTTAATATGGAATACTTCCTTCAGCTTTCTTTTTGCTGTATTATAGTACTTTTATATTTTTTAAATTTGACTGAATGCTAATATCTCCAAACTTTAAAGTGGAAGAAATGGCTAATGTTTGTTCTTATGTTTCTCTAAGGACAATGGAGATGATACTATGGTTCGAAGAGTCTAGATTTGAATGATAGATATATTTCCGATTCAACACTATAAAATAACGAGACCATTTACAGTACCAAAAAACACCAAATTTTTTTTTTTTTAGAGAACCGAAATTCCTGAAAGAAAAATTCGTGGTATAAGGACAACTTAAATGTAAGTTGAGGGTTTATTTATTTTTTTTTTAGCAGATTTCCCTTAAAGGAAATCAGCTATTGAGGTCGTACTTATTATGCGATTTTTGAAAATATTTCCTCAAATGTCCCTCGATCAATCTATTTGCCTGATACCACTCTAGTCGTCCTAATTTTTGTCATATCGTTACCAAACTCGATATTTAAACTTTTTTGTAAAACTAAAGATCAAGTTCGTTAAGTCTGAAATCCGACCCGTGGGAGGTGGAGTTTAAAGGGAGGAATTTCAAAAAATTCCTCCGTTATTATATGTCGGATCAAATACTTTTATGGAACCAATCATATTGTAAATGTAATGTTCTATAAATGTTGTTATGTATGTGTTTTCATTATCTTGATTATTAACCAAGATATTTGCATTTTTTATTTTTGGCCTTCAGTAAAACCCCACTCCTACTCATGTCATATTAACAATAACCTGTTATATTACGCAACACTTTATTTGAAGCCTAAATACCAAATATTGTACTCATTGAAGTTTTATGTTTTGATATAAATGCAAAAACGTGACGCACGTGGGAAATCTGCTGAGTTAAACCAGCCCCTGCGTGACGGACTTTTACATATAAATAGAGAATATGGGGTGAGATGAGATCACAAGTATCTTATTCCAGCACGTGGGAAATCTGCTGAGTTAAACCAGCTCCTGCGTGACGGACTTTTAAATATAAATAGAGAATATGGGGCGAGATGAGATCACAAGTATCTTATTCCAGCACGTGGGAAATCTGCTGAGTTAAACCAGCTCCTGCGTGACGGACTTTTAAATATAAATAGAGAATATGGGGCGAGATGAGATCACAAGTATCTTATTCCAGCACGTGGGAAATCTGCTGAGTTAAACCAGCTCCTGCGTGACGGACTTTTAAATATAAATAGAGAATATGGGGCGAGATGAGATCACAAGTATCTTATTCCAGCACGTGGGAAATCTGCTGAGTTAAACCAGCTCCTGCGTGACGGACTTTTAAATATAAATAGAGAATATGGGGCGAGATGAGATCACAAGTATCTTATTCCAGCACGTGGGAAATCTGCTGAGTTAAACCAGCTCCTGCGTGACGGACTTTTACATATAAATAGAGAATATGGGGTGAGATGAGATCACAAGTATCTTATTCCAGCACGTGGGAAATCTGCTTAGCTTACGAAGCCCCTGCGTGGCGAACTATTTTTTTTTTATTCACATATATATTTTAAACAATGAAGTGTAATTCAAAATAATAAATATAGTCTAGTTTTTTTTTACCTAATAAAATATGTATATAACTTTCTATTTTTTACACTATAAAATTATATCATAGCTATGAGGGGTTCAGGTTAGCCATGTGAGTTAAAGCGTTACTTTTAATCTCACATGGTAAACCTAGAATGGCGAGTTCGATTCCCACCTGGACAAAGGAATTTATTTAGTGACGGAATTCATCAAATCTTGAGTGCCACCCTGGCTAGAAAAGAGTGGTAACCCGTTTAGCCTTAGCTTTAAAAAAGTGGACGTTAATAAATACATTAAATTTTTCATAGCCATGGTATAATTCATATGGAATTATTTTTAATTATGATATTCAATAATAACATTCTAGCCGCATTAAGGGATGAAACATTTTTCAGTGGAAGTTTGGGTGTTTGCAAACTAAAGATTACGTGCCTTTGTGGTTACAGGACTTCCATGTTTCACTTCTATTTGTCGTTAAGAAATTCGAATCCAACCCGGGTCATACAATTCAGTAACGATTTTGCTGTTTCAGTGCTCTAATTTTTTATCTACTTCTCTTTTATGGTACATATATCTAGTATTATTGACATTGTTCACGTAAAATACATATCGCCCTTTATCAAGTTAATTATGCTGAAGATGGGAGTACTACATCCTACTCTGCTCTTTCTCTAAAGAGCGAATTAAAAGAAGTATTCAGGAAGGGATATTAACACTGATGGAATCAGACTTATTCCAACCAAAGAACCATTATTAAATTTATTATTTTTGTAAAGTATCGAACCCGTAGTGATGGAAAATACACAGTTTCAAACATTAATTAATGATGAATTATTTTAGTTAATAAAGTCCTTAATAAAATGAAATCGCTTTAAAATGATCTAAGACGGCCTTTAAGAAGGTACAAATCCATTCAATGAGATTATAATTAATTACGTAAATTGTAATTAAAAGATAATTAAAATTTCAAACTTCCCTTAATGAGGATCAATACAACCAATCCTTATACAATTTCATATCTAGTCCAGAGACAGAGAAAGATATTGGACTTGACTAAAGCCACAAAGTGCATGACAAACTTCCAATTAAGGCAAATAACTCAGATTCTCTGTCATCCTGTGGTTCTATTGATAGGCCAAATTAGTTCGAGAATCATTCATAAAATTAAAAATGAACGAGCTCTGATAAAACGAATTTATCACGTGGACTCACTTATCAAAAGGACTTTATAATATACGTCAACCCGTATTGAAGAGTACCTCCGTATTAATGCGTCCTAGCTAGACGGTAATCACTTGTATAATTAAGCACCGTTCACCCTCGTCCCATCGGAATTCCTAATAATCAACAGTCTATTATACATTGAAACGATAATTTCCTCGTTCACTTGTAAATTGCTGTAAGCAAACTACTTCAGCCTTGATTTCCCAGTACAATAACTGTTCTCTGCTATTAATTCCAACCGCTGCACAACAGTAGTCAGGGTAAATGACTACAGTTTATGTTTGACTAGCTGATCTACCATTCACAAGCGGGCAAGTAAAGATATAGTTTTCTTTAAAATGTAAATATCGGGATGATTCAAATGCATGACCTTCCGAATAAAAAATAGTTATTTGTGTTTTCACTGTACTGCAAATTCTCTTAAGCCTAATGGAATCACTTCTCGGTGATTCGGTCTGATTTATGTAAAAAATAAAACAGGTGCAATACAACTAAACTGCTCAAAAATGAATAGAGATATTGGCTGTTTAGTGGTATGTATGGGGCCTAGCATTTTTTTTATTATAAATATCATTAATATTTATTAGAAATTATTGTCTTTTTCCCCCATAAAAAAGAAATTTAATTAAGATCGATTTAATTAAAATTAATAGGATAAGAAAAATAACCAATATCCCTATTCATTTTTGAGCAGTATATAACACTCCAATACACGCGCCCCCTAGTGAGATATAAATACACGCGTGTCATCTGTCAGATGACTGTTCACTTATTTGTCAAAAGTGAATAATATAATTGTTTTTTCGCAATTTTGGAGGAATAATGGTGCATAGATAAATGAAAAAGTTCATAAATTTGTATTTGAAAAACATTATCTGTATATAAATCTTCAAAAATGTTAAATTTTTGTAACACAGTTGCCACGGTAGCTTACTTTCAATTTTATTCCTTATTACTGGCTTGCAAAAGGTAAAGAAACTAGCAAACCTAGGAACGCAACTCTTATCAGTCTTGTAAGATAGTTTCAAAGAACATAATAATAATGTAAAATGTATGAACACATTGACAATTGAGCCTCATTTCTAGAACTTGGAAAGTTACTCAAACAAATGGAAATGACCAATAAAAAAAATACTAAAAAAACCAAGAACCTTTGCTTTTAAAAAATAAAACTTAAATTTCACTCTGAATCACTTTCATTACCCACACCCACCAGCACAAGAAAAGGCACAGTGTTGCAGACATAAATATTGGCCACATTCCTTGCAAGAATAGTTGGTGTCTCGTTTTGTTTTATTTTCCAAGCAAAATCCGCAGCGCTGGCGTCCACCAGCATCAGTAGCTGCTGAGTTGCTTGAAGCTCGTGGTGGTATTTGATCATTGGGAAGGAGTTCTCGAAGACGTGAGGTCATGGTGCGCGGCAAATTGCTGAGCTGCACTCGCATAATCAACTGATCTCTGGTGAGTTCAACTGAACTGTCGAGCTAGGCGAGCTTGAGGAATACTAGGGCGGGGGGCCGACCAGGCTCCTCTCCCTCCATCAAACTTATGGCAAAAAAACAGAACTGGTCATCTGTGAGATGACGCGCGTGTATTCGAGTGATTTAAAATTTGAGTTTGAAATTCTTTATATTATCATAATATTATTATTATTTTGATGCCACGTTAACTAATTGTGTCTAAAATCATAATTTTTACAATTATATCTGCGTATACTTATAAAGAACGGTTGATACACGAAATAGAGTGTAAATTTAAACCCTGGAAGCGGAAACGTTCTGTTAATATATCTTGAATAAAGCATAATTCAGGTAATTTAATTATCATTTCAAAATAAATAAAGGAAATATATCACCACTCAATCTAGAACTAAACACCAATCATTAAAGTGAGAAAATAAACACTAGTTTCAATAAAATATCAAGTGTAAAAATAAAATTTTAAGGTATTCATTATGTAATTCATGAGTGTGCATATTGATAACTGTACTCTATTCATGAAATGAAATACTGCAGGTATAGAAAGGTATGGTAATCGTCCTATGACACAAGAAGCTTATATATTATAATATGTAAGATATTAGCATTACTAAATATTTCAAAGGATAACATATGTATTTGTTTTTGGCCCAGAATATAGAGTGCTTTGGGAGAGTTTACTGTAAGACAGTTCTATGAAAGAGTTTATTTATTTTTAAGGGCAAAAGAAGCCGTCAAACTTTTATATTAATTATCTTTATATGTACACGGCGGTTAAATAGCAATGCTACGGAATAGTGAAATTATCTTTTAGAATACGGGACTGAAATGTGATATTTTTCAAATTATAAAATAAAATGTAATGACTTGAAAAAACTAAACCATTTCTGAAAGAAAGCATGACCATATCAAGTGCAATCATTTCTTCATAATGTCTTTGTATTAGAACCCCCAAGGAATTACTTAATTTAAATCAACATATTCCTAAGTTTGAAAAGATCTTTTATATATGTCTTATCAGAAACTCTATTTTTAATCCCATCGAAAAATTTATTTTATATTTGAATAGCTAAACATGCTACAAGTAGTGCTCCGTTATGAATATGTTAAATATTAAGAAGACAATTCACTCTTTAATTCATTTGGGTGAGCTACAAAACTTTTCTATCGTTGTTATATTCTGTATTCAAATCAGCATGCCAGAAATAGTTCTATTACGTTCATGTAATACCATTACGGCATACGTTAGAAAAGTTTTATTTATAGCCGAGAATAGTTTAATTTCATTACATTTCAGATGCTTTCCGTCGGTAGATTTCTTATAATCATTTGTATTTATTCACTTAATATTCACGGTGCTATTGTGTTACCGGTATGTACATTTATCTGTTGTTAAACTTCACGCGGGAAATCTGCTTAGTTTACGCAGCCCCTTTTTAGAGTTCGAGGACGGAAAAGTATAGATGGGAATTGAGGAACTGCTCAGTGACACGGTATTGCTTTCCAGCTAATATTCCCCAATCCTGGGGTCTGCTGAAATAGCAGTAAACTGGTCGGGTGTTTCGAATACCGCTCCCCTTCATTCCATCATAATCAAGTTGCTTCACGATTTAGTCCACTGTCATTCTCTCTTCGGTTATTGGCATGATTCCTCCATTGTCTTCAAAGACTACTGAGACATGACGTGGAAATATATTATTCTTAGACCTATGTATTTAAATGCACCACGCAATAAAACCTTAAACGAAGAATTGCAATATGTCTTCATAAAAGAACGAAGAAAATCTACTATGAAGCCAATGGAGTTCTACAGCAGATCCATAATGAAGCCCAGCCTTTTACCGATATAATTTGTATGTAATATAAAGATAAATAATAATTTACCCTCCTTGATGATGAATTCCACACAGAAAACATACTTTCTTTCGTGAAACGAAGTATATACGAGATATGCACTAAAAACTATAGCAGGAGTCAATAATTTTATTGGGCACAAACGACTGAACTGAACATAACAAAACTCGGTAGGTGAATTACCATTAACTTTTCCATGATTTTAAGCTGTATCAACATTTCAAGAGACAAGCAGGAGAGCGGGTTATAAGGGGAGTCTGAAATGAAAAATCGCAATATTTGGTTTCCTATTGTCTTTTCTGCAAACTTGTTCATAACATACGTTATTTATTTTGTTATTTAGAGTAACTTCTGTTTTATACTTTTTTGTCGAGTAATGAAGCATAAACGAGATATACACCAAAAACTGTAGCAGGAGTCAATCATGTTTTTGGGCACAATGACTGAACCAAACTAAACAGTGCTCGGTATGAGAATTAGCATTAACATTTCCATGTAAAAAACTGTATTAACATTTCTATGGGCGAGCAGGCGTGGGGTACTTTTAAGAAACTCAAAATTAAGTGTGCTGAATATTTAAGAAGATTCAGCCAACTTTCTTAAACGGGCTGCAAGAGACTGATTAAGAACAAGATCTGATCTTTGTATATTTGTAGCATTTGCTTTGTTATTAGACTTATAATTGTACACGAGGAATTACTTATGTGAAACAAACTAACTAAATGTAGGTAGGATGAAAGAATTGGCTACGCTTCCACTGTAACAATTTATTAAAACGGCAGAGCGCTTTCGATGCACTGCATCATCGTCAGTGCCCTGTTAACACACAAAATAATTATTACTATCTCTATTAAAATATTTTAGATAAGGGGTAAATTATTTTACATTCAAACAGCAATTTTGTTATTTTTTTTTATTAAATTAAGTTAGTACAAGTAGGACACTAAAACGACCAGAAATACTTAAACTAGACTATTTTTGAAAGACTTAAACTAGACTAAATAGTCTAGTTTAAGTCTTTCAGATAGTTTTAATGTGCTACTTGTACTTACTTAATTTAATAAAACAAAATAAAAACATTGCCTATTGATGTATGAAGAGTTTTATGTGTTGTTTAGTTCTAAGAAAGATAGTTTTTATTTTTATATGTTATCTATTTTACCCCTTATCTAAAATATTTTAATAGAGATAGTAATTATTGTTTTTTGTGTCAATAGGGCACTGACGATGATGCACTGCATCGAAAGCGCTCTGCCGTTTTAATAAATTGTTACAGTGGAATCGTAGCCTAATCTTTCATCCTACCTACATTAGATGTCACTTCCACCTGCCAGAATACCAACTTAGAAACTAACTAAACTTTATGTTTTAATGAATATCGGTATATGTGCATATAATAAGTTTTGAGGGGTTTTTATAAAAACTTGCATAACTAGTATTAAATCGTATCGGACCATCTTATGTTTATATTTATTCTGAAGCCTCATTAATTCCCTATAAAAATCAGTACGTGTCTTGTCATTTGAGGGTAAACGAGAAACTTTCTTTGTGCTCTAGCCATGTCAGCCTTGGTGACAATAAAACAATTTGTGGGTAGCTCTGCTTTTTGTTTTCATTTGATGATATGCTGGTGATGGACATCGATTGCTATGTGATTATTGGTTCTTACGTACTAAAAGAGGTGGTTATTACGCCAGTGACAACGAACGTGAAGGTAGGCCAGTAAAGTACGAAGACGTTGAGTTGGAGGCATTATTGGACCTAGATTCATGTCAGTTACAAGTGGAGCTCGCTGAAACCTTGGGAGATTTCACACTGACTGAAGGCAATGGGAATGGTGCAAAAACAAGGAAATTGAGTTCCGTATAAACACAAATCAATAAATGTCGAACACCGTCTTTTTAAGTGTGAACAAGTGTTCCAAAGACTACGGACTAGGAACAAGAGTGGATCCACTACGACAGCCCCGGCCATGTATCAACTTCAACGCTAAAATCGAATAATCGTAGCAAGAAGATAATGCTGTGCACCTGGTAAGAGCAGCAGAGGGAGAGGGAGAGGGAGAGGGAGAGGGGAGAGAGAGAGAGGGAGAGAGAGAGAGAGGGAGGGAGGGGGAGAGAGAGAGAGAGAGAGAGAGAGAGAGAGAGAGGGAGAGAGAGGGAGAGTATTTATGTAACATGTGTGTGTGTGTAGTGCACATTACAAATGTTTGCATTCTCTATGCAGTTTGCATTGAATGAAGGAGAACGCATAAGAAAGGTCTTTTTTGCAGGTGAAGGAATGCCTTTTCTTCCGTAACCAAATGGAGAAATACGTCTGTTATCTAAACGTTGCCTGTAGGGTTCTATTTTGTGTACTTATCTCTGGAACCTTCTCTGCTTTCTGTTTAGTGTTACAGCAACACTAATTTACATTTCAACTAGAGATTTGTCCAAAAAAGATATAAACGTGGACTGAGCCTTATAAAAGAATATTAGTAATTAATGAGAACATTGAACAGTGCTCTATTTTTTAAAAAAATGTCCAAACAAGAACATAATTTAGTAAGATAAAGTATACAAAATAATAATGATAATGTGTGTGAAATATTAGGGCCTTGTTCGAATATAATGATAACGAATAAAGCCAACCTTTGTAATTTCTAAAAGCAATACTCAATTTAAAGTAAGTTTCATCTAAATTATTACTTGATTCTTTCAAACGTCTGATGTGAGAGACGAGCTATTGTTATGGATGTGTAATAATTCATATATTGGAGGATCGATAATTATGGTAACGGTTTAACGATAAACTATCAATGGGAAATTCTCTTTATTTACTTCCCTATTCATTTCCTTGATGAATATAATTTATTCTATAATTATATATTAGAGGAGGGCTAGAAGAGAAATACCCAGTCACTCCAAACCTGTAATCAGCCAGTTTTCTGAGCAATTACGACTTTAAATATTTGAGGTAGATTGGAGAAAATTTGCTAATAGGCGTGGAGAATATATAATTCTAAATTTGTTTGAATAAAAGTAAATATTAAACAGTCTGAAACAGTTTTACTATATATATAGATTGCTGGTCATATTGAACGGGTTATAACTTTGTTTTATTAGTAAAAACTAAATTACGATCCATCCAGGCTTCAGGAAGTTGGTGATTAGAAATATACACATCCTACACATCAAAAGCCGCCTCCTAGTCTAAATTCCTATTTCCAACGCTCAAATGGGGCATGACTGGAGGGTAAAGTTGTAGTCAACATCTACTGGCTAATAGCAAACATTAGTCAACTTACGCAGTCTTCAGACTACTGAGAGATAGCTCTCGAAGAACTTGGGCTTCAAGTGGATTTTGTTTTCACTCCTGCATTTCCTCATGACGCTTTTGTTATTGGATCATCAATTGAAGGTAACTGCCAAAAACTATATTTCTTTCGATGTATTCTTCGTTCCCATTTAAATCAGAATTTCCTGTTTGGTTCACTGGAAGAATTACCTGGTGTAGTCTCTAGACTCTAGGTGTGTGTGTGTGTGTGTGTGTGTGAATATAATATTAACTTTATTGCAAACTACTTACTGTATCTAATACTACAATTTATAATGAATCAGAATAATTTATATTTTAGTAACTCAAATTTTAGTAGTCCAAGAACTAAAACGAGTTTCTAAACCAATTTCACGATGGCCGAACAGTTCCGGAAACAGCCGAACTAATTTTCGGTGGAGTCCCCTTAACAATACAGACAATAGCCGATCTCAACTCGTATGTTACCCTCACACACTTAATAAAAATGCAAATGTCTCGGTTAATATTCAAGATTGAGAATAAATGTATATGTTAATATTTATAGTAAATTTAAGTTGCTATAAGATTGTTTCTATACCAGTTTTTGATCCGACGTGTAGTAACGGAGATATTTCGAATTTTCCAAAATCCTCCCCTCTAAACCCCTCCTCCCACTGGTCCGATTTCAGCCATTAACGAACTTGATCTTTCTTTTTACATAAAACAATTATATATCGATTTTGGTAACGATCAAACAAAAATTACGACCGCTAGAGCGTTAAAAGATATATATATATATATATATATATATATATATATATATATATATATATAATTTGGAACGGACCTCGTTTTCGTCATCTCCTGGGTTGTATCGTTGGACATTTGAAGAAATCGCGCCATGAGTACGATGTGAATAGCTGATTTCCCTTAAGGGTAATCTGCTAACAACAATTCAAACAACAAAAACAGTCTTAATTTGCCTCTATCTTAGTATAGATCTGTTAAAAAAAGAATTGAATATTTAAGCTTAGAACAACATTTATCATGATATGTTCCCTTATTCTTAATGTTCGATGACTAAAACTGGGGGATTACTGAAAGCAAACAATTAAAAAATGATACACATGGTATAGTGTAGATTAGAACATCGAATTTCGATCAGTGACATTGGTTCAAGGCGTGCTTCTCACCCAACTACCGAATTAGTAGTTTGTCTTTTTTTTTCCAATCGGATTTTACTATATTTTACAAAGAAGTCGTCGAATAAAATTGGTCAGAACTTCATGGATAATAGATCACTCTAGTGACCATCGTCCATATTGTCATGGCTTAGAAGGAGAACCTGTATTAGTTTGCTACTTATACGAGAAAGTTATGAGAGAGCACTCAATGCAATATACGTACTTTATGTTAGCTCACTCCTGAGATGTCAAATGAATTCACTTCATTTGTGTTAGCGCCCCATTATGATGTATTTATATATAAAAAAGGACCCTTTATCATTCATTATTTCTAATGACAGTAGTTAATTTTCACTAGTAGTTAATTCTCAGACCTGTACGAATTGACTAATGGCATCCCCCATGGCAGAATTTCATTTTTTTTTTACATTTAAATTAAAATAGAAGTACACGTTACTTAAAACCGCATTGGAATATAATCCACCATTTAAAATAATTGCTTAAAGTTTGGGAAAATTAATTTTTATTATGGTTATGACATCATTAAACGTGAAACGTTATTTTACAAAAACAAAAATAACTGAAAAAATCTTTGTTGAATTTAAACAGAGTAATGTTTATTCCATATTGGACTTGTAAGCACTTCGCGAGCATAAAAACAATTGTCAGTCGGTTTTTCATTTATTTTTTTATTTTACTAAATAACTTTTCTAGAAATGTTTCTTTATTCTCAGTATTTCTTTTATCCTGAAAAAAAGAACGAATTGTCCTCTCTTTTCTATTATATTTGGTGTATATGATACAGCCGTAACTCAATTTAGCAGTAGTAAGGCAACAACGTTTCCAAGAGTTGTATCTTCATAGAAGGTAGTCATTAAAATACAGTTGTATTCAATTATACTTGATGACATTATCTTCAACGTATTGTATAATATACAACATTACTTGCCGAAGAAAATAGTATTACTTTCAAAACACCTCTTTCAACCTTCCATTTTTAGAGGATAATAAACGTTTTAAAAATTGAATCGGGATAATTTAATATCATACTCACATTATAGTCAAGGGGATGTCTTAATGACAACTTATTATTCTATTTCTATTCTCTAGCTTGAGGCTCGTGATATGCGAAAGGAAGACCATAAATGCCTCATTAATAATTTTAAGTCCACACTCATTCATAAAAGAATCCTAAATAAACGAGTACGAGATCCCCTCAGTAAATATCTTTTTCAGAGGCTAAAATGGCACATGTATGCCACCTCTTGAGCAAACACGCTCACTTAGGAACAATAATTGAATAGCAAACCTCTTGGAATTGATTGATTCAAGGGTAATTATGCAAGTGGAGAGGTGTGTTTGGATGGTTTAACCAACCGACCAAATTCGGCAAAGCCCATTCACAGAGATTAGTTGACACAGTTGAACGTTTCCACCCTCCTTCAGATGTCAACGAGCCTGGTAGCTTTGATTTAAATTGAGCTAGTTTTTTCCACGTTAGGAAAAAAAAATTCAATAGTTTTTTAATAAACAAATTATATAACTTTTTGCTAAATAGCAAAAAGAAAAGAAAATTGACTCTTACTCTCCCCCATTTTCGAACTGGGGGTTGCCACATGTATTACCTAAAAAGTCCGACACGCAGGAGCTACGTAAACTAAGCAGATTTCCCAGGTAATGTTATACAACAGAGAAATCTCCATACGAGTGCCGAACTGTTACGGAAACGGCCGAACTAGCTTTGGCGGGAAGCGTCCATAGCTCGTCCCTTACACTTAATAATAATAAAAATATCTCGGTTAATATTCAAGAGAGAGAATAACATTAACGAACTTGATCTTTCTTTTTACATTAAATACCGAGTTTGGTGACGATTAAACAAAAATTGCGACCGCTAGAGCTGAAACAGACAAATATATATATATATATATATACAGTTTTGAACGGACCTCATTTTCGTTATCTCCTAGGTAGGATCGATGGACATTTGAAGAAAAATTTCGATAATCGCGTCATGAGTACGACCTCAATAGCTGATTTCCCTTAAGGAAAATCTGCTAAAATGAACCTTTCAAGGAACTAGATCTTTTGTTTTCCATAAAAACATTGGTAACGACTAAACAAAATTTGCGACCGATAGACCGGAAACAGATACATACACAACACACACACACACACACACACATATATATATACTATTGCTAAATTGAATTACGGCTGTATCATAAACATCAAAAATAATAGAAAAGAGAGGACAATTCGTTTTTTTTTTCAGGATAAAAGAAATACTGAGAATAAAGAAACATTACTAGAAAAGTTACTTAGTAAAATAAACAAATTAAAGAAAAACCGATTGACAATTGTTTTAATGCTCGCGATGTGCACACAAGTACAATATAGAATAAACATTGCTCTGTTTAAATTCAACAAAGATTTATTCAGTTATTTTTGTTTTTGTAAAATAACGTTTCACGTTTAATGATGTCATAACCATAATAAAAATTACTGTTCCCAATCTTTAAGCAATTATTTTAATTGGTGGATTATATTCCAACACGTATTACTCAAAACTAACGTATACTTCTATTTTAATAGAAATGTTAAGAAAAAAGGAAGTTCTGCCTTGGGGTATGCCATTAGTCAATTCGTGCAGGTCTGAGAATTAACTACTAGTGAAAATTAACTATTGTCATTAGAAATAATGAATGATAAAGGGTCCTTTTTTATATATAAATACATCTTAATGGGGAGCTAACACAAATGAAGTGAATTCATTTGACATCTCAGGAGTGAGCTAACAAAGTATATTGCATTTAGAGAGCACTCATACGTTTATCGTATAAGTAGCAAACTAATACAGGTTCTCTTTCTAAGCCATGACAAAATGGACGATGGTCACTAGAATGACCTATTATCCATGAAGTTCTGAACAATACTATGTGTTGAGATGAGTCCAGTAGTTTTTCATGGCGATTTTGATGTTTTTGATTTGTTGTTAGCAGATTTCCCTTAAGGTAAATCACCTATTCACATCGTACTCATGACGCGATTTCTTCAAATGTCCAACGATACAACCCAGGACATGAAGAAAATGAAGTCCGATCCAAATTATATACATATACCCGTATATCTTTTAACGCTCTAGCGGTCGCCATTTTTGGTTGGTTCGTTACCAAAATCGATATTTAATTGTTTTATGAAAAAGAAAGATCAAGTTCGTTAATGTCTGAATCCTAACAGTGGGTGGGGGATATAAATATGTGTGTGTGGGTTTAATAGGTAGGATTGATGGGCATTTGAGGAAATTATCGAAAATCGCGTAATGAATACGACCTAAACAGCAGATTTCCCTTAAGAGAATCATTTACAGCAATTATTATTATTGACTATTATATTTTTTGTTAATGTATTTGGTACGTCTTCTAAACTAATTATTTTAAGTTTATATAGTTGAGTTTTTTTGTTTTTTTTCAGTATCTACAAACCTTAATAATAATCGTTGAACATATCACGTAGTGGGTCGGTTCCACCATTATATATAATACTATTGTCATAGCTGTCTGTAGATGCCGTCATTACTGTCTGGTCGTTGTACCTCGATCAGCCAGTAATGGCACCATTTACCGGCAATATGACCTATAACCTATGACAATAGGAATAATCATTTATGTTACCACTGGAGGATATTCTTCTATGAAGTGTAGAAGTAGATATTGAAGAGTAAAAATGAGGCAATTCTCTTTTAATGAACGCTTCGACGATTTCTTGTTTACTGTTAATTTTACTAACAATACTACAAGACTTCCAGTGTATTATAACTTTTACATAAAATCGTTTATATGATATGATATGATATAAATATATATATATATATATATATATATATATATATATATATATATATATATATATATACACTCAACCGCAAAAAAAACCGGACACTTAGATTTAGTCTTATAATTTTGTTAAATACTTAATATATATGTATATTAATCTTTTTAATTAAAATAATTGGTTAATCTATAAGTTATTTAAACAAAATCTGCCAAAAGTGAATAATTTTCATTGATTATTTACAAAAAAATACAAAATAAAAAGATAAATTAACACATTTAAAAAAAAAATTATTCTTCATTTTTATTACAGTAAATGGTAGACTTCGCTACCCCAAGCGTTTCGGCAATGTAACGTAAGCTCCGGCCTTCCATCTAAGTTTGAAAGACCCATTATTCTGGACCGAAATAAAAATAAAACATTAATTAAAGAAAATGCTTGGTTAATAATTAAAGATGTTTAAATATGCGAAAAACTACTTACAGTTTAGAATAGATCAACTTAACGACAAATAAATCTAATCTGAGTTTTATCTAATTGTTTACTAATCCTGAAGGGATTAGTTCAATGGACTTAGACTCTAAATTCTCTGTAATAACTAGAATGCCCTCATAAAGAAAATTGCTGAAAATTAGCTTTTAATACGACGAAAATGAAGTGTCCGGTTTTTTTTGCGGTCGAGTGTATATATGTGTGTGTGTGTGTGTGTGTGTGTGTGTGTGTGTGTGTGTGTGTGTGTGTGTGTATGAGTATGTGTATAATAAGAAAAGTAAGCAAAACTAATAATTTCTATTTTTTGAATTTATAATTATTCTATATTTTTTTTTAGAATTTCTTTGACCATTTAATTTGTTTGAAAGACATTGATTGACTCTTTGGTAGTGAAGTCCGTGAAGGGAATGTTCTCGTCCAACGTTCCTTTTTCCAGTAGCGGTTTCTTTATTTGGTTCACTAATATCCGGTGGCCCTAGGTCTTCCTCCATCAGACCTCTAGCAAAGGGATCGATGAGATTGGCCCAACTTCCATTTTGTATCTAGAATAGGCACATCACCGAGCTAATGGACGTGTATGAAGAACCTGCGGTGTTGAGAAAGAAGACAGGTGTTAGTAGGAGAAAATTCAAACTGATAACAAGTGAGCATTACTTGTTTCATGTCCCAACGTTTCATTATAAGTAGTTGGAATATTGATCGTTACATCAACATGCACCTCATACGCCCCTGAAAAATCGGTAAAGTAATGTCCTGATGATTACATTCCAGCTTATAACCTAACCTAATTCAATTTTGCAGCAATGCAAAGTTAAATTACAACATTAACTCAGTACTTCAAGACAATGAGTATATTTAAATTTACAGTTGTTTTATGTAAGTGTTTTATGTAAAGAACAGTGATGTGTCGTGTTTATGTAAAGAACAGTGCAGTGGCGTGTTCTTTGTGAAGATCAGTGCAGTACGGTGTTTTTGTGAACTTCAGTGATCGGGAGTTATTGTACTGTACAATAAGAAGTGAAGTTAGCAGTGCACACTGTGAGTAATAGAATTATTTACCAAGTTTCTAGTGCATTTTCAAATAAATTGTGCAGTGATAAAGCTTGTGTGTTTAATTTTGTATTCCAAAAGAACTCTAATAAATAACATTTATTATTGTTATAATAAACGTAACAATATATATATATATATATACATATATACAATTTTGAACGGACCTCATTTTCGTCATCTCCTAGGTAGGATCGATGGACAATTGAGGATAATTTTTGAAATTCTCGTCATGAGTAGGACCTCAATAGCTGATCTCCCTTAAAATATCGCTTTGGTAGATGTTTAATGAGGCTTATAATATTCAATGTGAACAAATACATTTAACCTTTATTGAGCTCCAAACAATACATGAAATTATTCATTATTGTTGCAACTTCTGTGAAATAAAATAATCGATTACTTTTACGCAGTACATATGTTTCAGCCACCATTAATTATTACTTAATTTAATAAAAATAATAAAAAATAACACACACCTTTCAAATTTAATATGCACATTCACTCTTCACGGATAAAACAAAAAGGATAAAACGGAGGTCAATGACTAAGTAACTGTTATATTAAAATCTATATGTGTTGTTTGTTTCATTGGATCTAAAGTGTTCTAAGGTGAATTGAATCGAGCTAACTACAAAACAGGAAGAGAACATTAATGGATTACGGTGGAGTCCCGCTAGACCTTCTTATAGATAAGAAAGTTTATTGGCTACCAGAAATGTAGGTATTAGGGAAGAACAACTTTTACAGATTTTCTTGAAGGCAGCGGGGCATCTCTAAATATATCTAACACACAATTAAAGCTCAAAAAATCTTCTTCTTTTTTTCTCCTCATAGTAACCCTATGAGGAGATATTTATTTGAATGCATGTTCCATTGATACATGGCATATAATAAGTATGATTATGTTTAAATAAATTTTTATTTATAAATCCGTCACGAGGGGATGCGTACACTAAGTAGATTTCCAACGTGCTGGTATGACACACAAGTGGCGATAAATGTGTGATAAATTACGAATTATTTGCTTAATATTTCAGTTATGGAAAAATTGTATAGAACAACAATTGAATAGCATAAATATTTTAACATGATTGGATCAATAACATTTTTCGATCAAACATATAATAACGGAGATATTTTTAATTTTCGAATTCCCCCGCCCTCGTTTGTATCCCCTTTCCCTGGTGCAATTTCTGCAAATAACAAATAAGATCTTTAGTGTTGACTGAAAAAGTCAAATATCAAGTATGGTATAAATTAAATAAACATTTTCGAGACGAGAAGGTAAAATCTTAATTGATGATGTCATCGCACAACGAATTTGCATGTATCTCGCGCAACAAAGGTCTCATGAAAACAATATTTCGTATTTAAGCTTTGAATGGATGATTTCATCTCATAACACTTTTTTATTATTGTGACATGGGTGGGAGTGAGGGTTTATTTTATCTTATTTTTTTATTTTATCGATGGAAATTTGAAGAAAGTGTTCAAAAATCGCGTCATGAGTACGACCTCAATAGCTGATTTCCCTTAAAGGAAATCTGCTAATAAATCAATTCATTTTTGATGATCAAAAAAAATCTTACTTTCTGGAACGGTTAGTTCATTTCAGCTAACTCTTAACTAAATATTTGGTAAAACTGAATAGGCTTTGGAGTATTGAGATTTATTTGTCTAACCCACTGATGAACTACTTCAGATACCAAATTTGCATCATGAGTCAACAGAAGTTTTATCTAAAACTTTCTCAGACTAATTGCCAAAATAAGTAAGAAAGGGAATAAATGAGAACGCCCCCTCCCCGGTTAGTTGAGCAAACTTGACGATTCTATTGTAAATGAAAACCGGAGTATCTATCATTTATAATCATTGGATACTGAATTGGGCGATATTGGCTATATTCTTTTGAATTTAAACCTAGTAATGAGCTTCTGTTTCACACTTCAATACTCTTTGAAACTCCCTGATCTGACCCCTCTGTTACAGAACTTGGCCTCTCATCCTTTCTTGCACTCCTCAGAACTTATTCTCAACGATAATTGATTCCAGTTTCCCTATCACTTAATTTGTCTTTTCTTAGTTTTGATAGCCTTGTTTTAGAAACTCTTTTAAACATCGTCTTATTATTCTCGTAAACTTTCTCGTTTTTCTTTTCTTTTCTTTTTTTTCATTGAATACAGACTTCAGGGTTCTTCGCTTCGTTATACAACCAAAGTACAGACAAAAAAACATTTCTTGTTCACAGTTTTCCTCGGTTTTTACTTAGCATGAGTAACTACATAAAAAACATCATGCAATACATAACCAGCAATACACGGTTTTTATGATGAATCAATGTTCAATAATATATTTTGAATAATGAGTAAATATATACTCCTGCAATCCAAATACTGTTCATACAGAGAGTAATTAATCATTAAATATTTGATAATATTCTAGTCAGGAATCTGTCGTACCACTGAAATATGAGATGACACCAAGTCAGAGATAATTATTTTGAATTTCAAGCTACAGAATAATATATATATATAAAATTTAAATGCAATTTCTGTTTAATATAAATCGGAACAAAACCAATATTTAAGGTGACATTCACAAATATGTTTCGACTGTCAAATCAACACCCCACTTCGGTTGTGGTTGCAAGGTATTAAGTAGGTTGGTTGTAACGATGTTGATATTCATCCCTTTAGAGCATACATAAAAAAAAAAAAATACTCTTTCTTTCGCAGCATTCTAATAGAATGAGAATAAATTCTATTTGGTCACCGGAAATTCATAACATTAAACAACTTTCGACTCCCTTGAGAAATTCAATCTAATCTAAATTTATTCTTTACATTTTCAACCAACACACTAACACAATTTTCAGGACATCAAAGATACTCTCCACAACTAGTTGACAAATCATAGTCTATGTTGTACCTTGGAATACTTAACTCCCAAAAATATAAAAGTACATTTGAATCCTCCAAACAGTTTTAGCAGATTTCCGATAAGGGAAACCAGCTATTGAGGGCGTACTCATGGCGTGATTTTTGAAACATTTTCAAATGTCCGTCAACTTATCCAGAAGATGACGAAAATGAGGTACGTTCAAAATTATATATATATATATATATATATATATATATATATATATATATATATATATAAATTTCTTTAATGCTCTAGCGGTCGCAATTTTTGTTTGATCGTTGCCAAACTCCGTATTTAATCGTATAATGTAAAAAAAATGATCAAGTTCGATATGATTGAAATCGGACCGTAGGGAGGGGGGGGGGGTTAAAGGTTTTTTTTAAAATTCGAAATATCTCCCTTACTATACGTCGGATCGAAAAATTGTATAGGACCAATCTTATTGCAAATTAAATGATCTATAAATATAATTCTATACGTATTTTCTTTATCATGAATTCTAACCGAGATATTTGCTGTTTTATAGTGTGCGGATAACGGACGAGATGAGATCGGCTGATTTCTGTTCTTTTCGTGAGTTTCCGCCAATAGCTAGTTCGGCCGTTTCCTTAACTGTTCGGCTTCCGTGAAATTGGTTTAGAGACTCGTTACTACTCCTCGTGTTATATTAACAATAACCTGCTATATCACCACTTCATTAAAAGGTTAAATAAGGAATATTGTTTCATTGAACTTCTTTCTTTGTGAGATATATGAAAATACTTTCTGATGACCCCCCCCCCTTCTTTTGTTCTTGGATTACTAAAATTTAAGTAATTAAAATTATTCTGCTTCATTACAAATTACATCACTAGCTATAGTAAATAGTTTTCAATAAAATGATTGTGTTATATTCAAATATATATCATTATTGGTTTTTCTTTCCGGTCTAGAATTCAGGTTGGTTGCCCTGTTTGTTTACAATTCAGACGCTTTCCGTTGTAGAGTTATTGTAACTGAAAGATTTTAGCAGATTTCCCTTAAGGGAAATCAGCTATTGAGGTTGTACTCATGACGGAATTTTCGACATTTTTCTTCAAATGTCCATCGATCCTACCTAGTAGATGACGAAAATGAGGTCCGTTCAAAACTGTATATATATATATATATATATATATATATATATATATATATATATATATTTATATATATATACATATTTGTCTGTTACCGCTCTAGCGGTCGCAATTTTTGTTTGATCCTTACCAAATTTCATATTTAAGCTTTTTATGTAAAAAGAAAGATCAAGTTTGTTAACGGCTGAAATCGGACCAGTGGGAGGGGGGGTTTAGAGGGGAGGATTTTCGAAAATTCGAAATATCTCCGTTACTATACGTCGGATCAAAAGATTGTATAGAACCAATCTTATTGCAAATTACATTTACTATAAATATTGTTCTATACATTAATTCTTTATCTTGAATATTAACCGAGATATTTGCATTTGTAGGACCAATAGGCTATGTTCAGAGTTTCCGACGAGAGCTCTGGCGGCCGTTTCCATAACTATCGTCCCTCGTGAATAGGTTTAGAGGTTAGGTTAACTGTTTTTTGGGCTAGAATCTACGCCCTAAATAATGTTTTTTAGGTTTAGAGGTTTCTTACTACTACAGTTGTTATTAGGCAGATTTCTCTATTGTAAAACTTCACGTGGGAAATCTGCTTAGTTTACGCAGCCCCTGCGTGACGGACTTTCTCATTACCGTTTGTACTTATTCACCTAATCGCAGTGGTGTTACCAGTATGGATATTTCTGCTTAGTTTACGCAGCCCCTGCGTGATGGACGTTTTAAGAGATTCAGTAAGAAAGAGGCTAAGATAGACCATAATTTTATTTTTGATGTCATCTTTCCTAAAATGATCGAAACCGAAAACAACATTTAAATAGAATTTCAGACAAAGCTTAGAGACATATTTAACTGGATAAGAAGCAACCGCGTTATTGGAGAACTAAAAAGCAAAAATCACACTTAATCCTGAAAACAATGTTATGGATCTATATATAAGGCAAACAAATATACCGCTTTGATATATTTTTGAAAGAGATTTCACTAACAGACTTATCGATTGCAGAGAATTCAAGCGAAAGGAAGCATTTAAGTATGCATACATCATTTCATGAAAGGGAAATGTAAATTAGAGTTTGATAATTGATCAACCCAGCTGCGTTAAAGGGAAAAAATGAACATTATAAGAATTCAGATCAAGAAAAGAATTTCTATGTATAAACAATGGTTCTGCTTTATCGAAATATTTTCCCTTTCCTGTTAGCAGATTTCTCTGAAGGGAGATCAGCTATTGAGTTAGAACTCATGACGAGATTTTTAAACCATTTCTTCAGATGCCCACCGATTCTAACAAGTAGATGACAATAATGAGACCCATTCAAAATTAGAGCAAGCTCCATAATCCGAACAGGCTGAGAAAAAAAAAAGTCCGTCACGCAGGGGCCGCGTAAACTAAGCAGATTTCCCCCTAGAAGTTTTACAAAAGAGAAATCTGCCTAATAACAACTGTAGTAGTAAGAAACCTCTAAACCTAAAACATTATTTAGGGCGTAATAACCCAGTAGTTTCTAGCCCCAAAAAACAGTAAACCTAACCTCTAAACCTATTCACGAGGGACGAATAGTTATAGAAACGGCCGCCAGAGCTCTCGGCGGAAAGTCCGAACATAGCCTACTGGTGACCACACGCAGAATACAAATGCAAATATCTCGGTAAATATTCAAGATACAGAATAAATGTATAGAACAATATTTATAGTAAATTTAATTTGCAATAAGATTTACTCTATACAATTTTTCGATCCGACGCATAATAACTGAGATATTTTGAATTTTCTAAAATCCCCCCTCTAAACCCCCCTCCCACTGGTCCGATTTCAGCCATTAACGAACTTGATCTTCCTTTTTACATAAAACGATTAAATTCCGAGTTTGGTAAAGATCAAACAAAAATTGCGACCGCTAGAGCGTTAACAGACAAATATATATATATATATATATATATATATATATATATATATATATATATATATATATATATAATTTTGAACGGACCTCATTTTCGTCATCTCCTGGGTAGGATCGATGGACATTTGAAGACATTTTTCGAAACTCGCATCATGAGTACGACCTCAATAGCTGATTTCCCTTAAGGATCTGCTAAAAGCCTGTCACGCAGGAGCTGCCTAAACTAATCAGATTTCCCACGTGCTGCGTTGACACACAATATCTCACCTCACCACATATTCTTTATTTCTATGGGGGGAAAAATCGATGAGTAGGAGGGAGGGGAGGGGAGAGATACTGAAGGAAAACAAGAAAGTACGAATAATTCACTTAGTAATTGAGTTACGAAAAAAAAAAAAGCTTAGAACAACAATTGTAGAGCTTTAATAGTTAAACAAGATTGATTCTATAACATTTTACGATCCGACAGATAATAACGGAAATATTTTGAATTTTCTAATTCCCCTCTCTCTAAACCCCCACTATTGGTAGTCCGATTTTCGCATATCACCGATACGATCTTTAATGTTGAATATGATAAAATGGTTAAATATCGAGTATAGTAAGAATGAAATGAACGTTTTCCAAACGAGAACGTAAAACCTTAATTGATGAAGTCATCGCACAATGAATTTGCATGTATCTTGCATAATAAATGTCCCATAGAACAATATTTAGAATTTAATCATAGAATAAAGACCTTTAATTTAATCATTGTTATAAGAGCTTATTGTAATTAGGACATGAGGAGTGGGGGGTTTACAAAAGGCTGAAAACTAAAAATATCAAATATCTCGTTTCATATTAAGCTTCGAGAAAATATTTATATATCAACATTTATAGTCAATTAATTTTACAAATTTACAATAATATTAATTCTATACCCTTTTTCGATCTGACGTAAAATAGCAAAGAAATTTAAAATTTTCAAAATTCTCCAGTTCCCCCTTCCCCAGGTTCAATTATAGCTGTTAATAAACTTGATCTTTAGTTTGCCATGAAACGCTTATATGTCGTGTTGGGTAAAGATGAAACAAGAATTGCGACCTCTAGAACGGTAACAGACAAATATATATATATATATATATATATATATATATATATATATATATATATATACATACAGTAGCTCACATTGAAAAGGATACACCTACTATATTTCTATAAATATGTCAAAAATAACTTATTGCACTTATTTTTATATAACGTATAAGTGTATATGGAATGAGAATACATTCTTGATTACAGATTAACTCTCCTAGCTCTCTAACATTACCAAGGATTAAATAAGCTACATAACAGGATTACAAACCTTTGACCTATTTCACAGTGAAAATGATACACCACTCATGTTGCCTTTAATCCGTTTTAGTTCTATCCAGGCTTTCAGTGTCTTCTGTGCTATCAGTCTCTAAGACAATTTTACTATATTATTTCGTGATTGTTTTTGTTTTATTATAATGGGTCGGCACACAACGGTAAGAGAAAGAGAACTAATTATACAACAGTTCAACAGAGGAAAATCGTATCGAGAAATTAGCTAACTTTTTCAGAAAAGTCATGCAACAGTACAACACATTGTAGAAAGATATAAACGGGAAAATAGGCTTATTAATAAGAATAGGAAGAGCCCCAAAAAGATACTGTCCGATGCTGACGAAAGGTGGATTCTGAGGTACGTAAAAAAAAACCCGAGAATGAGTGCACCAAAAATTGCAAGTGAAGTGGAAAATTATTTAAAGAAGATTGTTGGTGTGGAAACTGTGCGTCGCGTCCAAAGGAAACACAATTTTCATGGTAGAGTTGCTAGGAAAAAGCCGTTCATTAGTAAAAAAAATCAAAAAGACCGGCTAAAATTTGCAAATGAGCACATTTCCAAAGATATTGACTTTTGGAAAAAGTTTATTTTTGCTGATGAAAGCAAATTTAACATTTTTGGGTCGGATGGACGTGGATACGTTTGGAGAAAATCTGGAGAAGCATTTTCCAAGCAAAATCTCTTACCGACTGTGAAACATGGAGGTGGGAGTGTGATGGTGTGGGGATGCATGGCAGCCATTGGTGTGGGAAGTCTGCATTTTATAGAAGGTATAATGGATAAACATTTATATGTGGACATATTAAGGCAAAATCTGAAGGTAAATGCTGAAAAACTTGGATTAAAAGATATTTTTACTTTTTACCAAGATAATGACCCCAAGCATTCTTCGTTGATAGTGGAAGAATGGCTTACATTTAATTGTCCCAAACTTATAAAGACACCTGCACAGTTACCAGATTTAAATGTCATTGAACATTTGTGGGCAAAATTGGAGACAGAAATTCGAAAACATAATATTACAAACAAAGGAAATCTAAAAAAGGCACTCTTGGAAGAATGGGAGAAAATTACCCCAGATTTTACCCAAAAACTCATGGAATCTATCCCAAACCGCTTAAGAGAAGTAATAAACAACAAAGGACTTCCAACAAGATATTAAAGTTTTATAAAATTACTTATAATTTGAATTTTATTAAAGTGTATCATTTTCACTGTGAGGTCTGGAATTTCATTTTTGTTATTTTTATGCTCAGGCATTATTAATTATTGTTCATTCATATTCATATTCATATTTATTTTTTTCTAGATAAAATGTGTAATATTTTAGGGAGAACCTTTTTTAAAAAAAATATATCATTGTACATAATAAATGAACATTTTGTGAAATTTGTATGGTGTATCATTTTCACTGTGAGCTACTGTATATATATATATATATATATATATATATATATATATATATATATATATAAAATTTTTAACTCATTTTCGTCCTCCTTGGTCGGATCGTTGGACATTTGTGAACATTTTTCAAAAGTCGGGCTGTGAGTACGACCTCAAGATCTGGCTTAAGAAAATCTGCTAAAAGTAAGTCGTTTTTTTTTTTTTTTTTTTTAGAAACGATCGAATGAGGAGCTTAAAATATAAAAAAAGGTGAGAAAGAGGAAATTCTTTGAAATACACGCAGCTCTA
The DNA here is from genome assembly GCA_019009955.1 of Riptortus pedestris. NCBI lineage: Eukaryota > Metazoa > Arthropoda > Insecta > Hemiptera > Alydidae > Riptortus > Riptortus pedestris. The sequence continues at coordinate 37,470,973 of CM032233.1, forward strand.
TAGTTGGATTTCCAGGAATGGTTTACGTCTATACTCGCTCTAATTTCCAATGAATCCCCTCCCCCACCTTCCCCTTCAATGAGTCTGAATTAAGTCACTTTTCTTTCCAAGTGGTTATTACATATTGTTGTATAATGGGTGATAAGAGGAACCATAAACCATTGTCATTTAGTGATTAGTGCTCCATCGTATAACGCCTCAACCTTGCAGAAACGTCTTATAATCTGGCTTGTGAGTTTAATGTCGGTTAGTCAACGATCTCTGACGTAAAAAATATCGTACGAACATTATTTCGTATCCATCTACTTCAGTGGAACGTACTAGAATGCAGACAATGCGCCCATGTTGTCATCCAATTCTTGAAAATGCAGTTTACAATAATGATCTCGCCCCCCTTTCATGGCCTATTTTGAAGTAAAAAGACCTTCACGCAGGGGCAGCGTAAACTAAGCAAATTTCCCTCGTGAAGTTTAACAATAGATAAATCTATATAATGGTAAAACAATATCACAGTCAATATCAAGTGAATAAATACAAAATATAATAAGAATCCTCCAGACGGGAATGTAAACAAAAAGGTCTGCCAACGGTTCACCAGAAAGAAAAACAATAATTGAAACATATCAGTATATAACTATGTACTATATCTTATACTGTAATTTATAATGAATCAGAATAATTTTTATCTTAATCAATCAAATTTTAGTAGTCCAAGACTTTAGGACGGGGGAGGGTCATAAGAACATATTTGCATTGTACCTGGTACAATAAAGGTCTCTGGAAAACAATATTTTGTATTTAAGCTTCGAATAATGTGGTTTATTATATAACAGAGTATTGATTATGTAACACTAGTAGAAGTGGGGGTTTACTGAAGGCTGAAAACTGCAAATATCTCTTTTAATATTCAAGATACAGAATAAATGTATGCAACAATACTTATTGTACATTTTATTTGCTATAAGATTGACTCTAAACATTTTTTCGATCCAACGTATAGTAAAGGAGATATTTCGAATTTTCAAAATTCTCCCCTTTTACCCCCTTCCCCCTCCCCCTGGTCTGATTTCAGCCGTTAATGAACTCGATCTTTCTTTTTACATAAAATGACTAAATATAGAGTTTGGTAACGATCAAACAAAAATTGCGACTGCTAGAGCGGTAACCGACATATATATATATATATATATATATATATATATATATATATATATATATACTAGCTCAGATACCCGGCTTCGCTCGGGAATTCATTTGAGGCTGAATGGTGATAGTATTTTTTTGGCAAGGCTTTACTTTACACAATGTTTTGACATTTACCCGTCCCAGTGTTTAGAGTAAATACCCGTCGTTTCTTTGGATTTGTTAATAATACAATTATTTTTTTTATGTAAGACTTCACTGTCCTCCCGTCATATTTCCCGCTTCCTGTGCATTATGCATAGATTTGAATTAGTAGTTTTTAACGTATAACTCATTTATACTGAGGTATTCGACGAAAGTGTATATAACAAAAGTTACGCCAAATAACAAAATAAACAACTTTTGTTATGGGCGTAATTGCCGAAACACCAATAGGAAACGAAATATCACTACTTTTAATTTCAGGTCTTCCTTATAACCCCCACTCCTGCCCCTCCCTAGAAATCTTAGTATGGCTTGTTATAATGAAAGCGTTAGTGCTAATACACATACCGAGTTTTATTTATTTCGTTTGGGTCTTTTGTCCCAAATAAAATTGTTCACTTCCGCTATAGGTTTTAGCATATATCTTGTTTATAATTCGGTATACTAAAAAAGTGTATATAACAAAATTTACTCTAAATAACAAAATACACTTCCGCTATAGGTTTTAGCGTATATCTCGTTTATAATACGGTATACGAAAAAAGTGTGTAAAACAACTGAGGAAAGAAAGAGGGAGTGAGAAAGGTTCTAGATTACAGGAAGGTCTCCCCACCCGTCCCTGACGCTTCAGGTTAACCAACAGAACATGACTAATGGCTAACTCTCAATTCCGCTAACATTACCTTATATTCAGATTCTATTTTCAATTCTAATTATGTATGTTTAAATACTTTCGTTTTTTTGTGAATTAATTGATGTTTTAAACACATTAAAGGATGAAATTACTTACTTCCGATTAATTAATGTTCCAGTGAAAGACAGAGGAAGGGGGGGGGGAGTAATATACTTTGCTCCTCATGAAACAGCTACTTGTTTTTAAAATGCTTCATACAATTGAAATGTTCTTGTTTATCGTCATGTTCATATTTGCCGAAAAACCAATAGGAAACGAAATATCGCTATATTTAATTTCAGACTTCCCTTATAACCCCCACTCCTGCCCGTGCCTAGAAATGTTGATATGGTTTGTTATAATGAAAGCGTTAGTGCTAATTGACATACCGAGTTTTATTTATTTCGGTTGGGTCTATTGTCCCAAATAAAATTGTTCACTTCCGCTATAGATTTTAGCGTATATCTCGTTTATTAATCGGTAGACGTAAAAAGTGTATATAACAAATGTTACTCTAAATAACAAAGTAAACAACTTTTGTTATGTTCATATTTACCGAAAAACCAATAGGAAACGAAATATCGCTATTCTTAATTTCTGGCTTCCTTTATAACCCCCACTCCTGCCCGTTCCTAGAAATGTTGGTATGGCTTGTTATAATGAAACCGTTAGTGCTAATTAGATATACCGAGTTTTACTTAGTTCGGTTGAGTGTTTTGTGCCAAATAAAATTGTTGACTCCCGCTATAATTTTTAGCGTATAACTCATTTATACTTCGGTATACGACGAAATTGTATATAACAAAAGTTACTCTAAATAACAAAATAAATAACTTTTGTTATGTGCATATTTACCGAAAAACCAATAGGAACCGAAATATTGCTATTTTTAATTTCAGGCCTCCCTTATAACCCCCACTCCTGTTTGTCATAGAGAATAATAATATAGCCTAAAGTCTAAGTTGGGCTAGTAGTAATATACATACCAAGTTTCATAAAATTCGGTTCAGCCGTTTATGCGTGAAAAGGTAACAAACAAACAAACAAACATACACGAAAGAAACAAAATGCAGTTTGGTGTCTATGACATGTGAAACTAAAAAGTTATCGTGAAATTTCGCGAAAAAAAATCATGTACAGACAAGAGGTTACAATTTTATATATATATATATATATACAGTTTTGAACGGACCTCATTTTCGTCATCTACTAGGTAGGATCGATGGACATTTGTAGAAAAATTTCAAAAACTGCGTCATGAGAACGACCTCAATAGCTGATTTTCCTTAAGGGAAATCTGCTAAAAGCCAAATTTTCCTAAACAAAAATCTATCCCTATATAGTCTATACATATGTACTTGATGAACAGGAGGCAATTAGATGTAAACCCACAACCGTGGTGGAAAAAGAAGGAAGAGACACGATTGGGAACGAAGAGAAATATTGCAAAAACAGCCAATAAGAAAGAAGTGGCCAAACGAATGAGGATATGGAGCATAATTATGGATCACAAAGGGCTTTATTAATCATCTACAGATAGAACAATACGTGACCTGAGCGAAAATCTAGCGACTACTCTTGACACTTAGAGTAAGCCTCGAGTGAAGAACAAAAGCTTATTCTGAAGAGACGGGTTGAATATGCTGATTCACAAAGGCCATGTGAGACACTGCACAAACAGAATGCCGATTCGAGGCAGACTGTGCACCAATGAGAAAAGAAAGTGCACACGCCACTGAACTGCAGGAAGATAAATCGTCGGCGAAATGTGAAATGCGACAATTACACAAATTCATTGGTGACATCGCACAAGCATACACACACACACAAACATACCAAAATATATAAATATACAGACTCACAGAATGGAGGCATGCTAGGTCAAAGGATAATAATTCGATAATTACCATACCCATATAAACTATGGAAAAACGTACACCAAAAAAAATATTTAAAACAGTTATTTCACGCAAATAGAAGAGTCTAAGGAAAATGGTTTTAAAGGATTACCTTGTAACAAATAAAAAGTATTCCTAACAGTGCGGAATGTGAGACCATGTTGCTAATTTGGTCTTAGCATTGGTTTAAAAGACAATATTCAAATAATACACTAAAAAGTAGCATTATGCATGAAGGAAAAATGCTCAGGCATACTACTAACATTTTACACAACCTGGTATACTTTTAGTGGATATGCAATAGCATATAAATGTTCATATTATTACGATAAAATATTAAAACTATGATTTTCCGCAGCCACAGTTGAAGAAGAAAAAAATATATTAAGACAATAAGGTAATTAAAAACAATATTTAGTATTTAAGCTGTTTATGTAACATATAACAATTGGTAAGTATTGTTTATGTAACATGAGTAGAAGAGGGGGTTTGCTGAAGGCTGAAAAAGGCTGCAAATATCTCCTTTAACATTCAAGATAGAGCATAAATGTATTAACAATATTTAAAGTACATTTTAATGGTAAAAAGATTGGTTGTATTCAATTTTTCGATCCGACTTATAATAACGGAGATATTTCGAAAATCCTCCCCTCCAAACCCCCACCCCACTGTTCTGATTTCAGCTATTAACCAACTTCATCTTTGTTTTCCATAAAATGATTAAAGATCGAGTTTAGGAACGATCAAATAAAAATTGCGACCGCTAGAGCGTTAACAGACACATATTTAAACACACACACACACACACACACACACACACACACACACACACACACACACACACACACACACACATATATATATATATATATATATATATATATATATATATATATACTAGCTCAGATACCCGGCTTCGCCCGGGAATTCATTTGCGGCTGGATGGTGATGGTATTCTTTTGGCAAGGCTTTACTTTGCACAATATTTTGACATTTACCCTTCCCAGTGTTTAGGGTTTATACCCGTCGTTTCTGTGGATTTGACAATAATAAAATTAATTTTTTATGTAAGACTTCACTGTATTCCATATTGTCATATTTCCCGTTTCCTGTGCATTATCCATAGATTTAAGTTATTAAGGACAAAATATTATAATAATATATTATAATTTGAATTAATTTTTCCAGGTGAGGTACCTGGTAGTTCATATTGAAAAGAATTGTTGAGCAAATTTCTCTAAATAACAAAATAAACAACTTTTATTATGTGCATGTTTGCCGAAACGCCAATAGGAAACGAAATATTACTATTTTTAATTTCAGGCTTCCCTTATAACCTCCACTGCTGCCCGTCCCTAGAAATGTTAATATGGCTTATTATAAGGAAGGCGTTAGTACTAATACACATACCCAGTGTTTTATTTAGTTCGGTTGAGTGTTTTGTGCCAAATAAAATTGTTGACTACCGCTATAATTTTTAGCGTATAACGCCTTTATACTTCGGTATACGACGATAGTGTATATAACAAAAGTTTCTCTAAATAACCAAATAAACAACTTTTGTTATATGCATATTTGCCGAAAAACGAATAGAAAACGTAATATCACTATATTTAATATCAGGCCTCCCTTATAACCCCCAATCCTTCCCGTCCCTAGAAATGTTGTTATGGCTTATTATAATGAAAGCATTAGTGCTAATACATATACCGAGTTTTATTTATTTCGGTTGGGTCTTTTGTCCCAAATAAAATTGTTCACTTCCGCTATAGGTTTTAGCGTATATATCGTTTATAATTGGGTATACAAAAAAATGTATAGAACAAAAGTTACTTTAAATTACAAAATAAAAAACTTTTGTTATGTTCATATTTACCGATAAACCAATAGGAAACGAAATACTTCTACTTTTAATTTCTGGCCTCCCTCACAACCCCCACTCCTACCCTTCCCTAGAAATGTTGGTATGGCTTATTACAATGAAAGCGTTAGTGCTAATACATATAACGAGCTTTATTTATTTCGGTTTGGTCCTTTGTCCCAAATAAAATTGTTCACTTCCGCTATAGGTTTTAGCGTATATATCGTTTATAATACGTTATACGAAAAAAGTGTATATAACAAAAGTTACTCTAAATAACAAAATAAACGACTTTTTTTATGTTCATACTTGCCGAAAAACCAATAGGAAACGAAATATCGCTATTTTTAATTTCAAGCCTCCCTTATAACCCCCACTCCTGTTCATCCCAGAGAATTTTAATATAGCCTAAAGTCAAAGTTGGGTCAGTAGTAATATACATACCAAGTTTCATAAAATTCGGTTCAGCCGTTTATGCGTGAAAAGGTAACAAACAAATAAAAAACATACACGAAAGAAACAAAATGCAGTTATTGTGTCTATGGCATGTGAAATGTGAGTATCGTAAAATTTTGAGAAAAAAATCAATGTACAGACAGAGGTAACAATTTTATATATATATATATATATATATATATATATATATATATATATATATATATATATATATATATATTTGAACGGACCTCATTTTCATCATCTCATGGATTGGAGCGATGGACATTTGAAGAAAGTTTTCTAAAATCGCGTCATGAGTACAACCTCAATAGCTGATTTCCCTTCAGGGAAATCTAAAATCCCATGAAAAAGTATTTGGCATTTAAGCTTGCCATAAAACTTTTCATAACACATTGGCTTATTGTCGATGGCTATAAGTGAGGAGCTATGAAGGGTGAAATGCAAATATCTTGGTTTATATTGGAGATTAAAAAAAAATATATAACAGAATAGAAAATTAAATTTGCAATAAGATTTGTTCTATTAAATTTTTTTGTTCGCCTCATAATAATTAAGATATCTCAATTATTTTTAATTCTCCCTTTAAGCCATCCTTCTCAGACAAGTCCGACTATTAAACAACGCCATCTTCATTTTTACATTAAACGTTTAAATATATGGATAGGATCAAACAAACATTGGGACCTAAAGTGTTACCAGACATAGATATATATAGTTTGGCATGGACCTCATTTCCATCGTCTCGGGTTTTGGAGTTGATGGACATTAGAAGAAATATTTCGAAAATCGTGTCATGAGTACAACCTCAACTGTTGATTCCTTAAGGAAAATCTATTGAAAGTGGCTTATTCTTCTACAACAGCACAGTAAGAGGAATGAATGGTCATGGAATTATATTTAAATATAGTTCTGCTAAGTAATACAATTACTTTATTAGTTGTTCCGGAAATAGGTGCCGTAGATGCCTGTACTATTCAGAGGAGTCCCTTACAGTTCTGGATTGCCATTCTACGCTTGGGAGATATGTCAATTTCAATTATATACAACGACTCTTACCTGAGGCGAAACGAGTTATTTGGAATTGAATATTTGTTGCAATTGAGAAGGTCAAATAAATTAATTTATTTTTTCGAATAAGAAAAATCGTTTTATTATTGGCTGTTTACTTGAATAATGATTCGCAGTATTCTAATTAATTATTGAAACTGCATGTTAACTAATTTACTACATAGATCTACTCAGTACTTTAAGATACACAATCCATATTTAGCCGCAACTTCATTATTTCAAAATTAACTGTTTACTTTGAGGAGAAACAATGTCTAAAGAACTTGGAGTGTCAGAAGTTGCGGGACAAAGAGAGTCACCCTTTATTAAATTTTAACCCGGCCTTCTATTTTAAGGTGTTTCCAACTTTGAAAATGAGCTAGGCTTAGAATGTCATTGTCTCGGCCTAATAAGTTTTTTAGAATTCTAAGAAGGCTGGCATTGAAAATGAGCAGGCGTAAAGAAGAGATTTCGGCCTTAATATTATGCCTTAACAAGAGCATGTAGTTCTTACTTTATAGTGTGTAAAATGTAGCAGGAGAGCTTATATCTGTTCCATTACTGAGTCCAAACAAATAATAATTAGGACTCGTTAGATTATCACGGAAAATTGGGTACTAAGAAACAATTTTCACATTGCTTTATTAAAAAAAAAAGTCCGTCACGCAGGAGCTGCGTAAACTAAGCAAATTTCCCACGTGAAGTTCTACAATAGAGAAATTTCACGAGAGCCGAGCAGTTAATGAAACGGCCGAACTAGCTTTTGGCGGGAAAGTCACTTCGTCCGTTAGCCGCCCAGATTTAATAAAAATGCAAATATCTCGGTTAATATTCAAGATAGAGAATGAATGTATATAAGAATATTTATAGTAAATTTAATTTGCAATAAGATTGATTCTGTACAATTTTTCGATCCGACGTATAGTGACAGAGATATTTCGAATTTTCGAAAATCCTCCCCTCTAAACCCCCCCCCCCTCCCACTGGTCCGATTTCAGCCGTTAACGAACTTGATCTTTTCTTTTACATAAAACGACTAAATATTGAGTTTGGTAACGATCAAACAAAACTTGCGACCGCTAGAGCGGTAACAGACAAATATATATACAGTTTTGAACGGACCTCATTTTCGTCATCTACTAGGTAGGATCGATGGACATTTGAAGAAAAATTTCGAAAATTCCGTCATGAGTACGACCTCAATAGCTGACCTCAATAATTAGCTTACTAAGACGAATAACGACGTTTGTTTCACTGAAACATAATTTTTTACTTCTTACTCTTTTCTCAGCCTACTCCTATCTCATTATAGTGTCATTTCTTAAGCATACTGTTATTTTGTTCCATAACAACATGTGTTTTGGGATTTGTGTATTCGAAAACAATTTATATAAACCCAGTTTTATTTACCTGTCAATAAAATGTGTTGTGGGTATTGAGAATTGTACTGTAATAATTATAAGATACTTTAATTTACTGAAATCTTAATGCAAATAAATAAACATCTGGAATGGAGAATTCGCTAGGCTTAATACATCTATATGCCTTTTAGCAGATTTTCCCTAAGGGAAATCAGCTATTGAGGTCGTACTCATGACGCGATTTTCGAAATTTTTCTTCAAATGTCCATGGATCCTACCTAGGAGATGACGAAAATGAGGTCCGTTCGAAACTTTATATATATACATATATAGTATATATATATATATATATATATATATATATATATTTGTCTGTTACCGCTCTAGCGGTTCAATTTTTGTCTTATCGTATCCAAACTTGATATATAATCTTTTTATATAAAAAGAAAGATCAAGTTCATTAACGGCTGAAATCGGACCAGGAGAAGGCGGGAGAATTTCGAAAATTCTTAATATCACCGTTAATTTCCGTCGGATCGGAAAAGGGTATAGAATCAATCTTATTGAAAATTTAATATTCTATTAATATTGTTATGTACATATTTTCATTATCTTGATTATTAACTGAGATATTTGCATTTTTTAGTTTTCAGTCTTCAGTAAAGCCCCACTCCTACTTATCTCATATTAACAATATTCTATTATGTTATGAAGCACTTTATTTGAAGCTTAAATACCACATATTGTTCTCATTGAGCTTGTAAGTACTGAGATAAATGCAAATACGTGGCGCACGTGGGAAATCTGCTTATTTAATGCAGCCCCTGCGTGGCGGACTTTTTTTAAACTTCCTTTGTTATATGTTAAATAATTTACATGTCCAATCTTAATAAACAATATCCAAGGAAAGGGGCATATCAATATTTGTTATTAGGATTATATCCAAGGTTTTGTAGGTACGTTAGACTAAGGACATATCAATACATGTTCGGAGCTCTGGTTAGCCATGGGAGCTATTAAGGTGGTGGTCTTAATCCCTAGAGACTTCAGTTCACTAAATTTATTTAGTGGCGGCGTCAGTATATATATATATATATATATATATATATATATATATATATATATATATATATATATAATAAATTCTTTAGTCTCAACCTGGATGGCAAAAAGGTCATAACCTATCCCGAGTAATAATGGAAGCATATAGTGGACGTTAATTATGAGCATAGCAATCAATACATGTGACTCTTGATGTGACATATTGCATTGGATAAATAGGATTACAATTATTGCTACGAACCTGATAGAACATTGACTAATAATTTCATATTCTATTTCTACATTATTAACATTATCTATAAATACTAAAAATTCATTATTGCTCCATGTTATGCTAAGCGAATGAGAATATTTAGTTACATTGACATGCAGGCTTTTTACAACTTTAAATTATGGTCAAGCTAAGGTTTTAAAAATTATAAAATAAGAAGTAATCTGTCATTTTGCTGTGTTGGTATTATCATTTCTTACGTTTTCATGTTCTGTAAAAGGTATGTCTATGCCTCATAGACATAAATACTTAATATATTTTTACCATTATATAAGTAATAAGTGATTTCTCTTTAGTTAAGTGTAAAATAAAAATAATGGCTTGTAGTCTTTAATGGAATATGTATTAAAAAAATTATTATTTTTTTGAGGCTAGTTTGGAGTCTGATTTCAATTTTGTCAACCACTTACGATAACGAGTATATTGGAGCTATATCGTACGCGACTTGTGAAATATTTGAATTTTGGAATTTACAGTGGTCATTAACCCAATTAGCCATAGTAAAAAAAGGGGACGATAATAAATAAATAAATGGTCATTAATATAGATATTGGAGATTACCGATAGATAGGGCCGCCTCTATTTTTTTTTTCATTATTGATAAGTTAAAATTATATCTTACTTAATAAAGACACGTTCCGTTGCAATAAAAAAAGAATATTAAATATATTTTATCGGATCGAAGGAACGAATAATTCATTTTAACAGATTTCCCTGAAGGAAAATAAGCAATTGAGGTTGTACTCCAGACATGATTTTCAAATTTTCATTTTTCAGGTGCCGTGGCCATGATACCATCCAGAAAAAATGAGATCCGTTTAAATTTACATACACGCACAGACACACACAAACGCGCGCGCTTATGCTACATATATAATGACGGAAATAATTGTCCAGACAGGAGTGAAACAGGAAAGAATAGTCAGAGAAGCTCTAGAATTCGTAAGATAAACGACCGATTTCAAAGTATAAGAGCGACTTAATTATTTTGTTTTAGTCCTTTTTCCCGTATTGATTTTTTTATAAGATAGATTTATTAATGTAATTTGATACTATCATTTCAACATGATGTTGAAATAGTTATTTATTATACAAGTAACGAAAGTAGATCATTTTACAACTCGAGTGAAACGTTTACCCACACGAGCGAAGCGAGTGTGGTAATTTCACGAGAGTTGTAAATTCTACTTACGTCACGAGTGTAATATTAATTTTTTTCTGTAATCGTGTAATACATGATCAGATCTAACCAGAATATGAACAAAATTAGGATGTTGTGAAGATTATGGTATGTTGTTGGTAGGTTATAAGCATGGTTGTGAAAGGTTATAAGCATAGTTATAAAACAACTAGTGATGATTGTGAAGTAGTGCAGTTAAAAACAAGTGCAGGTTATAAACAAGGAAGGTAATTATTATTATATTTAAATTTTAAAGTATATTGATTATTTCCACCAATAATTCATTCACATTTCAATTTATTTTGTTAAAATAAATTCTTACAATGTTAAGAAACATTTAAAAGCATTTAATTTCCAACTTCAAATTATTTTTTAATTTATACTTATTACTAATTAAGAAGGCAATTCACTTTCTTCACTTGTGAAAAAAAATATGTATATCGTCGGACACTTGGAAAGAAATGTAACGTCACAAAAGGAATAAAAGTATAAATCAGACTAAATTTCGATAAAGTCATGAATAAATTATATTGCGCTCCATTTATTCATGAAATATATTAGAAACTAAACTAGTATAATTAAAGAATAAAATTTCCTTGAGAAGGTGTTGTGCAAGCCACCGACTACATCCATATTTTTATCGAGTGTGACGTGCGAAGTCTAGTGTAAGATAATCCTCTTTTTGTTGAGCTATAAACACTCTTTTTTATGGGAGCATGAAGGCTAGGAGGACAGTATAAAACTGACCCCTAATGCTCCATCTTGTTTTTATCACTTTACGACATTCTAGTCGAGAAGTACTCCTCATTTATTTGGTTAATGGGCACTCAGTTTTTATAGTTTCGAGAGGTTCCAATGAATAATGCCGATAGTATGGTACATTGTAGTTTAATAATAATACAAAAAGACCGTCACCCAGGGCTGCGTAGACTAAGGATATTTCCATCTTGTTGGATTGACTAGAAGTGGGTTTTACTGATGGCCGGAAACACACAGATACAATTAAGTTGCTTAATAAAAAAAATATATTCAGCTTGCAATAAGGCGATTCATGATATATGTGCTCATTTTTAAAGTGCGATGACTAAAAGGGGGAATTTAGTAAAGGCTGAAAATTAAAAAACTAAAATGTCTCTCTTAATATTCAAGATAGATAAAATGTTCGAAACAACATGTATACACTGTATTTGCAATAAGAATCATTTTATACAATTTTCGATCCGACATATATCGGAGATTTTTGGAATTTTTTAAATTCCCCTTCGGTTTGTCGGATTTCAGCTATTAACGGGCTTGAACTTTAGTTATACATAAAACTTCGAAAGGGGTTTGGTAACGGCAAAAAAAAAAATAGCGACTGTTATTGTGTTAATTAGCAAAATAATATAGTTTTGAACTGACCTCATTTAAGTCATCTCCTGAGCAGCATAAATAATAATAATATAATAAGAAATTGAAATTTTTCGAAAATCGCGTTATGAGTACACCCTCAGTAGCCGATTTCCCTCAAAAGAAATACAAAACTCTTACGACTGGACATAATAATACGTAAACTCCAATACGGGCTTCAGGTCAGCCACGACTTCATAAATTGCAAATCATTTATTTGTTTGTTTGGTGTAACGCAAGTTTAGCGATTTACACCCTTTATCGCACAAACGAAATGGTAAAAACTTCATACATTGGTCTTGGAACATTTATGAATTCTAATGACCAAGTGCTAAATGGACAAACTTACTTATTTTAGTGGCCATCCCAGTAATTAAAGTCCCTAGTCCTTCGCGAGCGAGAGAACGGCGGAGACCTCTAGATACCCAAACACTATTGGTCTAAATGGGAAAAAAGACATTCATTCTGCTGCTGCGTAAATTTGGCGGATTTCCCACGTGAAATAACACACTAGTAATCATCTATCTGTTTCTTCCGTAAACAATTATTTAAGTGCTAACTGAACAATAGAACGTTTGGTGACTCTGTTACTCAAAGTGAGAATCAGATAAGTAGAAGTGGGAATTTACTGAAGGCAGAAAAATATAACATTCGAGATACGAAAAAAATAAGTAAAGAAAAAGAATTATAGAAAACAAAATTTGAAAACATGTTTACGCTTGAAGCCATTAACGAACTTGGTCTTTACTTTTACTTGAAACTCTTAAATATAAAGTTTGGTTATAATTTAAAGAAACTGCTACCGCTATAACTTTAACAGACATATATAGTACTTATCTTGCCATCTCCTAGGTGTGATCAAAGAACTTTTCGAAACATTAGTCGGAACTCTCTTGTAAATCAATAGTTGACTTCCCGTAAGGAAAATGTAGAAAAATATAACATCAATTTAATAAAATAATTATAATAAACTCCGGTACACGGGGGAAGTACACCTATCACGACGAAAATGTTTTAAAATAAAGGTTTTCATTTATATTTATTGATGTTTTATCTCCCTAAATATTTTATTAGTACCCTTAACTTTTCTAATTCCCTTGAGTAATCAGCTTTTAATAGGGTGTTGAATTTACCTAATTTCTCTTGTAGATGGGCTAAGAATTCGAAATACTCTTAAAGCAAGGCAAATATTAAAACCGTGATAGGGAAGACAAATTGTAATAACTAGGGACGTGAAATGGATGGAAGAAGAATATTCCCAAGGCATGGGGGGTGGCTGGCCCAATCAGTTGACAGATAAAACGTCTCCACTCCAAGCAACACCCTACCCTCTCTCCAGCCCCTCCTCCCACCTACACCAACTCCCTTTCCAATTTCCAACTTTTAGTTCCTACCCATCAATCTTTCTATAGATATATTTTACAGCAAACTTTCGATTAGCACAACAATATTATACTGGAAGATAAATGAGACCATATTTCTGCTACGTGTACTGTTCTCCGATTCCCAGATACATTTGTATTATGTGCAATATAGTCATTCATATTCTTAGTTTGAATAATTCATTCATGACTAAGCGAACCCCACATAATTACCTCATTTTCGATTTTTACCCATTCCCTTAATAAATTGTAATACTATAAATTCCACTCCTACTTCTAGAAGTCCGCAATCCATTAGTGGAATCACTACTGTCTAGCCCTATTATTATTCAACACCCAAGATGACGTTTAAATCAAAAGTGTGAAAGTTATCTCTTCGAGACATTTACAGACGCCTTAATTTGTATCCTATCATCATTCTTTATACCTCATTTTAAATTGAACACTTATATTCAAATAGAATAACTCGTTAATATGATCTCACCTTTGAAAGTAGCATTGTACATTACCTATTTCCAGTAAAAAAAAAATCAAGCAAATTAATTATTACTCTGGAATTCAGTTACGTTGCTTGGTGATTGTGCTTTTTGCAGATATTCAGCAGATATAGCTGAAGGGATATCAGCTATGCAGTTTATACTCATGACGCTACCAAGGAGATGACGAAAATGAGGTAAATACTATATATATATATACACTCAACCGCAAAAAAAAACCGGACACTTAGATTTAGTCTTATAATTTTGTTAAATACTTAATATATATGTATATTAATCTTTTTAATTAAAATAACTGGTTAATCTATAGGTTATTTAAACAAAATCTGCCAAAAGTGAATAATTTTTATTGATTATTTACAAAAAAATACAAAATTAAAAAAAAATAAAAAGATAAATTAACACATTTAAAAAAAAAAAAAAATTATTCTTCATTTTTATTACAGTGAATGGTAGACTTCGCTACCCCAAGCGTTTCGGCAATGTAACGTAAGCTCCGGCCTTCCATCTAAGTTTGAAAGACCCATTATTCTGGACCAAAATAAAAATAAAACATTAATTAATGAAAATGCTTGGTTAATAATTAAAGATGTTTAAATATGCGAAAAACTACTTACAGTTTAGAATAGATCAACTTCACGACAAATAAATCTAATCTGAGTTTTATCTAATTGTTTACTAATCCTGAAGGGATTAGTTCAATGGACTTAGACTCTAAATTCTCTGTAATAACTAGAATAGGAGTCACAATTTTTTGTGACTCCTATTCTCACAAAATTGTGACTCCTATTCTCTGTAATAACTAGAATAGGAGTCACAATTTTTGTTTTATCGTTACCAAACTCGATATTTAAACGTTATGTGTAAAATTAAAGATCAAGTTCCCGTTAACGGCTGAAATCCCATCTGTGGGAGGGGGGTTTGAGGGGAAAAAGTTTCAAAATTCAATAGATCGTTATTTTGAGTTGGTTTGAAAGTTTGTATAGAACTTATTACAAAATTAATTTCCTATAAATGTTGTTATTTATAATTTTTTACTTTCTTAAATATGAACCGAGATATTTGTATTTTTTTAATTTTTAGACTTCAGTAAATACCCACTTTTAGTCATTGCGCCAAAATGAGCCAATTTATTATGAAACGCCTTATTTGAAGCTTAAATACCAAATTTTGATTTAGACGGACCTTTATAATTTTAGACGTATGCAAATACGTAGTGTGATGGCATCATCAATTAAGATTTTACGTTCTTTACTAGAAAATGCTCGTTAGATCCATACCGTACTCTACATTTAACTGTTTCAGTCAACACTAAAGATCTTATTTGTCATTGGCGGAAATTGCACCAGGTATAGGGGAATACAAGAAGGTGGAGGAATTCGAAAATTTACAATATCTTCGTAATTATAAGCTTGATCGAAAAATGTTATAGATTCAATCTTGTTAAAATATTGATGCTCTCCAATTGTTGTTCTATACACTTTTTCATAACTCAAATATTAAGCCTCGGTCGGGTGCGTCAAGAAAATTCCGCCAATGGGCGCGTGTATCTCAGAGATCGTTCTCAACTGTTTTTGCGGGAATACAGTTTTCTAATATTTATTTTCCACTAAAATGTTCAGAGTGTGATTACAAACCACAAGATAGGAAATATTGGTTTGAAAGAAGTAAATAATTTTTAAAATTGACAAGTATTTTAATAAAAAAAGTCCGTCATGCCGGGGCGGCGTTAACTAAGCAGATTCCCCACGTGCGCGACGTATTTTCATTTATTTCAAAACATAAAAGTGTAATGAGAACCATATTTGGTATTTAAGCTTCAAATAAAGTGCTTCATAACATAATAGGATATTGTTAATATGAGATGAGTAGAAGTGGGGGTTTACTGAAGACTGAAAACTAAAAAACACAAATATCTCAGTTAATAATCAAGATAGTGAAGAAATGTACATAACAACATTTATAGAATAATACATTTACAATAAAATTGATTCTACACAATGTTTCGATCCGACGTACATTAACGGAGATATTAAGAATTTTAGAAATTCTCCCCCTCAAAACTTGATCTTTCTTTTTACATAAAACGATTATATATCATGTTTGTTAACGATAAGACCAAACAAACATGTTGTGCGTCGTACAACATTTTCTAGTATAACTTCTTCTGAAAGCTCGCGTATGAGCAAAATAGGTTTATATGATTCCATTTAATAAAGAGAAACTTAATTGATGTATATATTTATGAAATACAAATATGAAAAAAAAAACTTCCGTAATGAGGCGCGTGGTATCTAGGAGATTAAACTGAATGACAGGTGAAGCACATGGCTCCATCAAACACAGTGACACAATTATCCTTGAGGGAGGGGGTCCTATAAACCACATACCTCCGAGCACTACACCACCACTCTCTGCTAGGAGGTGTGGCAAATATTTCTCTATAAACTGTGTATCTCAGAGATTACGCGCCCGACGGAGGGTTAAGCGAGTAATTCGTACTTTATGGTATTCATTCAACACCAGGAATACTTTCATTTAATGACAGCAATCAGACGAGCAAATAGGGGGGGGGGAGGGATTCGAATATTCAAAATATCACCGTTGTTATGAGTCGGATCGAAAATTGTTATAGAACTAACTTGATAAACTATTGATGCTCTGCAATTCTTGGTTCACAAATTCTCTCGTAACTCAAATAGTAAGCAAGTTATTCGCTCATCGAGTTATTATACTCATCGGATTTTGCCTTAGAAATAGAAAATATATGTTGAGATGATATTACTAGTGTGTCATCCCAGCAATCGGGAAATCTGCGTAGTTGTATTTTTTTTTGTAACAATGAGAGGTCGTTTTCACGCGTTTCCTAACATAAAAATATCATTTCTGATGAGTAGCGTCGGAAGTCATTATTAGCTGGTGACTTTTTGTGACCCTAATTCTTAGTTTATCCTATAAGCAGATATTGAGGTTCGTGACGAGATTTTGGAAGAACAAACATTCAAATCTCTGTCGATCCAACCCAGGAGATTGCGATAATGAGGTCCGTTCAAAACTATACACACACAAATCGAGCTTGTGTGTGTAACGCTCTAGCAATCTCCATTTTATTAAGTCCCTCCCGCAGGGGCTGCGTAAACTAAACAGATTTTCCACGTGATGTTTTACAATAGAGAAATCTGCATACTAGTAACAATAGTAGTAACGAATCTCTAAACCAATTTCACGAGAGCCGAACATTTACGGCAACGGGCGAACTAGCTTTCGGCGGAAACTCAGGAATAGAACCGACATCCGCACACAATTAATAAAAATGCAAATGTAAATCTCCGTTAATATCCAAGATAGAGAACAAATATATATATATATATATATATATATATATATATATATTTATATATATATGTTCTCTATCTTGGATATATGTTCTTTTTGCATAAATCAAATAAATATTGATTTCGGTAACGATCAAACAAAAATTACCCTTAAGGGAAATCTGCTAAAAGTTTCCTGAAATCAGACTAAGGAAAGAGGTAATTTCAATAATTCGAAATATCTCTGTTACTAGATATGAGACGGATGGAAAGATTCAATATAACCAATCTTCTTGAAAAATTAATATCTAACTAATGTTAGAACACATTTTTTCATACATTTTTGGATCAATTTTTTTCCATATCTAGAATATCATCGGAGAAATTCTCAGTATTTAGTATCCAGTAATTTCAGTAAACACCATCTTGTTCTTATCTCTTATTAAAATTAAGATGGTATATCATTAAACGTCTAAAATGTCTTCCACATGATCATATCATAAACGCCTAATCAATTTGATTATTGTTTAGCAATAGTTATTTCAGTTCAATTGAATTTATATAATCTATATATATATATATATATATATAAAATTGTAACCTCTGTCTGTACATTGATTTTTTTCGCGAAATTTCACGATAACTTTTCGTTTCACATGTCATAGACACCATAACTACATTTTGTTTCTTTCGTGTCTGTTTGTTTGTTTGTTTGTTTGTTACCTTTTCACGCATAAACGGCTGAACCGAATTTTATGAAACTTGGTATGTATATTACTACTAGCCCAACTTAGACTTTAGGCTATATTAATATTCTCTAAGACCAACAGGAGTGGGGGTTATAAGGGAGGCCTGAAATTAAAAATAGCGATATTTCCTATTGCTTTTTCAGCAAATATGCACATAACAAAAGTTGTTTATTTTGTAATTTAGAGTAACGCTTGTTATATGCACTTTTGCCGTATACGGAAGTATAAATGAGTTATACGCTAAAAACTATAGCGGGAGTCCACAATGTAATATGGCACAAAAGACTCAACCGAACTAAACCAAACTCGCTATGTGAATTAATACTAACGATTTCCTTATAATAAGCCATACTAACATTTCTAGGGACTAGCAGGAGTGGGGGTTATAAGGGAGGCCTGAAATTAAAAATAGCGATATTTCGTTTCTTATTGCTTTTTCAGCAAATATGCACATAACAAAAGTTGTTTATTTTGTTATTTAGAGTAACTTTTGTTATATGCACTTTTGCCGTATACGGAAGCATAATTGAGTTATACGCTAAAAACTATAGCGGGAGTCCACAATTTTATTTGGCACTAAAGACTCAACCGAATTAAACCAAACTCGGTATGTGAATTAGTACTAACGCCTTCATTATAATAAGCTATACTAACATTTCTAGGGACGGGCAGGAGTGGGGGTTATAAGGAAGGCCTGAAATTAATAATAGTGATATTTCGTTTCCTATTGCATTTTTGGCAAATATGCACATAACAAAAGTTGTTTATTTTGATATTTAGAGAAACTTTTTTTTTTATATACACTATCATCGTATACCGAAGTCTAAAGGCGTTATACGCTAAAAATTATAGCGGGAGACAACAATTTTATTTGGCAGAAAAGACTCAACCGAACTAAATTAAACACTCAGTATGTGTATTAACAATAACGCCTTCCTTATAATAAGCCATACTAACATTTCTAGGGACGGGCAGGAGTGGGGGATATAAGGGAGGCCTGAAATTAATAATAATGATTTCCTTTTGGGGTTTCGGCAAATATGCACATAACAAAAGTTGTTTATTTTGTTATTTAGAGAAATTTGCTCAACACTTCTTTTCAATATGAACTAACAGGTACCTCACCTAAAAAATTAATTCAAATGTATGTCAATATTTTCTCCTGAATAATTCAAATCTATGCGTAATGCACAGGAGACGAGACATATGACAATATGCAGGACAGTGGAGTCTTACATAAAAAAATAATTTTATTAATAACAAATGCCAACAAAGGGTATTAACCCTAAACACTGGAACGGGTAAATGTCAAAATATTGTGCAAAGTAAAGCCTTGCCAAAAATATACCATCACCATTCAGCCTCAAATGAATTCCCGAGCGAAGCCGGGTATCTGAGCTAGTATAATATATATTTATAATCTTCTATAATATTACTGAATTATAAACTCTAGTTTTTTACAACATTTATTTAATGAATACAAATTATGAAAATGGGGTGTACTAACTTAAGATACTATTAAATAGAATTAACGCAACTTAAAACATAATTATAATAGAAGTATTGTTTCATTTTTCATTTTATTCTTGTATTTTTAATGGAGTGAGATCTCATTCCCTATATCAGTGACATGTGTCTTAGTGGCATGGTTGCGAAAGTTTAATTAGAAAACAACTTTCTTTTTGAAAACTAAGATTTAATATGTCACAGTCATTATGGAAATGCTGAGCTTCCGAATCTTTCACCAAGTTGTTGTGTATTATTGATTTGCTAACCATGCAGTATTCGTGTAGACGAAACAATCACTATTAGCCAATGGTGACAAGACCCCTGAACAATTCAACACTAATTGTGATGCATTGTTGTTCATTACAAGGAATTGAGTAATACATTGGAGACAACTTTAGGCAATGCCAAAGGGCACTAATTAAAATACAGCTTGGAGAATATTTGATTTTTTTTTATAATGTAAAGAATATCAACAATTTCTTTAATCCTCATTTAAATCACCACTTTGTACTAGGGTGAACAATTGCTGATACATGAAGATATTTCAAGATCGTAAAGAAACAAAAAAACAAATGTATGTAACAATGCCAGATCCATTCGCAGCTCATTTAAAAATTCTCAAGTAGGAATTTCATTTTTAAATAGGAAATAAAATCATAAGCTAATCCACAGGTCCCATTATCCGAGGATATTATTTCTGTTGGAAATCATAGTATTTATACTCTTCGAGCACTTTCCACTGTGATTAGATCAGCGGTCTTGGAAGAGTTAAAATATTCATAAAATTTATAAATCCTTTTTCTGTTTAAATTCTGTCCAAATTATTTCCGCCTCTATAGATTTTCATTTAAGGGTGTCATGCCACGACAAATAATGATTCTTTTATTGGCAAAGTTCTAAGGACTAATTTACGAAAAATATTTACTGTCCTAAGTACAGTGAACGTCATTCTTGCCTGACTGGCGTTAAGTATCTGGTCAACAAGTGTCAAAAGAAATTCAAATTTATTTAGTGAGGGAAATGAAATCTCTTGTCCCTTCCAGGCTAGACGGAGTGATAACCTAGAATTTCGTTTCTTAGGTTATGTTATTTAATTAATAAATAAATAAAAAAGACAAAAATTGCGACTGCTAGAGCGGTAACAGATATATATATATATATATATATATATATATATATATATATATATATATATATATATATATATATATAAACACACACACACACAATTTTGAACGGACCTAATTTTCGTCATCTCCCAGGTAGGATCGATGGACATTTGAAGAAAAATGTCAAAAATCACGTCATGAGTACGACCTAAATAGCTGACTTCCAGTAAGGGAAATCTTCTAAAAGAATAGTATTCCATACGACTAGTTCTCTATCTGGGATATTAGCAATGTTATTTGAATTTATTCGTTTTAGGTCCTGTTGGTTCACTTGCTTCACAGGAGAGGCACCTGCGATCCATTTAATACACTTGGTAATCCTAGAATCTAGGAGTTGAAACGGCTAGAAATGTGTAGAAAACTGTAAATGGCATGATTGAGTAGTTATTGCACGATAGTGGCGCCAATCAAATTGACCGTTGTAACATATAGTTCACAATAAGTATATTGTTTTTTCTATTAATACGATTTTCAGATAATTAAAATAATTTATTACTAATTACGTCATTTACATTGGACTAATGCTCTGTTCCTGCGAAGTCGAACGCTTGCTGTAGCACTCTTTTAAATCACCGTATTGGCTTCCCCAGTACTCCTCGTTTTGCAATAATCATATATTGTATTGGGCAACCTCTCCCATATAATTCGTCTGACATGTCCCGAACCCTTAAGTCCTCCTATACCACAGATGGTGGCAATTTCGTTTATGAGAATCCATTAATCCTTGGCCAGTTTCCACAATTCTTTACTGCTATTTAATGACTCAAAATATCTAATTTAGGGCTTTTCTATATCAAACCAAAATAGATATCCTACATTTCCAGTAAGATCGTTTTACTCTTCTTTCTTACACCTTCCTAATAATGTATTAAAATTATAGATGAAGAAAATTATAGGTGAAAGGTGAGGTTTTGAAAAGGTTTTAAAATTTGGTAAATTTTTAAGATTTTTATAAATCTAACTTTATCTCGTAGAACTAAAAATAAAATACTATGCTAATTTAATCTCCAGCCTAATTGAAAAATTATATCATATATTTAACATAATAAATGAATAAATATTATATATTTTTATCAAATTCTTGATGGTTCCCATAATTTCGACTTTAACATTTCAAGAAGATGGTTGAGAATTTCTTTTAAGTTCAGGGAGAAGTTAGCAATAAAAAAAATATGAGTCAATGGATTAATAAAGATAAATAACTTCGCGCTAGGTTAAAAAATAGGTCGTTTTATGGCTTTACACATTTTATAACTCTTTTTTATGGTCTAATTATCGCCCAATCATTATAAATTTAACGTGCGTTAGGGTTATCTTACCTACTAATACTAGCTTTGCATACTGTTATGTCTTTTCACAATCTCCGTAATAGAAATTTGAGGTCTCATCAAAATGTTAATGGGGATATCCTTGGGGGAAAAAAACCTAGTCAACTTCTAGAAGCGGCTGACTTGAAAAATAGTTGGTATGAATTTACTGATATATATATAGTTAATTTTGAATTGTCTTATTGCATTTTTAAAGATATGTAATACTTCATCTACTTAAAATGACGTTCGGTCACGTCATTTACTATTAGTGACATCAGATTGAGACTGTTCTCCTACAATATTCCATTAAGATCTGGTTAACTAGTAGCATGAAAAAAGGGATACTATTAGTGGACTAAGGATATATGCATCAACAGACATAGGAGATTCAGTATAAGAAACGAATAGATTCTATGAGTTGGGGATATGAACCCTGCTGGCATAGGACTAAACGTGATAAATCCATGGGCTGCTCCAAAAATACGCTAGTTTCTTAGTAGTAAAGAGCTATTATACAATTGGTGGTATATAAAAAATACTTTAAAGATTCAATTGAACCTCAGCATAGCTTTAAGGCTCATGTATAAAGTAGGTTACACGGATTGTGATATGATTTACTCAAGTGAGACTGAGTCAACAAAGTGTGCCCCATTAGGATAGAAGTATAATGTGAGTGAGCTAGTGGTTTATGCTGAAGAACGAAGTTGGTTTTTGATGAATGAAATCTACAAAAGAATAAATATGAAACCACTTCAACAGCAAAAGATCTACGGTGAATAACAGATAAACAAGAGTGAAATATGGAGTCAACTCTATCCAACACTGCATAAATTAGAGAATGCTCTATTGAGCACAATATCTAATAACATTCGTGTGCTTGAATGTCAGTGTGCGCGCGCGTATGTGTAAATATCTTTATATAGATACTAGCGGACCCGACAGACGTCGTCCTGCATGATATTTCAAGCGATTAGGATATTAAATTTAATAATATTATGTTTAAAATAAAAGCTACTTTTAATAACACAAAAAACAACTTTTGTTATGTGCACGTTTGCCTAAAAACAAATAGAAAATGAAATATCTCGAATTTTTTATTCAGGCCTCCCCCCCCACTCCCGATCGAACCTAAAAAAAATAATATATCTTATTATCATGGAAGAATTAATGCTAATTTACATGTTAAGTCCGGTTCAATCGTTAGTGCCCAATAAAATTGTTGGCTCCCACTTTAATTTTTTAGTGTATATCTCGTTTATACTTTGTTATACGACAAAAATGAATACAACAAAAGTTATTCTAAATAACAAAATAAACAACTTTTATCCTGTACATATTTGCCGAAAAACCAATAGGAAAAGAAATATCGCTATTTTTAATTCTATGCCTCCCTTACAACCCCCCCCCTCCTGCGCCATCTGCCGGGCTGATTTGTGAATCGAAACCATCCAGGGCGTCAAAAAAAATTATTCAAATTGGTCCAGCCGTTTAGGAGGAGTTCAGTGACATACACACGTACAGTAGAATTATATATATATATATATAAAAGCTTTATCAATATATTACCTTTATATGGTATTTAATATTTAATGAGCTATTTATAACAGCGAAGGGTCTTTCTGAAATTCATTTATAGAACCTAGCTCTACTACTATATGGCTACTATGTACACTTCGTTACACAAGGATAGGAAGTAGCCTATGCTCTTGAGTAAGAACTCCAAAAACAGAAAGGATAAGCCGGCAGAGAAAATGGGTCGGATAAACGACTGAGCGATGCATCGCCTGTGAGCTCTAGATCCTGGATAAGATATGCTAATCCACTGTTAGCTCTATCTCATGCAAGCCTCGTATAGTTGCACCCCTCCCATCTACTATTTCTCTTAACTTCCAATCTAAAACTAATGAGCTGTAATCCCAAATACGAACACTCATCAAGAGTTTTTAGCCGATTTCCTATAAGGGGTAACAGCTATTGAATTTGTACTCATGATGCTAGTTTTGAAAAATTTCATAAAATATTCATTGTTCATACCTAGGAAATTGCAAAAAGGAGGTCTGTTCAAAATCATATATATTATAAACCACCACTATTACTCATCTTATCTTAACTATAAGTTGATATACCATGGAAAACGTAATTCTAGCTTGAATTTCAGTATACGGACAAAAATATGTGTTCTGTGTGTGGTTATATTTACTTGATCAATATCATGTTCAATATTTAAAATATTCATATAAAGCTTATAATAGAATTTAAGGGAGGTTTAGAAGGAATTGAAATGAAAAAAAAAATCGAAATATCTTCGTTATTTCTTTAGTACGATCAAAAAACCCAAACAATGTTTTTAATCATTTAGTTCTCTTAAAATTTTAGTTCCCATACTTTTTGTATACATTCAAATGTTAAGACTATGTTTTATTTTTTTTTCTGTTTACCGCCTTCAGGTAACCCCCCACTCTTTCGCATGGCATTCCCTTTCCACCAAATGAATCAAACCACCTCATGTTCAACTTAAATTTGAAGTTGCATTTAAATAGGCCTCTATTCGAATTAATAATGAAACAAGAACTGCCGTACTATACTGATTGAGTCGATATATACTGAGCACAAGCAAACGATAAGAAATAAAATTGCAATTTAATTCTTATTAATGGTCAGATTGTTAGTGTTTAAATAATAAATCTTGTAGGTGTTGATTGTTGTTCTAACGTTTTGTTCTGGTACTTTTTCCCTAACTTGAATATTATTAGAAGTTCTGATTCGTTTCTAAGTAAGTTCACATAGGCTTCTTCTTATGAGAGAAATAGGAACAGAATGTGAGATGAAGTCAACCGTGTGCTAGGGCAGAACTCTTAGTGATCGTGTTTTTTAGCAGATTTCTCTTAAGGGAAATCAGCTATACAGGAGATGAGGAAAATAAAGTCGGTTCATGTATATATGCAAAACTAAAGATCAAGTTCGTTAATGGCTGAAATTGCATCAGGGAAAATGGGGTAAGGGAGAGGAATAGCAAAGATTTGAAATATCTCCTTTATAATGAATCAAAAAATAGTATCTATCCAATATTTTGGCAAACAAATGTTCCTATGTGCATTTTTTCTGTATCTCGAACAATAACCAAGGTACAGGTATTTGAGTTTCTAGTATTAGTTTCCGTTCTAGTCCTACAAACACGATTTTTAATTTGGCTAATTGAGTAATTAAAGATAGCACGTCCAGCTTATATTTCGACTCGTGCTTTCATCGGGTTCATATTTCTGGAGAAATAGAGAATAAATAGTGGGTTGAGTTCAGCAGTACAGAACTAACCTTCCTGCAAAAATGTTATCGTACTTTGTTTCTATATCTCGAGTATTGACCGAAAAACATGATTTCCTTTAGTTTTCAGCCTTCAGTAAGCACCCCCCCCCCTTTTCTGCTCACCCGATTCTCAGTTAATTTACTAATTATCTCATTTCACGCTTAGACATTACTTCACGTTTACATACGTTCCTTGTCAATGGATAAATAAGGAATATACGGGACGATGAGATCAGCGAAGCAATCAGTGGGAAATCAAGGGGGGGGGGGGATTACAATAAAATAGTAGTTATTGGGGTCATTTATATTTTCAACGTACCATTTATTTAGTCATTCTGCAATTTTCCTAACATAAAAAGCAGACTGCATTTTGTGATTTAATTATGAGTTTGGACCCTGATAAGTTAGAAGTGTTTTTAATATCATAAGAAGTTGCAATTCTTATATTTGTTTAAAAATGTTATACACAAGCAAGGGCACAGAAATGAGAGTTATGTTTTAGTAGTTGAATAATATGTAGAGTATATTTAACCCGTTTACGTGGATTTTTTTTTCGTTTTTGCAGATTTCTAGACTCCGTTCAAAAAAGAAGAAATATTTTGACATAATTAAATTATTGATTTTTACCAACTTGTACCAATTATTAATAAATCTACTAAATGTAAAGGCTAATGATATTATTGTTATTTATAATTTTTACCTTTATGTAGGAGGATTATAGTTGGGTAAAGAAGGAAAATTAATTTAATTTTGATTTGAATAGTTGAATAAACCTTTTTGGTGGCAAAATGCATATAGCGCCAATATTTGAGAGGTCTATTGTCCTTATAGATTACTTCATTCTGAGTATTATGCATTTACTTAAAAAGTATTCAACACGCCAATTTATTTCTTATATTCCCTATTATTATGAATATCTATGCATGATGTATGCCTTTTATGTCATTACTATGAGCTTAAGATTAGATAAATTATGGTTTTAATTTTTATTAAGTTTAACTCTTATTTTGGCGAAAATAGATAACTTTGAATGATTAGATCACAATTCAGTGATTGTGTAAAATTACATTCTAACACAATTCGCATTAGGTCATCGTGTGGCCAAAAATAAAAGGCATCTTTATGACTCAATAACTTGGGCCTTTATAGCAGATAAACGAGTATTTTTTCATGTTCGTGGGACCATCCAATGAGGGGCTCTTCAATGTTGGCTTTTTAACAAGCAGAGGGTCCGCCTCATCCCAAATGCGGTTCAGTAATTAATCCCCGAGCTCATAAAGCTGAAACCAATTTTTATTTCACATATATACATTTTTTTATGGCGAGACCTAGTTCAGGCTCATACATTATAAGAGAGTTTCTTTCATTTAATTAGATTACATTAAAGGATTCCACCTACCTACCCCTAATAGATCCATGAGCAAGGGCCTTTCAAACAAAGGGTTTGGTAAGATGAAATGTCATCAAATTGTTCTTTTCAACCGTGCTTGTAGTTTTCCTACACAATGAAAACTATTTATTTACGATGATCCCACCTGGGCTAATGAGAAACATAACCAGAGTCGTTTAAATGCTTATTCCTGTTTATAAATTAATTCCATTTTTCTTCGCCTGTAAAAAAAATTATGTCGAATTTCTTAAAACTTTCCTTTTGTAGTATTAAAAGACTAGTCATTCGTTTCCTAATTTTACCATACATAATACAACAGAAAATAAGTAATTAGAGGAATAATTTAACACAAAGTGTATGAAATAAATCACACAAATTAAAATTAATATTATTTATTTTCCACTGTATTTTAATGAATCAATGATGATCGTCGTAAGAAAGTAGCAAATTATGTTAGGAGTTATGGTTTGAGTTATCTCAATCTTTATCAATCATTTGTGCGTTTTAGCAATACCGGGAACTGAAATCCATGTATAACTATTGCCATTCTACATGTTCTTATCTAGATTTATATGTATTTAGCATTTGCTCTAAATTTTATTTTATTTGAATTTGGCGAGAACGAGTACAGACGTAATAAAACAGCCGTTTTTATTAATGTAGTAAAAACAATAGTTTTTAACGTATCTAATTTTTTTTAAGTTTCAAAGCATGTAAAATAGATGTATTGCCATGAGAAGACATAGTCGTGGACGAAAGTACATGTAACTTATCAAATTTGTTAGAAAGTAAAATTTACTTAAAACTAAGTACATTACAATTTACATCAAACTCCAAAGAATTAAAGATTCTTTCAGGATTTCTGAAAGTTACAAACCTTCCTTAGAATAAATTTTATCAAAATATCTAGGTTAAGTGATGAATAGACACTCAATGAGAGCTAATAAAGAAAAACTGGGGCTTCGTGTATTATTTATTTTTTTCTTTTCTTAATTAGTCCTTTAGCGTTCACAATTGGGGCTATTTCTTCGCGGTCAATATCTCTTAACTAGTTCACTTCAAATACAAATACACTTCATTTAAAATTAGAACTTCCTAAATTTAGAACTGTACGTGCTGTATTCACTGTTTAACTAACATTTTGAGTCATTAGAAGTGTTGAAAAGTGACCAACAAAAAATTGACGTAGCCCAATCCGTATTTCTGGGAGTGAATAAAGGATTAGAAGCATGTCGATAATCAAGAAAAATTTTTAAATTGAAAAAATGATCAAAAAATTCTTCTAACCATCTTACAAGTAATAATAATAGTGGATTAAAATGGATGAAACTTTGGGTTAGTGGCAATTATAGGTTTAAGATGATGACTAAGGCCCAATGCCTTGCATTTTAGTTCCCAAATGCAGGAGAGTGACTGATACAATTACATAACGTGTACGATGTATATAATAACATGTAATAAGAAAAGTCCATCGCGCAGGGGCTACGTAAACTAAGCAGATATCCCACGTGGAGTTTTACAAAAGAGAAATCTCCATATGAGAACCGAACAGTTACGGAAACGGCCGAACTAGCATTCGGTGGAAACAGCCGATCTCATCTCGTCCGTTATCCGCACACACTTAATAAAAATGCAAATATCTCGGTTTATATTCAATATAGATAATAAATGGATACAACAATATATATAGTACATTTAATTTGCAATAAGATTGGTTCTATACAATTTTTCGATCTGGCGTATAGTTACGGAGATATTTCGAATTTTCGAAAATCCCCCGTCCGATTTCAGTCATTAACGAACATGATTTTTCTTTTTGCATAAAACGAGTTTGGTAACGATCAAACAAAAATTACAACCGCTAGAGCGTTAACACACACACACACACATATATATATATATATATATATATATATATATATATATATATTTATGTGTGTGTGTATAATTTTGAACGGACCTCATTTTCGTCATCTCCTGGGTAGGATTGATGGACATTTGAAGAAATGTTTCGAAAATTTCATCATGAGTACGAACTCAATAGCTGATTTCCCTGGAGGGAAATCTGCTAATAACTAACGTGCAGTTAATAACGGTATACTATTAACATTACTTCAACATTATTTTTAATCACATAAACATCATTTATGTGATTACTATAAAATTTAGAAAATATATTTGATTATTTATGCAATTATAGTAATAAATTAAACTAAGAAGTAAGTGGAGTAAAATCGATCGGATTGAACTACTTAAGTTTCCTCGAGTATACCAGCCTTAAATTAAACTTCTTTGTGCCAAGTGAGTAATGACTTACGTGATTAAAGAATTCTTTCCTCTGGACGATTTTCCCTCCAACTACTTTCGAGGAATTAAAATTAAACTTTGCTCAATATTAAAGAATGGAAAACATTATTTCTCACACATTTTCAATCACATTAATATTCCGTGACTGTAGTTGAAAAATAAAAAACAACGAAGAAACCTTCTTTCATGAAATATCTTAATATCTTGAAATAGGTTACATTCATGCATATGCTTTTACGGTGACGGAATCATGAATCATTTTATGTTACTGTTGCCGTAATATGAAATAAAGACTATTGAGGATCTAATTAAAAAGATTCTAGTTATTTTTATATGACTAATATTACAGAAATTTCTCGTTTCTGATTTTTTTTTTTTTTTTTTTTTTTAATTAACTCATTTATATTTGTAAGAATGAAAATATTGGTTAATGGCTTTATGAATCACGGCTCGACTACAGTTGGACTCCCCCATTTGTCAGAGGATTTTAATTTACTCAGCTGGAAGCTCGACTTGCATATTTCAAATAAATTATAATAAAAATATAAAGAAAAGTAGTGAACTTTCACGTTGACACCTAGATATCCACCAACGACTGAGGTTTAAAGTCCTTTGATTTGACAAATATATATATATATATATATATATATATATATATATATATATATATATATATATATGTACAGGGTGTCCCCAAACCAAACGGCCAAACTTTAGGGATCGATAGAGGATCGAAAAACTAAAACAAAAAGTCCTCTGGCATATGCCTCGTTTTCGCTTCGTTTTCGAGAAAATCACAAAAAACTAAAAATAGTTGTGCAAAAACTAGTTAAGGCCAATGGAAGAGCGGATTTTATTCCTTGAATGAATTTTAGCAATAAATGCTATTCCAATACAATTATTGTATTCTAATCTTATACTAACAGAAAGGTAATTGAAAAAAAAATTATTTTTTATTAAGAAAAAATAATAAATACTTTTTTATTCAAATATTCATAGTATAAAAAAAAATACCTATTTAAAGTAGATAACATTATGAACAATAACTGAAGATTAAAACATAAAAAAAGATTAAAAATTTAGAAAATTAATAAAATAATTAAATATTCTTACTTGGAAAACATAAATGTTTCAGTTTTCTACCATAGTGAGAAAAAAAACCCTGAAAATTTTGAAGGTTTCACCTTCTCTAAAATTACATCGTTAATTTCTAAAGCGTCAACGTAAATGTTGTTCGAAGTGCTGGCCTCTCGCTGCAATACACGCATCACATCGCGTACTCACAGATCGCACTGCATCTAAACATTGTTCTGCGGAGAGCTGGTTCCAAACCATTCTGATGCGCTCGATGAGGTCATCCCTTGTGCGGACGGGCTCTCGGTAGACATTTTCTTTCATGTATCCCCACATGAAGAAATCTAGTGGCGTGAGGTCCGGAGACCGGGGAGGCCAAGGCACCGGCCCACCTCGTCCTATCCAGCGACCTGGGTAGTTGATGTCCAACCAGTCTCGTACGGCCCTTCCGTAATGTTCAGGACAACCATCGAGTTGAAACCAGCTCTCAAGCCTTGTTTCCAAAGGGATATCTTCCAAAAGTGCCCGTAAGTCATTCTCCAGGAATAGATGATAACTTTCAGCGTGAAGTCGAGGAGGTAAAAATACGGGACCTATTATGCGATTATAACAAAGACCGACCCACACGTTTACAGAAAACTCATGCTGGTAGTGAAATTCTCTAACAGCGCGGGGATTTTCATTTGTCCAAAGGTGGTAGTTTCTTTGATCGAATATGCCCGCACGTGTAAAAGTCGCTTCGTCCGTCCAGATTACTTTCGAACTTAAGTTTACATCGTTTTGCAATTGTTCTTTGTACCAATTACAAAACTTTAATCGGCGGGGATAATCAGCGGGTATTACATTTTGTACCTTTTGTACATGGTAAGCATGCCTGCGGTCAGCCCTTAATGTGCGCCAAATGGTTGTCTTTGGTATGCTTAGAACTGAAGCAGCTCTCCGGACGCTTGTGCTAGGGTTGGTATTGAAGTGTCTCAGTATCCTCTCCCTCCGCCTCAGGTCGGCTTCCATCGGAGCCTGCATACGGTTTCCACGACGATTACATGAGAAGGACCCAGTCTCTCGAAGCCTTCTGAAAGTGCTGGAAAAACACCTCTGTGTGGGGTTTCTCGGTCAGGAAACCGTCTGCGTATTCCCGAACTGCCTGACGTGCATTGCCATCGCAGAATCCGTAGACGTAGACTATTTCCGCGTATTCAGCCAGTTTGGTAAATCTAGCCATATTTGTTGACTTCACTGAACAGTACTAGCAACACCACTAATGTGAGAATGCGAGGCTGGATTCTCCCCAAAAAGGATTAAAATGATAGTAAACATTTTAATCCTTTCTTTTTAAGTTTAAACACTCAACCTAGACGTTTTATTGATAAGGAAAGCGTGAGAATATTCATGTTTTCTAAATTTACTCCTCGTAAATTAAAAAATTAAGCTTACTCAAAAAGCCAATAGTTTTTTTGTAATTTAAATACATTATTAAAAAAAAATGCACTTTTTGCACAACTATTTTCAGTTTTTTGTGATTTTCTCAAAAACGAAGCGAAAACGAGGCATATGCCAGAGGACTTTTTTTCGATCCTCTATCGATCCCTGAAGTTTGGCCGTTTGGTTTGGGGACTCCCTGTATTTATATATATAATTTTGAACGGACCTCATTTTCGTCATCTGGGTAGGATCGATGGAAATTTGAAGAAATTTTTCGAAATTCGCGTCATTAGATTTCCTTTAAGGGAAATCTGCTAAAATCAGGGGATCCTAACTTTTCATTGTTCTAGTGCCGTACATTCTTTCAATATGTTGTCCATGATCACCTTCAACATCTCAACACACATTTCTCCACCGGCTTTGATGGAGTTTGAAGAAATACCATACATACCCCAAGGCCATTCATTTTTCATTTCCTTTATTGCCTTTTCTACTTTCCTTGTTCCTTGCAAATGCTTATTGGTAAAGTCGTTTTCCTTAAATGGTTTAAAATCAATATTGCAGAGTTCTCCATTGTATAATTGCGTGTAAAATGGCCCTTTCCCAATCTTGACATTCCCTCTTATTTTCTTTCATCCATGAATGCAATATTTTGTTTATTCACTTTTTGCTCTAATTTATTTTCTTGCCGCCAGTAACAGCTTCAATTATTTTATTTGTCTCCATCTCCATTTATTTATTTCGACACTGAAAGTTCGGCAGCTTGTTCTGTATTCTTTTACTCTTCTTTCAACAATTTTCAGTTCTTATCATTTCCTTTGTAGTCAAAATATGTATATATTTATTTAGTTGAAGTTTTTACTTCAACTTAGTTCAACACAAACTAATTTTTTTATGGTCGATTTAACGCCGACCATTGAACCACCTTCATGAGAATCTATGGGCAAGACTAATAAAATAACAGAAAAGCTAGAATTAGCTTAAGTCAAAAATACGGCAACTCACCCACGTGAACTTAACCTTCCCCAACAACTGTCAAGCCAGGGAGGGAAAGGTTACAAGCCAAGGCGGGCTACCAGCGACAGTGTTGCCCGGCAGATGACAATTTAAAACTAAACTAATTAATGTAATTATTTAGTGGAACACTGCGAGTAACCTGAAAGTTACCTTTTAGTCAGTGTGTATTCGACCTGTCGTGTGTGCACGTGTCTACTGCTAACGAACAGAATTAACAGTTTTTATTTGATTTTTTATCGTTTTTTATTAAAAGTGTTTTTATGTTTATTATTTATTTTATCATTAGTCTACAATATAGTGTATTATTTTAATTTTGGAGCGGTTGTTAATATTTTTTTACCTCGTGCACTAAAATACTATTTATTTTAATTCAGTCAAGTATTATAAATGTTACCTTTATTATTGATAAACAGAATCAAATAAATTTTTGATATCGTTGCTCAAAAAATCACAATACAACGTGCTGCTGTGTTTTAATTCTCTTTCAATACCTCTTCGCGTTAATATCTTCATAATAGTATCGCCTTTCCTCATTATTACCAAAGTATATCAAGGTCCCTAATTAATTTTCATTGGATGTCATCAAGGAGATGGTTCCCGGGGCCATAATTACATATATAAGATAGGTATATACTACAGCAATATGTAAAGCACGCTTTTTAACCTGGATTAAATTCTCCTACAAAGTATATAAAACCTATTATAATAGAATATTTCTGATAGGCAATAAAGATATACTCTTATAGTTAACATATTTTATCTGACTTTATATTTGTTTTTGTTTTTAATTTTTAATCGACTTTATCACTTGAAGAGTAATATAAATAAGTATTTCAATGACTCACAGATTGTTTTACAATATTTGATATTTTTAAAGTCATTTCTAACACTACTGAGAGTGTGATGGCATGCTATCAAATGAAACATTAATTCGTTATATTCATTATTTTTTGTTTGGTTCGCACCAGTAACAATAGATAACTTTTATTTTCCAATTCTTGTTCATCATTGTTTCTTTGTGGAAGGAAAAAAAAATTATATTTCATCTTTTGATACGTAAATTTCAGAAAAAAAGAGTATTAAGATAATGGTTTTTGCAGATTTCTCTTAAGAGAAATCAGCTATTGAGGCCGTACTCATGACGCGATTTTCGAAAAATTTCTTCAAATTTCCATCGATCTTACCAAGGAGATCACGAAAATGAGGTCCGTTCAAAATTATATATATATATATATATATATATATATATATGCAACTCTAGCGGTTGCAATTATTGTTTGGTCGTTATCAAACTCGATATTTAAACGTTTTATGTAAAATTACAGAGTTATGTTTAGAGCTACATGATCAAAATATGGTGTATTTAATGCTCATTTTAGCGAGCATGATATTGAGATCGTGCTCATGACTCGATTTTCGAAAACTTTCTTCAAATGTCCATCGATCCTACCTAGAAGATGATGAAAATGAGGTCCATTAAAAATTATATATATATATATATATATATATATATATATATATATATATATATGTCTGTTAACGCTCTAGCGGTAGCGATTTTTGGTTGATCGTAACCAAACTCGATATTTAGACGTTTTATGTAAAAAGACAGATCAAGTTCGTTAATGGCTGAAATCGGACCAGTGGGAGGGGGGGGGGTTAGAGGGGTGATTTTCGAAAATTCGAAACATCTCCGTTATCATACGTCGGATCAAAAAATTGTATAGTTCCAATCTTATTACAAATTAAATTTACTAGAAATATTGTTTTGTACATTTATTCTCTATCTTGAATATTAACCAAGATATTTGCATTTTTCAGCCTTCAGTAAACCCCCACTTCTACACATGCTACATCAACAATACTCTGTTATGTAATAAACCAAATTATTCGAATCTTAAATACCATAAATTGTTTTCAAGATACCTTTATTATACGAGATAAATGCAAATATTTTATAGTGACCCCCCCCCTTCTTAAGTTCTTGGACTACTAAAATTTCATTTATTGAGATAAACATTGTTCTGATCCATCATTAATTACAGTACTAGATATAGTAAATAGTTTTCAATAAAATTAATGTGTCATATTCTGATATATTTTAGAAATTGTTTTTCATTCCTGTGAGAAGTTGGCACACCTGTTTGTTTACGTTTCAGGTTCACTAGCTCAGAACTATTTTTCTTTTCTTTTTCTCGGGTTGAGCCCCTCCCTCCTACCCACTGCCTTGTACTTCACCATCGAGAACTGATTCAGGTCTAACGTTAGCAATACATATTCACACACTGCCATTCATTAAGAGCTCCCTATATCACATTCAAGTAAGCTAATGAATTCAATTTCATTAAGCTTATATATTGAGCCGACATATTTCATGAAAAGTCCAGTGAGTTGAAGGGAACTCAAATACAGAAGGCATAATATTTTACGCAAATATTTGAATAATTAATGGGGCTCTTAATAAAAAAAAGGATAATCTCCCTCCCCCCTCTTCGGTCACTCTCCCCCTCCCTCTCACTCTCTCCCTGTCTCTTTCTCTCTCTCTCTCTTTCTCACTCGCTCATCCTTTTTTTTGAAAGATTACACTTCAAAGACCTTATTATGAACTGGGATTATACGAAACCGTTTACGAGATAATCTTCATATTCAGTGAATTCTCCGTAATTATTTCGGGTTCATTTTTTGAGAATAATAATTATAATTTTCGTGGGAATGTACGTTTTTCCTCGTTTATATATGGATATGATTTAAATACAACAATTGTATAATGCAATAATAAAAACCAATTAGGATGATTTATATCCTTTATTTTACACACACACACACACACACACACACACACATATATATATATATATATATATATATATATATATATATATATATATATATATATATATATATAAAGGTATATACACACCTTTAACCGTGTTAATTTTTAAAGAAGATATTTTAATAGCGTTTTAGCAGATTTCCCTTAAGGGAAATCAGCTATTGAGGTTGTACTCATGACGGAATTTTCTTCAAATGTCCATCGATCCTACCTAGGAGATGACGAAAATGAGCTCCGTTCAAAATTGTATATATATATATATATATTTGTCTGTTACCGCGGTCGCAATTTTTGTTTAATCTTACCAAACTCGATATTTAGTCGTTTTACGTAAAAAGAAAGGTCAAGTTCGTTAACGGCTGAAATCGGACCAGGGGGAGGGGGAGAATTTTGAAAATTCGAAATATCTCCGTTACTATAAGTCGGATCGAAAAAGTGTATAGAATCAATCTTATTGAAAATTAAATGCACTATAAATAATGTTATATACATTTATTCTCTATGTATTTTTCTTTTAACATATAAACAAATTAATGTTAGTTTAAATAATTCATTATTAAAATTCATTATGATTAGTAAAAGAAGAGAATAATTTCTTGAACTTCTTAGCAATTTAGTATTTACTAATGCCTGTTAGGCTGAAATATATTTATTGATCTTGTTTGAACTCATTGGGAGGGCTTGTGTCTCATTCAAGCAGTCCACAACATCATGACTTCTGAGGAAGAACATGAATTAAATAGGGAAATGGTTGGGAAAATCCCAACAATAAAATACAATAACTAAATGTGTTTTATGTGTATCCTTAAATACTTATACTCTTTCATGAAGTATTTTCCACTGAATTTTTATAATTCTGTAGGATTTCCGGCTGTATACTAGGATTCGATAATTAAGATGAAAAAAAGATGTTTTCGTTAGAATCAATCTATTAAGTTACCGTATTGCCTACTTTTTTTGGTCTAGTAAGATCACAACTGCTAAATATTTCATTAATATATGTACGTTAGATGTGGTTATATTTTTATTTAATCAATGAATCACATTATAAAAATAACAAACATTGCCGATAAAATCTTCAATAAAAATGAAGATTATAGGAGCGTTAGAGAATTATTCTCCCGAATCGAAAACATGTTGTTAGAGTAAAGCGATTGTCTACAAATAAAAGCTGTAGATTTGTATTCTCACAAAAGACTTACAGCATAAAGTGTTACATCATTATTTCATTATATGCATGCACATATTATTACTATGGTAGGATATTACTATTTCTAATATTTTATGTTTATATGAATGAAAGGTTATTCAAATTAGCGGCAAAAGAAGTTTTTTTTTTTTTTTTTTTTTTTTTTTTATTAAACAGATAAATTACTGTATGCCACCAACTGAGACAATTAATTAACTCACGTTCGAACCAGGAGGAACTTTGAGGAAATAGGCTTTATTGGAGAGTAATATTTCAGTTCTCCATAACACGAACCTTGTTTAGAGTCTTGCAAGGGAACCAAAGCTGGAGTCTTGGAAGATTCAAATAATTTAATCTCTGTAAATTTATTTATATACAACTAATAAAAATAGTACTATTTATGCATGTATAATTCATCAAAACATTATGGTTAAATATAATTAAGAACACTACGTCCTTATGGTCGCAACATTTCTATTATCTATTAGCAGATTTCCCTTAAGGGAAGCTATTGAGGTTGTACTCATGACTCGATTTTGTAAAACTCTCTTCAAATGTCCATCGATCCTACCTAGTAGATTACTAAAGTAAGGTCCGTTCAAAATTTTATATATATATATATATATATATATATATATATATATATATATATATATATAAAATATCTGTTACCGCTCTAACGGTCACAATTAGCTCATTAGCTAACTAGTTTTTTAGTTGTAATCGTTACCAAAGTCGATATTTAATCATTTTATGTCAAAAGGAAGGTCAATTTCTTTAATGCCTGAAATCCGACCAGTGGGATGGGTGGGGGAGGGGTTACAGGGGAGAAGTTTCGAAAATTCTTAATATATCCATTATTATGCGTCGGATCGAAAAGTTGTATTGATCTAATCTTATTGCAAATGTAACGTTCTATAGATGTTGTTATGTACGTGTTTCCATTATCTTGATTTATGATCAAGATATTTGCATATTATAGTTTTCGGCATTCAGAACCCCCCCCCCTCCTACTCATGTCATATTAACAATAAGCTGTTATATTATGAAACATAAATACCAAATATTCTTCTCATTGAACTTTTACTTTTCGAGATAAATGCAAATACGTGGCACACGTAGGAAATCTGCTTAGTTTACGCAGCCCCTATAATTAAGAGCTCCTGCGTGACGGACATTTTTTTATTAATGTTGGTCTGTCAGTTATTTCATTATTTAGTTCATCACTTACGATCTTGGAGGATCTGAATGGGGGCCCCTGCCCCTCAACAGTTCACTTTTCTAAATACAGTGGTAATTTCGGGACACAAAGCTTTAATAAAAGTTTAATAATCAAACTTCCAGAAATAGCTGTAAATTTTCCATCCACTTCAATTTAATATTAGTTTTCATTAATTAATTTAAGTAAATGAAGTTTTTTATTATTAATTAGCAACTCTAACTTATGTTGATTACTCTAAACATATGTTGATTGAATTATAAAATAGTGAGCAGTAATTCTATCAAAACTATTCTACTGTAAATCGTTGGGAGTTCAGTCCCGTTCAGAAATATGGAGTTTGTCTATGCAAATGAGCCCCAAAGTATTCCGATCACATACATATTTCATGCGATTGCTGTCATACCCACGAACTCTCCAAAGTCTCAATCCAGCCTTGAAAAATTTACCCAAGAAATGATTGGAACGTTTCTTAGAATTGGTATCATCCGAAAAAATTACCGAGTAGTTATTAAAATAGTCTTAAATTCAATTCTCAACAGTGGAGGTAAGTTGTATTTTCGAAACTTAGCACAGAATACATTCTATAGGTAAATTATACCATTACAGTTTAGCTAATTGTAAGAACATTTAGGATATTAGCAAAGAACCTCCAGGATAGATATTAGAGAAGAACCACCACATTAGATATTAGAAAAGAACAACCACATTAGATATTGGAGACGAACCACGACATTAGATATTAGAGAACAACCTCCTCATTAGATATTACAAAAGAACAACCACATTAGATATTAGAGAAAACAACCACATCAGATATTTCAGAAGAAACTCCCATTAGCTATTAGAATAGAACCTCCTCGTTAGATATTAAAGAAGAACAACCACATTAGATTTTACAAAAGAACAACCACATTAGATATTGGAGAAGAGCCACGACATTAGATATTAGAGAAGAACAACCACATTAGATATTGGAGAAGAGCCACGACATTAGATATTAGAGAAGAACAACCACATTAGTTATTGGAGATGAGCCACGCCATGAGATATTAGAAAAGAACGACCACATTGGCTATTGGAGAAGAACCACGACATTAGATATTAGAGAAGAACAACCACATTAGATATTGGAGAAGAGCCACGACATTAGATATTAGAGAAGAACAACCACATTAGATATTGGAGAAGAGCCACGCCATTAGATATTAGAGAAGAACAACCACATTAGATATTGGAGAAGAGCCACGCCATTAGATATTAGAGAAGAACAACCACATTGGCTATTGGAGAAGAGCCACGACATTAGATATTAGAGAAGAACAACCACATTAGATATTGGAGAAGAGCCACGCCATTAGATATTAGAAAAGAACGACCACATTGGCTATTGGAGAAGAACCACGACATTAGATATTAGAGAAGAACTTCCTCATCAGATATTAGTGAAGAACTTCCAGATTACATATTGAAGAAGAGCTACCACATTGGATAATAGTTAGGAACCACTACCTTAGATATTAGCGAAGAATCACTACTTAAGATATAAGCAAAGAACGGCTACTTTAGATTTTAGCAAGGAAACACTACATTAGACATTAGGGAAGAACGCCACTAGATATTAGCCAAGAACCTCCTCATTAGATATTACAAAATAACAACCACATTAGATATAGGAGAAGAGCCACGACATTAGATATTAAAGAAGAACAACCACATTAGATATTAGAAAAGAACAACCACATTAGATATTGGAGACGAACAACGGCATTAGATATTAGAGAAGAACCTCCTCATTAGATTTTACAAAAGAACAACCACATTAGATATTACAAAAGAACAACCACATTAAATATTGGAGAAGAGCCACGAAATTAGATATTAGAGAACAACCTCCTCAGTAGATATTAAAGAAGAACAACCACATTAGATATTAGAAAAGAACAACCACATTAGATATTGGAGACGAACAACGGCATTAGATAATAAAGAAGAACCTCCTCATTAGATTTTACAAAAGAACAACCACATTAGATATTACAAAAGAACAACCACATTAGATATTGGAGAAGAGCCACGACATTAGACATTAGAGTAGAACCTCCTCATTAGATATTAGAAAAGAACAACCACATTAGATATTACAAAAGAATAACCACATTGGATATTACAGAAGAACCTCCTCAGTAGATATTAGAGAAGAACAACCACATTAGATATTAGAATAGAACGACCACATTAGATATTGGAGACGAACAATGGCATTAGATAATAGAGAAGAACCTCCTCAGTAGATATTAGAGAAGAACAACCACATTGGATATTAGAATAGAACGACCACATTAGATATTGGAGACGAACAACGGCATTAGATATTACAGAGGACCTTCCTCATCAGATATTAGTGAATAACTTCCAGATTAGATATTGAAGAAGAACCACACATTAGATTTTATAAAAGAACAACTACATTAGATATTGGAGAAGAACAACCACATTAGATATTGTAGAAGAACCACCACGTTAGATATTATTAAATTACTTCCAGATTAGATATTGGAGACGAACCGCAACATTAGATATTAGAGAACAACCTCCTCATTGGATATTACAAAAGAACAACCACATTAGATATTGGAGAAGAGCCACTACATTAGATATTACAGAAGAACCACGACATTAGATATTAGAGAAGAACCTCCTCATTAGATATTAAGGAAGAACAACCACATTAGATATTAGAAAAGAACAACCACATTAGATATTAGAAAAGAACAACGGCATTAGATAATAGAGAAGAACCTTCTTATTAGATTTTACAAAAGAACAACCACATTAAATATTACAAAAGAGCAACCACATTAGATATTGGAGAAGAGTCACGATATTAGATATTAGAAAAGAACCTCCTCAGTAGATATTAGAGAAAAACAACCACATTAGATGTTAGAATAGAACAACCACATTGGCTATTGGAGAAGAACCACGGCATTAGATATTAGAGAATAACTTCCTCATTAGATATTAGTGAGGAACTTCCAGAATAGATATTGAAGAAGAACAACCACATTAAATAATAGTAAAGACCACTACTATAAGTGAAAAACACTACATTAGATATTAGAGAAGAACCACGACATTAGATATTAGAGAAGAACCTCCTCATTAGATATTAAGGAAGAACAACCACATTTGATATTAGAAAAGAACAACCACATTAGATATTAGAAAAGAACAACGGCATTAGATAATAGAGAAGAACCTTCTTATTAGATTTTACAAAAGAACAACCACATTAAATATTACAAAAGAGCAACCACATTAGATATTGGAGAAGAGTCACGATATTAGATATTAGAAAAGAACCTCCTCAGTAGATATTAGAGAAAAACAACCACATAAGATGTAAGAATAGAACAACCACATTGGCTATTGGAGAAGAACCACGACATTAGATATTAGAGAATAACTTCCTCATTAGATATTAGTGAGGAACTTCCAGAATAGATATTGAAGAAGAACAACCACATTAAATAATAGTAAAGACCACTACTATAAGTGAAAAACACTACATTAGATATTAGCGAAGAACCACTACTTTAGATATAAGTGAACGCCTGCTTTAGATTTTAGCAAGGAAACACTACATTAGACATTAGGGAAGAACAAACATCAGATATTTCAGAAGAACCTGCCATTAGCTCTTAGAATAGAACAACCACATTGGATATTGGAGAAGAACCACGACAATAGAAATTAGAGAAGAACCGCCACATTAGACATAAGTGAATAACCTCCTCATTAGATATTAGAGAAGAACAACCACATTGGATATTACAGAAGAACAACCGCATTAGATATTACAGAAGAATAACCTCATTAGATATTGGAGGAGAACCACCACATTAGACATAAGTGAATAACCTCCTCAATAGATATTAGAGAAGAACAACCACATTAGATATTACAGAAGAATAACCACATTGGATATTACAGAAGAATAACCACATTAGATATTGGAGGAGAACCACCACATTAGACATAAGTGAATAACCTCCTCATTAGATATTAGAGAAGAACAACCACATTGGATTTTACAGAAGAATAACCACATTAGATATTTGAGGAGAACCACCACATTAGACATAAGTGAATAACCTCCTCATTAGTTATTAGAGAAGAACAACCACATTAGATATTACAAAAGAACAACCACATTAGATATTACAAAAGAACAACCACATTAGATATTACAAAAGAACAACCACATTAGATATTAGAGGAGAACAACCACATTAGATATTACAGATGAACAACCATAATAGAAATCAGAGACGAACCATACACATTAGATATTAGCGAAGAACCCTACATTACATATTATTAAAGGACCATCATATTAGAGAATAGTAATGATTACTTTAGGTATTGGGTTCCTTTAACATAATAACATTTCATTGTTCAGATTATCATTTCTGAAACGTTTTCAATTTTATTAAATTATATTTTAACTAAAATTTAGGTAGGATGAAATAATGTAGGCTACGCTTCCACTATAATAATTTAATAACACGGCAAAGCGCTTTCGATGCTGTGCATCATCGTCAGTGCCCGAAGGTTTTCGATGTTGACCTGTCGGCTCTTGGAGCTAGACTTGAGTCTAGCTCCAAGAGCCGACAGGTCAACATCGAAAACCTTCGGGCACTGACGATGATGCACAGCATCGAAAGCGCTTTGCCGTGTTATTAAATTATTATAGTGGAAGCGTAGCCTACATTATTTCATCCTACCTACATTAGAAGTCACTTCCACCTGCCAGAATACCAACTCAGAATTAACTAAAATTAAACTCGTTGAAACTACTCGCTCTAGGAACTTGGATATTATATATTTTACCGAAAATATAAATTCCTTGGGTGACAAGTGTTTACGTATTTGAATGAAGAAATCAATATGTTTGGCCCAACACTCCATGAAGAGCCAGGGTTTGCTAAATGGACCGCGGTCAAGGAGGTTTGAGTAAGCTACTCGATTCCTTCATGCACATAAAGATAGTCTGTGCCATCACTTGACGACCCTCCAGCATTTTCTTTT
This sequence comes from Riptortus pedestris, assembly GCA_019009955.1. Classification (NCBI taxonomy): domain Eukaryota; kingdom Metazoa; phylum Arthropoda; class Insecta; order Hemiptera; family Alydidae; genus Riptortus; species Riptortus pedestris. The sequence continues at coordinate 37,514,299 of CM032233.1, forward strand.
GTATACGTCAAGAATAGATTTCGTATAGAAAAGTCGTATTTGCCGAGATTTGAATTTTTCGCAGATTTGTTTATGAAGCTTCATTGAGTAATGAATCTTTGTTCATAAAAAGTAAAGGTGATATAGGGGCTCCAGATTCATAGAGGAAATAGAAGAATAATCATAACGTAAATGGGCAATATGTTCTTTCATAAATATAAATTTTAAATTCATATTTAAGAACACTATGAAGGAAAAGTTCTATTGTGCATGTAAAATTGCTACTTCTTCTAATTAATATGTACATGGTGATATTTGAACAGGTTCCATCGTTGTCCTATAATCACCTCGATTGGGGGCATTGGAAAGTTTTGAAAAACCACTTCATGAGCCATTTTCTTAATTAATATCAGCAGAGAAAATAAAACTAAAGGATACCAACAAAGCTCAGTCTCTCCTTTAATGCAACATTTATACTGGTCGGAGTCTACGATTGAAATTGAGAGCAAGCTATACTATCATTTATCTCCATAATTGTGAAATTACTTTCATTAAACGCTTTGCCCGGGTAAGTAACTTGTTTTATGAAAAATATTACAGGAGCATACTGGTAATGGCTAAGGATTTCCAGATGATGCGAGTTCCTGAGAAGTAACAATTTTTTCCGTGCTAACGGTCGCCAGGGCTAAATTAAAGCCCTTTGTATCTGGTGAGTAATGACCTAGATGATTTAAGCCTTCTTTTCTCAGTCTCATATTCCAACGTGTAACCCAGTCCTCCACTCCCTACTCCACGTCGCCACCTTAACGTTTTCCTCTAATCTACAACAGGAGAATGTGAAATGTTACTAGCTCTTACGTGTTCGATTGAAATAGACATACTTTTCTTTATTTTTTACCGATCTTTAGGGCAATACATTCCAACTACTGAAGAGGTATGTAAACTTCCTTGATCAATGTAACAATGGAGGCTATGATCAATCGTCTTCTAAACCCACCATTCTCAATACACAAGACTAGAAAGTTAAAGTATAGTACTCGGTCAAGATTAAGTCCACTTAGGCAATTTGATTTCAAATAAACGTTTACAGAAAACTTTTATAAAATCAGTTTCAATCACTAAGTTAAATCTTAGAAAGTTTTATAAAAAATACACAAAAACGAAATATCACAAACTGCGGAGTATTTATAAAGGACTTTTGGTTTTTCCTCACATCAAGACATTTTCTCTAATTGGATGATGAACTAACAAATAGTAGTTCACTACACTACTGCTGGATTATATCGAGAGAAGTGTTTTGGTCTCCGCAGTAATATAATGGAATTCTGGTTTCAAAGAATGGATTAAAAAAGCAATGTTAATTTAGATTTTATTCTGAAATGAACGACTGTAAAATAGAATTTTGTTTTATAAATATATTTGGGTATCCCAAGTTCCCGTGCCACCCCCTTAAAATCTCCAATCGTATTAATAAAAGGGTGAGACACGGTGTGCCATAATTGCGATCCCTGAAAAATCTTTTCTGTCCATATTCAACCTCATAGCTCACTCGAGTGACCTAAACATTGGAATTTGCAATGGAATGCCATACTTTTTTAAGAACGTTTGTTGCTATATTGATGTTTTTGAAGTAACCATTTTTTGGATTCATTCAAGAATACTTTTGCGCTATTTCGTTTTAAATACTTTTAGTTATTTTTTATTTCAGAATTCATTCATTTTTCCGTAGACCTGTTTCAAAGATAATTTTGTTGAATACAACTATTATGTAAATAAAAACATTTATCGATATAAACCCGTTTTATAATTTGATATTCTACAAGATTCCGTCATTAAAAGTGTGGGATTCCATTGAAAATTCCAAAGTTATGGTCACTGGAGAAGGTTTGAGGTTGAATATGGGCAGAAGTGATTCTTCATGAGTTGGACTTCAGTTGGAAGTCACATTGGAAGAGTTGAAAAATAATCAAGCAGGGAAATATTTTGATCCTTAAATCCTTTTAATCAATGGCTCAGTTACTCTTCGTAAATGTTCCTGGAGGGCTTAAGATAATTTTTTTCCATAACAGCTAGCTTCCCTGCTTTAAAGACTTATTATTTACTGTACATGATAAGTTGCATATAAATATAATTAGATCAAAACTATATAAGTTTTCTTTTAAAAATTTTTATTCTTGAAAGTGATTGTTTTCGTTATCAGACACTTTTTCAATATTCGTTTCCCTATCTCAGGTCGCAAACAAAGAATAAACTTCATACATTTAAATAATACATTTTCTTCAGATTACAGCTGGAGTTGTTTAACACGAACACCTTCTTTCACTATTCATTTTTCATATTTAGTTTTATTTATTACAAACTTATTAGGCTTCGTTGCATTTATACTGTCGAAATGCTCGTTAACTTATCATCTGCAAAACGTTTTATACCAAGAGTGCATATGAGTTACTTTCTAAAACGAGAAGCATATCGTCCTGTATAATTCTAAATTATTGTTTTTCGTGTAATACTTCCAAAGTAGAAACTTCCTTTTTTTTTTTTACAAAAAAAAAAAAGAAGAAGAAGTGACGCACGAAAGGGAGTTTAGTAACACTAATGTGGGACGACACTACTTTAGTCTTGCCAAGTACTTTAAGCCCCTAAAACAACGACTCAGGTTCATAAATTTAAAGTAAACTGACCTGAGGTGGCGAACAATAATTGAACTTATCTTGTATCATAAATAATTAGTCTGCAAAGCAGGGAACCCGGCTTTTATGAAAAAAAATTTAATCTTAAGGCATCCAGGAACATTTACGAAGAATAACGCTATTGGTTGGAAGAATTAGATAGATAGATAGATTTTATTGTCTAATATATACATATTTTAGCCTGAGTCAGGACCATTTAGTGTTAGTAATCTTACTAATAATATACAAAAAGAAAATATATATATATATATATATATATATATATATATATATATAAGAACTAGTGACATAATATTAACCTACTATATACAATGAAATAATACATTTTACATTTTTTTTTTATTAAATATTCTCAGGTACTTAAATTTCTAAAATTCTTTATAATTTAATCTGTTTAGTACTATTCAACGTATACAAAATTCAAGATACGTATTTGCTTTTATTTATTTGTTTACTTTGACGCGTTAATTGACTTCGTTGGACATTGTAGTGTTTAATTATCAAGACAGCCTAGTTGCATACTGCTGACAGGAATGAGTAAATCATGTTCAATTTATGAAAGCCCTCGATGTGAAGAATATTTTCCAGGGACATTAAGTCATCACTTGTGGCTATAAACTTCTTCAAGTATTGCTCTTTATGATAGCTGTATTCCGAGCATTTCAATATTAAATGTTTTAATCCGTCCGATATAAATTCCTGGCAGCATTCACAAACTTCTCCCGATTGTATTACTTTCATTTTTTTATTGTGATACAGCTTCAAGTAATCGTTATTTGAAATTCTAAGTTGACTTACTAATCTTACTTTCTTCATATTCACTTTGAATTTGAGATAATCTTCGGGTTGGGGGCTGGTATAATGACAGACACTTCTATAAAGGGGATTGTATGATGTACTATATACTCTATTGATGTCGGTGGATAATATGTGACTTGTTGCTTGTTCCAAAATTTTGTATTTATTTGATAGGAAATTTATTTCACACGAGATATCGATAAAATACTCTTGCACATTATTTAAATTTGCTATAGCTTTTACTTGTGAGACCCAATTTGTACTTGTGAGACCAGTTCGTGTCATGATTACTGGAATCCAGTGCTATTAATCTACTGAAACACTTTCTTGCTAATTCTATTTTCAGAGAGTGGCAATATTTTTATACAGAAATTAAGGATTTTTCTGGTGGGAAGAATTTAACAATCATATTATTTCCTTGCTTTGTAATGAAATTGACATTGCATTACATAAGCCCATTATAAATGGCCATATATTTTATATTCTGAGTATTCCCAGCACAGAGCACATTAAGATTATTATGTATGAATGCTTAAATATATTGTTTTTACCTTTAAATAAGAATTATATCCAATTTAGAGTGAAGTCACCATGTGCTCTAGCATTTTCATAGATAACGCCGATGGATTTTGATAATAACATTCACAGCTCTTAACGTCGGTACACTAAGTAATAATACGGATGAATTTCGATAATTAATTCACGTTAAATGCTCTTTTTGAGCGTATTTCGATCGGCAGTTCAAAGTTCACTCCCGGATTAGCCCTATAAAAGGACCTTCTTACGGAGGATTAAAGTCAGTCGTATTCGGCATCCTCTGGAGGGGAGACCTTGGTTCTCGGAGAGTTAATCCTTCAGCTTGTTCCTGCCTGCCTAGGCTACTCTATCTCTCACGGCTAAGTCAGCACTTCTATTACACAGCTAAGTCTTTTTATTGTAATATAGACTAAGTATTATTAAGTGTCCCCCATTATATTTATAAAGGTGCCTTTTCATTTTAATCATTAATATTTATAATTGGTGAATATTTTTATTATAAATAAATTTATATATATTTGAATTTGGACTTGAGTCGATTGTTGGTGGCCCTTCCTAAATTCTTGTTAGTGATTTGGTTGTGGGATTTTTCATATATTTCAGCTTCCACTGCTTATCACCGCAGCCAGATCGCAACAGCTTGATTATTTTTCATCTCCGCCAGTGTGACTTCCAACTGAAGTTATGGAAGATACACATCGGGCCACAAAATAAATAATCTGCAGTGTTACGTTTAATGAAAAGAGCATTTGGAAAGCTATATGCTTAATTACAATATTAATATACTCAGTAAAAGCGGAATATTAGTTTCACTGGCTTACAAAAGGCACTTTGCTTGAAATTAATTCAGAGAAACGTTGAAAGCTCTAAATAACAGATATATACTAAATTCCACTGAAATCAAAATAAATCAATATCAAAAAGAGAAATGAATAGAAGGCAAGGCAAAATGTCTTTACCGTAACTCTATTCAAGAAAACACTTATTAAAGTAACTCCGCAATTCCATGTAATGAATTCTCTTCAGAGCTATTTAGTTTCGTATTTATTCGTTTTTTTTTAATATATTTTATTTGTTTTAATATATTCATTCCTACTTTTTCTTCTTTTTTCTAATTTTCTCTATTCATAGAACATAAACCTAGATTTTCATAGTGTTATTACATAAAGTACAACATAAATTTATATGAATATTTTCATACTATGAGAAAATATAAATGGACGATCTTATTATATACCATTTCTTTATATAATTTATCTTTTTTCCTCTCTTTTAACTTTTTTAAATATTTTGATAGAATAATAAAAAAACATTACAAGGAAATCCTTAGATTAGCAAACTTATTCCACCTACTCCTACTTTTAAGAATATCTATAAATTCTTAGTGGATATCTTACTCCACAATAATAATTACAAAAAAAATATCGATATCGAAAATTAAATGCCGTAACGCGAAGCTTATTGTTGAGGAACGACATGAAACATATGACTCAACAGGTGAACACTAGGTAGAAGAAATTCAGTGGAAGGTAATACTGAAATTTTATATTAACACAAATACAGCACAGCTCTTAGATCACATACTCTCTCTGTTTAATAAATAATTACTTGTTAATTAATAAAATTAATTTATTTGAAATGGCAAATAGTTAGGCCATTGAATTTACAGGCACTACGCCATTACCAACCTTGTTAATGCCTCCTTTTATGTATCAAACCTAAACTTCCGCAGCGTATGAAACACCCCTTTGTCAAACTTATGCTGCGACTGTTTATCTGAAATTTCAATCCAAGCTCTCCTTCCCAGTACCTCAATTCCTTAATTAACTCATCATCCTATTTCATCACTGGCGCAACTCAAAATATCATATTTTAATATGTAAATTGCAGATGAGAGCAATACGGGTTGTATTCAACAGAAAGTTGAGAGGCCAAAAATAATCACTTTTCCTTCAATGTTCCAAACGATGTTATTCGTGAAATGAACTTGTTTTACAGAAATGGTATAACAGATAGTCATAAAACAAGATACAACAATATGCTCTATACCCCTGACAACAAAAATAAATATTTGAGAAAAGCGTATCATTTAATAAGGATTATAAGGAGTAAAACACTTTAACGTTCTGCCGGAATGTATTTATCTATTAAAGAACAATTTTTGTTTAAAAATAAATTAAAGAAGTTAATTTCTGAAGGGTTTTTTTTTATGTACATGAAGAATTCTATCTAAAATGTCCAATTATTATTTTTTTATTTTTTTATTGGAGCTTCGCAGCTTTGGCGATGTTGCTCTAAACAAAAGCTTCGTAACTTAAAAAACTAAACAAAACAAAACTCAAATGAAAACAAAACAATACAAAAAAAAATTAACAAAATTAAACAAAACAGAAAATGGAACACAAAACATAAATGTTCAATTATTAAATAAAACTACAAAATATTTTTATTATCTTATGCATTGTCTCTTTAAGGTAGGACAAGTTTCTCAAGATTTATAAAGCATGCCACCCTTCAAAAAATTCAAGACTATTCGACTATTCGATGCATGTCAATAAATTAAAAAATGTGTGTTGCATATTTGAAATGGAGTTAAGTTTATTAAATAAATGAATTGATTATATATAATTATTAAATTGATTAATTTTATAAAACGAGTTCTTAAAATTTGAGAGAATTTCATTGCGAATTATTATGCAAGTATAAATACTATTCAATAATATGTAAAGAAATTATGTTACATAATATTGTAACTTTTTCATAGAAAATAAAAGTAATCGACGGATGATAGAAATAAATACATTTCATTTCATTGTTGTTCTATGTCGCAACGTCCAGTTTGAAGTCAGAGAACAGAAAAATCATTTGAGATAAGAGTTTTCTTGTGAATACCAAGAATGTTGAGTTTGATTAATATAAAAGAAGTTCAAAGTTTCCCACGATTCAAGAAGTTTAAAGATTATGAAAGTTGTAAAAAAATTGATTTTTATTAATGCGGTATATGTCTGGCTATGGTTTTCATTTCCCTTAATAGAAATAAAATTACAGTAAACAGTCAGTTTACAGTTTTCATTATAGTTTTAGCAGATTGATGCGATTTTCGAAAGATTTCCCCAAATGTCCACCGATCATACCCAGGAGATGCCGAGAATGTGGTCCGTTCAAAACGATGTGTGTGTGTGCGTGTGAGTGTGTGCGCGCGCGCGCGTGTGTGTGTGTGTGAGAGAGAGAGAGAGAGAGAGAGAGAGAGAGAGAGAGAGAGGGAGAGAGAGAGAGAGAGTGTGTATGTACGAGAGAGAGAGCACGGAGATAACCAGTCCTGTTATTTAATCCATTCTAATCTAGTTTCCATAACAACCTTTCACGGCTAATACATATATATCCCTGAAAAAATCTTCCAAATTAATCTCTTTATTATACATTTTCATTACATTAATTCTAGTTCAGTAGTTTAACCCACAAAAAGACATCCTCATACGCTTCAGTTCTAGGTATTGAGGATTTTGTATTTTGCATTTGTAAATTGGGAAAAGAGACACAGGCTCATATTTCCCGAGCATCATAACATTTGTTTTTCATGATGTCGATAAATCGTAGGCCATAAAGTGGGCGTGGGTGTTTGTTTATTCATTGTTTCGAGTATACTGGCTCGGTTAATTCGCAACAACTTCTCTGCCAAATTAGAATTGTTGCCTATCAATAGCTTCTGCCTTATGAATGCGCAATGTCACCAACTATGATCGTGTAAGTCCCTGTAAGTAATATATATTTGTCTGTTACCGCTCTAGCGGTCGCAATTATTGTTTAATCATTACCAAACTTGATATATATTCGTTTCGTGTAAAAAGAAAGATCAAGTTCGTTAACGGCAGAAATCGGACCAGGGGGAGGGGGTTTAGAGGGGAGGAATTTCGAAATATCTCTGTTACTTTACGTTGGATCGGAAAATTGTATAAAAACAATCTTATTGAAAATTAAATTTACTATAAATATTGTTCTATACATATTTTCCGTATAATGAGTATTAACCGAGATATTTGGATTTTTTAGTTTTACGCTTTCAGTAAATCCCCACTCCTACTAGTGTCATATTAATAATAAGCTGTTATATCATGAACCACTTCATTACAAGGCTAAATACCAAATATTGTTTTCATTGAACTTTTATTTTGTGAGATATATGCAAATATGTTCTGTTGACCCCCCCCCTTTTAGCAGATTTCCCTTAAGGGAAATCAGCGATTGAGGTCGTACTCATGACGGAATTTTCGAAAAATTTCTTCAAATGTCCATCGATCCTACCCCGGAGATCTATATATATATATATAGAGATATATATATATATATATATATATATATATATATATATATATATATATATATATATTTGTCTGTTAACACTCTAGCGGTCGCAATTTTTGTTTAATCGTCACCAAACTCGGTATTTAATCGTTTTATGTAAAAAGGAAGATCAAGTTCGTTAACGGCTGAAATCGGACCAGTGGGAGGGGGGGTTTAGAGGGGGGGATTTTTAAAAATTCGAAATATCTCCGTTATTATGCATCGGATCGAAAAATTGTATAAAACCAATCTTATTGGAAATTAAATTTACTATAAATATTGTTATATGCATTTATTGTCTATCTTGAATATTAACCGAGATATTTGCATTTGTAATCTGCATGTTCGGACTTTCCGCCGAGAGCTCTGGTGGCCATTTCCATAACTATTCGTCCCTCGTGAATAGGTTTAGATGTTAGGTTAACTGTTTTTTGGGGCTAGAAACTACTGGGTTATTACGCCCTAAATAATGTTTTAGGTTTAGAGGTTTCTTACTACTACAGTTGTTATTAGGCAGATTTCTCTATTGTAAAACTTCACGTGGGAAATCTGCTTAGTTTATGCAGCCCCTGCGTGACGGACTTTTTTTTGTTCTTGGATTACTAAAATGTAAGTGATTGATATTAAACTGATTCTGATTCATTACAAATTATAGCACAAGCTTTAGTAAATTGTTTTCAATAAAATTAATATGTTATATCCGGATATATTTCGTTAATTGTTTGTCTTTCCGGTCTATCTATCTATTCAGCGCTACGAGGTTGGCTGGTCTGTTCGTTTACAATTCAGCCTCTTTCCGTTGTAGAGATTATTAACTTGTATTGTAAATTGGCTGGAAGATTTCTCCTTACCGTATGTATTTATTCACTTAACATTCAAGGTAGTGTTACTTTTATGCATATTTATTTATTGTAAACCTTCGCGAGGGAAATCTTTTTAGTTTGACCATCCCTTGCGTGACGGGCTTTTTCTCTATTCCAAAACAACCAATCAGGTTTAGTGATGTGTAAGAGCGAAGAATAAATTTTAGCATATTTCCTTTAAGGAAACAACTCAGGTTAATAGTTGTAACTCGCCTCAATGCATGGGTGGTAACTTGCCCGTGTAAAAGGTGGTAATAGCACCAGCATGCACTTTGGTGCCGTCATATTAGTGTCGAGCTTAGAAGCACATTGGCTCAAAAAAATAATGAAATATTTTAGCATGAATGGAAATGTCTGATAATAAATATTTCTGAATTAAATGATTATTTCGGATTCATTAAATCATATTGTAACAAATGATAAAAAAAAAAATCCTAACAACTATTAAAATACAGGCACAAAAATTGACCTATTGCTTGATGTTCTTTTTTTTTTTTGTAAAAATGAAAGCATGTCGAATGAGGTAATTTAATGATGTTTTTGTTTTCATAGCATATCTCAGAAGGAGACTATGAAATCCTTAGACAACAAAGCGGTGAAAGGCTTGGTTTTGTGTGTAAGGGAAGACTAAAGGTTGATTAATAGAAAAGCTGAGAGTGGTTCGACTGACTGTTGAAAGGCCTCTTGTACAGTAAATCAATCACGTAATAAACTCTTCTAACCAACTTCCATTAGCACCGCTATAGCCTTGAAGAAAGAAAGATTTAAGCCCCACACTTATTGACAACTCTATAGCATGGCCTCAAAGAAAAGCTGTCGATAGTACGGCAAGTTCAAAAAGTGGTAAAAAAAAGAAGTTTCCAAGGGGGAAAATGAAGAAACAAGATCTTCAACTGATTTGGAGGAATCTCTGATAACTGAGTTCGGTATCAAACTAACAGCCGATGTGACGCAAACGAAAACTGAGAAGTTTGGGGGTTTTAAGGTTGTAAGATCAGGGAGGTTTTGGAACCTTTCAACATATGAATCAGTTTATTGATAAGCTTTCTTACAGCCGAATACACAAGATACCAACTATCAACTGCACTAGTGGAATGTATAAATTCCGCCCGGCGGGGGCAGCGTAACTAATTACCCACGTGCTGGTATTACACACACTACTGATCTCATCTCACCATTCCATATTCCCCTTTTCTAAATAAAAATCCCTGTTTCTAATACAAAACTAGTATTTCTCTCGTTAATAAATTTATCAAATAATGGCAAACTAAACATTTGGCGAAGTTATAAATTAGCAGGTCCTTTGTGGGTTATTGAACCAATATATTTCAGTGAAATAAGTTAATTACGAAACAAAAAAGGTACATCCCACAGGTTGCGTAAAATAAGCAGATTCCACACGAACCTATATGGCACACTATTAATCTAATTTCATCACATATTCTCTATTTTTAAATAGAAATCCAATCTGTAGAAGTGGGGGGTTTCCTGATGGCATAAATTCCGAATGCCTTGCTAATTGAGGTATTTTGATTTATCGAAACACCCCCCCCCTCACTGGTCCGATTTCAGCCATTAACGAACTTGATATTTAGTTTTGAACAACTGCGACATCTAGAACGTTAACAGAAATATATATGAAGTTTTGAACGTATCTCATTTCAACATCTCCTGGGTAGGATTGATGGGCATTTGAAGACATTTATCGAAAGAGGCGTGATGAGTACCTCAATAACTGATTATCACAAAGAAAATAAATTTATTCGCTTAAATTTCAGAATAATATGGCACATTCGACGTTTAACCAACTAGAAAAATTAGTTCCAAGATTCATAGAGTTATGTTTAGAGCTACATGATCAAAATATGGTGTATTTAATGCTCATTTTAGCGAGCATGATATTGAGATCGTGCTCATGACTCGATTTTCGAACATTTTCTTCAAATGTCCATCGATCCTACCTAGAAGATGATGAAAATGAGGTCCATTAAAAATTATAGATATATATATATATATATATATATATATATATATATATATATATATATATATATATATATATATATTTGTCTGTTAACGCTCTAGCGGTCGCGATTTTTGGTTGATCGTAACCAAACTCGATATTTAGACGTTTTATGTAAAAAGACAGAGTTCGTTAATGGATGAAAGCGGACCAGTGGGAGGGGGGGTTTAGAGGGGGGATTTTCGAAAATTCGAAATATCTCTGTTACTGTACGTCGGATAAAATAATTGTATATAATCAATCTTATTGCTAATTAAATTTACTGTAAATATTGTTATGTACATTTATTCTCTATCTTGAATATTAATCGAGATATTTGCTTTTTGTTAAATGTGGGCCGATAAGGAACGAGAGTGAGTTTCCCGCCAAAAGCTAGTTCGGCCGTTTACGTAACTGTTCGGAACTCGTATGGTGATATCTCTAATGTATAATTTCACGTGGGAAATCTGCTTAGTTTACGCAGCCCCTGCGTGACTGTCTTATTAATTCTAATACGTTCCCAGCCGATATTGAGGAAATAATAATTATTAATTATCAAACTAAATAAAACATTAGTTGTGTTTCTGGGTTCTGAATATAAAAGATTGCCCAGGAGGATGTTACTTACCCCTTATAACAGAATACCATGGAAATGAAGTGGTGTTGCTTTTCAAACAGTGGGGGATTATGCCCGTAACTTCTTAGAATGGGTTATTATGGGGTGTTTATTTGAGAGCAGTTGGCACTTCTTCCGAACACCAAGTAGAGGGGATTCCTTCCGGTTGACCCGTCGATCCTTGACCCTTCCAACCACCACTCCCTCACAGCTTCCTACACAAAAGGTCTCCAACTCTCATCTCTCACTAAATCTGAAATTCCTCCTCTCACAGCCAAAAACAAACAAAAAAAGTTCGTCACGCAGGTGCTGCGTAAACTAAGCAGATTTCCCGCGTGAAGTCTTAGAATAGATAAATCTATATACTGGTAACACAACAACACCGTGACTAAAAAGTGAATAAATACATACGGTAATGAGAAATCTTTCAGTCAATTTAAACAACCTCCCACCGGAAAACGTCTGAATTGTAAACAAGCAGGTCTGCCAACCGCTGAGTGCTGAATAGATAGATAGACCGGAAAGACAAACAATTATTGATAACCCCCCCCATTAAAATTTCCAATTATTCTAATACAAAGCTGAAACTTGGTGTGCCATAATTGGGACCCCTGAATCCTTTCTTTCAGTCCCAATTCAACCTCGTAACCTTCTCCAGTACTTCTCTTTTATAGGTACTGAAATTTGCAATAAGATTGGTTCTATACAATTTTTCGATCTTACTTATAACGACGTACGAGTATATTGAGAATCTTCCGGTTTCCCCACTCTAACCCCCTCCCCCCTCAGGTTTTATTTTAGGCTTTAACGAACTTGATCTTTAGTTTTACATGAAATATTTAAATATCGCGGTTGGTACCGATCAAACAAAAATTGACAGCTAGAAAAGTAACATATATATATATATATATATATACCCTTAAGGGAAAATCACTCCGACTTCCCCTCTACAAATACAGACAAGTCAAAATTTCATAACTAAAATTTTCTAAAACAGGCGCAAAAAAACTTATGTAAATTTAGAATTAGACCAATAAAACTGGCGTACACTATTTAATAAGTAGGGTATCAATGGTCAACTACCCCATGATTAAATTGACTATCAGAAAAGGAATATGTCTGTCTCCTTGAATCCCATTACGCTAGTAGTAATGTCGGGTCTTTTTTACTTTACGGCCGCAAATAAAATTTGAATAGCAACACATGATTCTGTTGATATCACGTGTTACTACTACAGTAACTGTTCTAAATTCAGTTATACACGGTTCAGGTTATAGATTCGTCGTTTGCTTTCTTTCCGGAATAAAAATGAATTTGATCAAACTAGCACACGTATTTCATGATGAAAATCAAGTGATACGTATTTATCAGTGATTTGGAATCCTACACAAGGAAAGGAAATGCCCACAAGGACATGAAATGAAATTATATGAACGAAAAGGAAATTGTCCTCGTTGGAGATGCCATCGATCACAATGCCGCAATAATGTAAGTGTTTTTAGTGGAACATGGTTTGAAAAGACACATTTAACATTAACAAAAAGTTTATTATTCATTTATGCTTGGGCTAATGAATATACAACCGTAAAATTTTGTCGTAAGGAACTAGGAATAAGCTCAAGAACTGCGACGGATTGGAAGAATATGCTCCGGGAGGTTTGTGTTAATGACATTTTAAATAATCCAGTGTTAATCGGAGGAGAAGGTTTGACAGTAGAAATAGATGAAACACGTTTCACATTAGGAAATACAACGTTGGAAGAAGTTATCAGTGGGTGTATGGAGGAGTCTGTAGGGAAACACGGGAGTGTTTCTTGTATGCTGTCCCTAATAGAACTGATGAAATGTTGACTTCATGTATAAAAGCTTCAGTTCTTTCAGGAACTACCATATATTCAGATTGTTGGAAGCCCTATAAAGGCCTCAGAAAAGTCCGAGGAATGAGGTATAAACATTTCACCGTAGACCATTCCAAAAATTTCGTGTATATCACCACTGGTGTTCATACCCAAAGAGTGGAATCTCTGTGGTCAAGTTTAAAACGTAGAAATAATCGTGAATGTGGCACCCACAGAAGTATGATTGATTCTTATTTGTGTGAATTTATTTGGCGTAGAAGATATGAGAATGAAGATTATTTTGAATCAATAATGAACCATATTAGAGAGTACTGGTCTCCAGAAATCTGAAAATAAAATAAAAAAAGTGCCTGTGTTACATATTTGTTATTGTTTAATAAACATATTGAATTAATAATCTATTTTGGTTTGTTTTGATTAGAATGTAGAGGTTATAAGACCTTTTTTTGGGTTTGGGAAATAAATCACGTTAGTAACAGGTAATGATTTCAGTATGAAAAGAATCATGTGTTCATATGAAACTAGATTTGCGGCCGTAAAGTAAAAAAGACCCGTAATGTCAAATAAACTCAAATTTGGTATAAAATCAATGGAAGAGTCCAAATTTACCTAATTAAGAAACTTCTTAGACGTGGCCAACATTTTTTTCTTAATACGCTAGGCATTAATAGAGGCAAACACTGAATTTTTGACCATTGGTGCATAGTATTTATTCAGGCGGAATATCACGGATAATTTATGTCCTTACATGGAATTTTACTGACAGATCAACGTTGTTTCATATCTGAGCCTAGGCAGATATAAGCAGTCATAGAACAGCTATTAATTGTTGGAGACGATTGTTTTTAATAACACCGAATACTGAATGCTGAAAAAGGATGCCTATTAATTAAAATCAAATTAGAGTTCCCTCGTACTAATTAAAAATTTTCCTGTTCCTTGGATATCGGTATTTCATTAGTGTTTAAATATATTTTGGTACTTTCTTGTTGATATCTTTCATGAGATTAATCATGGAACGGATTGTCAAAAATAAATCAAAATCTTGAAATATACTTAAGAAAGATGGTTTCTTTTAAGCGGGGAATCTTCTATCGACTGTTTGAAGGAAGAGTACCTCAGCCAGTCTCGAATTATATTTATCTGGCAAGACCAACAAAACGGAAAGCAATAATTCCCTGACATGTGGCAGGATTTAAAAGTCGTAAAGCTAGGAAAAAATGTATCGTAAATAACACAATAAAATACAATGTATCCTGACTTTTCTGTATTGTACGTGAGATATTTTCTTAAGATGAATAAACAGGACAATGGGTCATCTATAATAACTACCACTTAGGTATTTTACAATATACAAACATAATTTTGGATAAATCATAGATGGAGAATTAGAAATAACAGAACTAAGTTATCGGTTTCATTTGTTTAATGTAATAACTTTTTCTTTAATACACTTTAATTCAAATATTCCGTTAAACTCAACTTTGTCCTAGGTTAGCACTGGAGCTCACGTTTACGCACGCGTAGCTGAAGAGATCCGAAAGATCGAAACGAAGTCATTCCAAACAAATCACTGCTCTGAAGGAGCACCCAGAAACATGTCTGTAACTGATACGTTTCAGTGCTAGAAGTGGGACTTTGGTGTTGATCGTTTTCGTCATACGGTGACTCATCAGCAACGCGAAGTAGCGTTGGAACGATTGTGGAATTAAGGCAAACTGCCTTGTTTCAAGATATTTCTTCAAAAGACGTTGTCAAAGACTTTGTCGAGACTTTTGTCAAAAGACTTTGTCAAGAACTTGTGTCAAATGAACTTGGCTCACGCCATTTCCGAAGAGTGTTGGAATACACTTTAATTCAAATATTCCGTTAAACTCAACTTTTTCCTAGGTTAGCACTGGAGCGAAAGCTCACGTTTGCATACGCCTAGCTGAAGAGATCCTAAAGATCGAAACGAAGTCATCCCAAACAAATCACTGCACTGAAAGTGCACCCCGAAACATACCTGTAACTGATACGTTTCACTGTTAGAAGTGGCGCAAGCCAAGTTCATTTGAGACAAGTTCTTGACAAAGTCTGTGATAAAGTCTTTTGACAAAAGTCTCGACAAAGTCTTTGACAACGTCTTTTGAACAAATGTCTTTTTATTTAGTTGTATTATGCTATAACACTAAAACAGTAAGTATATTATAAGTCCTTATCTAATTTCCAATTTATATCTATTCCAGATTTATTTAGTTTACCTAATAGTATTTTGCCCGGTTTTACTGTTTTCATTAAATTTAAATCTTCTTTTCTCAATGAATCACACTCAATCAGTACTATCAAAGATGTTGGTCATTCAGGAATTTAATTACAGATCAATTCATAAATTTCAGGGATGTAGCAAAACGAGCTGTATGTGCTTGTATAATACTGCGGCGAAATAGACAAAAAGTCCGTCACGCAGGGGCTGCGTAAACTAAGCAGATTTCCCACATGAAGTTTTACAATAGAGAAATCTGCCCAATAACAAGTGTAGTAGTAAGGGATCTCTAAACTTATTCACGAGGGACAGTTACGTAAACGGCCGCCAGAGCTCTCTTCGGAAAGTACCGAACATAGCCAACTCCTGCCGACCACACACAGAATACAAATGCAAATATCTCGGTTTATATTCAAGATACAGAATAAATGTATAGAACAATATTTATAGCAAATTTAATTTCCAATAAGATTGATTCTATCCAATGTTTTGATCCGACGCATAATAACGGAGACATGTCGAATTTTCAAAAGTCTCCCCTCTAAACCCCCTCCCACTGGTCCGATTTCAGCCATTAACGAACTTGATCTTCCTTTTTACATAAAACGATTAAATTCCGAGTTTGGTAACGATCAAACAAAAATTGCGACCACTAGAGCGTTAACAGACATATATATATATATATATATATATATATATATATATATATATATATATATATAATTTTGAACGGACCTCATTTTCGTCATCTCCGGGGTAGGATCGATGGACATTTGAAGAAATTTTTCGAAACTCGCGTTATGAGTACGACCTCAATAGCTGATTTCACTTAAGGGAAATCTGCTAAAAAGAGAAGGGACTATTCAGACAAAGATACATACTGGTAGATTCAATAAATTTCAAATATGTCAGGGCTACATTTAGTATGTATATAGTTTATGAAGTTCATAAATATTATAAAGGCTCTTCATACTCATATTTACAAGAGTCCCTCTTTATTCATTAATTATATACCTTATTGTTTTGTGAAATGTCCTATATACTTTCACGATACTTGGTTTACAAACACGTTCAATGATGCACACATGTGCTGTACTCAAATATGGGAAATATTAATAAGACCATCTCGCACGAATAAATAACCAAGAAGAAACTCCCAAGTTCGTACACTCGGAGAATTGACATTATCAACTGAAATTATTCTCTCGTCCAAATTATACATAATGCTCAAAAAAAGTAAATAATCAATTAAAATTAACTACAACTGTCTAAATTATTTTTATATCTAAGATGAAAGGATACTGTGAACGGAGTAATAATTAAAGAGACCAGTGACATAAAAGTTGACATTAGAGCTAGAATGGTTAGCGGGACCAGATTATTAGCAGATTTCCCTTAAGGGAAATCAGCTTTTGAGGTCGTACTCATGGCGCAATTTTCAAAATTTTTCTTCAAATGTCTATCGATCCTGCCTAGTAGATGACGAAAATGAGGTCCGTTCAAAATTGTATATATATATTGTCTGTTACCTCTCTGGTGGTCGCAATTTTTGCTCTATCGTTACCAAACTCGATATATAATTGATTTATATAAAAAAAAAAAGTTCAAGTTTGTTTACCGATGAAATCGGACGAGGAAAAGGGGGAAGAGGGGGAGAATTTCGAGAATTCTTAATATCTCCGTTATTATGCGTCGGATCGAAAAATTGTATACAACCAATCTTATTGCAAATATAATGTTCAACAAATGTTATTATTTACATGTTGTGTCACTATCTTGATTAATAACCGAGATATTTGCATTTTTTAGTTTTTGGTTTAACACTATTCTATTATGTTATGAAGCACTTTATTTGAAGTAAATATTGCTCTCATTGGACTTTTACGTTTTGAGATAAATGAAAATTCGTAAGGAAAGTGGGAAATCTGCTTAGTTAACGCAGTCCCAGCGTGACGGACTTTATAAATATGGCGATGAAACGTCGAACATTCTCGGGAGTACCCTGCAAGTCCGGGAGAGAGCCCAACGAAAAATATTAGGAGTCGTAAAGGAGCGCCGCAGATGGCACATATAAAGCAACGCCCAACTAATGGAATTGTATAGCAAACCTGACATCAACTGTACTGTAAACCTTAGCATGAAATGTTTAAAGAATGATACAAGACCGACTGCAAAACATACTTTATGGTAGACCAGAAAGAAGTAGGAAAAGGAGTAGAACCAGGCAACGCACAGTGGTCCAAAAGCTACAATAAGCAGCAAAAACCTATTAATTTTGAAACTACTTTAAAAATGCTTTGTAATATTTATAATATATGTTGACATTGTTGAAAATGTTTTGTAATAGATTTAAACAAAGAACTAAACATGAATACGTTTCAAAACCTCTACTCGTTAAGGATAAAAGTACAATACATAAAACACTGTAAGGAACTGTGAAATCCGACATTTTAAAATATTTTAAACACCTTAAAAATTACTTTATAAGTTCGCCCAAGTACTTCGAAACATGAACTGAAAAAGTAAAATACGAGTAATAAATAAATCCTCGATCCTATAATTCCATTTAGTAAACATCCTGAATAAACAGAGCGCCTAATGCCCGGTATTTATTGATGGTAAATTTTCTTTAAACCTCAATTTCTCACAAAAGTGGACGAAGTTGGATGAGATATTTATAAAATAGTTACTCATAGGCTTAATCTTTTCAAGAAAATATAAGTTAGAGCTTGGAGCTTTGTGGAGCTTTTTTTGAAACCTTATACGAAGAAAGAAATTTAGGAATTTATCTCTATTTTGTTAGAACTCGTTTTAAGGGCTTATACGTAACTGATTAAAAACAAATTAGAAACCAACAAAAAACTTGAAACATACAATATTAACGTTGCCAGAATGAAATTTGTCAATAGACAGTCTTAAGGGTCAGAATTTATCTTTTAAATTTGGCTTAGAAGTTAGATTATTTTGTGAAAAACATGAATGTCGATTTAAATGTTTCTATTGGCAATTGAAATTATATTAATTAAAAAGGCCACCCAAACACAAAAGTACAACCACTAAACTATAAAGAAATCAACTTCTTAAGACCAAATTTCAACTTTTGCTGAAATAGGTTTTTGCCGGCTTCGCACCACTGTGCAACGGCTGCTCAATACCTTGGACTAATTGAGGTTGGCCATAATTGGAGAAGCCTGGCTCAAAACCTCGAGGGTTCATTAAGTTGGCTATTTGCAGAATTTCGTACCAATGTAAATTGGTATTATCGGGACTCAATAAAAAATGTCCTTTATTTACGTTCACTTTAAGCTACCGCGCATAATCGGGACATGTTAAAATATATACAGGTTACTACCTATTTCTCACAAAGAAGGGCCAAAGTGCTTCAATTAGTCAGCTCGGCATTATACAAATTACTATTAACCACGCGGTAATCAAACCTGAAGCTATTCCTAATTCGCGAAATATGAAATGTATCATTTATTTCAAAATTTTCAAGGGTTAATAGGCACTTTATACAAAAACGAGGCTTTAAATTCCTATGTATTTTTATCAATTTTAATCAGCTCTCCTGACTATTTGATTTTTCAACTATTATGTTATGGATTTAGGTCGGCGTACTGGCAGATACTTTACGAACCCAATATAATAACAATACAATGTAATGAAATATTCAATATAATATAATGATACCCATTATAATATTCATTGCTTACTACAAAAATATATCTTTTAGATTTGGAAACATTACGCATTTTTCACTAAAATTGAAAGTCAAAATTAAGTCATCAGACGATGTTGCAATGTTCAATACCGTAAGTCTACAGCAAGTATTTTTATCTCCTTATACGAAGAATATTAGGTATTATAATAGCGAAAATGTTCGATTTTCAGATTTCAACGGAATTATCCGTTTCGGCCTTCCGAACCCTTTTCGGCTGGCTTTGGCCTAACGTCTGTAAGTATGACCGTGCTTTTAGAGGTGATGGAAATAAAAAAAATTGAAAATTTCTTCGTACCTATTAGAGGAGCCAAAAAGTTGCATAAAACCATTTTTGTATATCATGAAAACACCTGTAAATAATTATCATTCCTATCACACTTGTATTTTTTACGGTACGTCATTTGATATCAATTACTTTCCAGTATCAATATACGTTATCATCAGTGGTTTTGGTAATCGTAACGACACCTTTTAAATATGTAGTTTATTTAAAGAATATCTGAACAAGTTTCCTTCACACTGTAAACAATTAAAGCAAGGCGGCCTAGGCCTGTTTCTAAACCGTATGGATTCTCTTCTACTTGTATTTTAATATCTTCAAACCACTTTTTTTTCGTCATATTCATTGTTTGTCCTCTACAACTGACCTGCATGATAAGTTTTCTTTCTCTTCTCCAACCCTCCCCTCCCATACTCCACTGACTCATTTGATGTTATGGTCTCTTCAGAAATAAAAGGTATTCACGGTAAAAATTACCATATACATTACAACGCCCGATATAATGTTATTTGAATGGATTTACAGATTATACTGTCAGTAAATCATATTATTTGTAATATTGTAGAAGAAATTGTTTGCAACTGGCAGGAGTTGAACCGAGACCTGCTGCCTCCCTCTCTCGCAGGCAGATTCTCCCTACACTGTGTAGATTAAACTAATCATATTACTAGATATATTATATAACACTAGAGTAGACTGATATGTTAGATATTAGATATTAATTATGTTAGGATATAGCACTAGGATAGATATGCGTATAAATAGATGTATGTACTGGCTACCTAAGCAATGGTGTTATTTAACGTTAATAAGTAGATTTATTTTATTTAGACAAGGAGGGCAGAGTTATTATTCTCTCCCTCTCAGGACGCAGGCAGCCGACAACCAGAATTTTTAAGGCTGCTTCAAAACCGCTTTTAATTGAATATCAAATACGAATATACAGTCTTTCATTAACGAAGTTCGACATAAAAACGGTAGACGTGAATTGCTTAACCCCCAAACTTTTCTTCATTCCATTTAAATTCGCCGAGAAGGAAATCCAGCTCCCACTAATTTAGATTCGGAGAGAGTGGAAGCTCTGTCAAAGAAACTTAGTACAAGTGAGAGTTCATTAGGAGACGTTTAAATAAACGCTTACTTGCGTTTTGAATTGAGATATTTCTCTGATTCGCCACTTTAACACAGTATCACTCCTACCTGTTTAAAAGCTTATGTATTATTGGCTACCGAGTTAAATCGAAATTTAAATCATCATTTATTTACCGCTCTCTGCATAATGTTCAGGTAGTTATATTTGACAAAGACCCCTTAAGCTTGCCTTTACGTCTTAACAGTCACTGTCCTTTGTAACTTTATAACTAGTGGATGTAAAAACACAACATTTCTTGCATTTATTGTAATTAATAGCCGCTTTTGCGAATATGGGGTAGGACATTTAGTCAAAAATCTACGCTATCTAATTCATAATTGTATATTTTCCATTAATTGTTAGACATCCATCTCACGCTCTATTTATATATACATATATAAACCTAAGAAAGTATTGCATTTCTCTATATTAATTTAAAAACGTTTGTGGGTGATGATTTGCATTGTAAAATAAATAAATAATAAATGATTTTTGTTATCGTAAATGGAATGCAAAGAAAATTAAATATTTCTAAAGTTAGTGAAACATTGTTTGAACATGATCCAGGACAAGTTTAGTTCTAGCAGGTATGACGTACCTTAAGCAACCATCTCAATTTAGAAATTTCACTGTTCCTTAAAAGAGACAATTTGGGTGGAAAGTCGACTAATAGGGGAAAATAGGTGGCTTAGTTGGTGGAGTACGAGCCAAAATAACAAAGAAGATTGGGTTGAGACCGGTTGGTCTAAAAAATGTTTCTCTAATATAAAATATATTATATTACGAGAAATAGTTATTGATTTGCATTAGCAATTTCATCTTAATGAGCAACATTATCCTTTTATCTTGTAAGGACATTTACATTCATGAGAAAAAAATAAAATAAAACGTGCATGAATGCATAAAATGTAATTGATTCCTTTACGGGTTTCCTATTGCTTATTTCTTTGATAATTCCAGCGTTAAAAGTTTGAGAAAGAAAGAGAAAAACTGGCTAAGTGGTTAAAAATGCAAATTCGGCAGAGAAAGGGGATTGTACTCCAGACTGGTAGAAGATAAAGTATTATTGGGTAGGCAAAGAATTAGAAATGAAAAATAGAGTTACAGATGAGAATTGAGGAAAAGTGAGATGGGATTGTGAGGAGAGAATCGTGAAAAGATTGTGGGAACGTTGCTGTTGGAAACTTCCACTGAGCTAAAAGTTCAAAAGAAACTAACATAAGTAGTTTTCAACTACGAATTTCTTGCTGGAGATATTATTCTCACACTCCACCATGTATATATTAGCCTTGGGCAACCTATTCATTCTTGTTTATAGCTTTGCTAGATAAATTCATGTCCATATTCTCTCGTCCATTACATCTCTCTCTCTCCCTCTCCCCCACTCCCTCTCTCTCTCCCTCTCTCTCCCTCTCCCTCTCCCCCTCCCCTCTCCCTCTCTCTCTCCCCCTCCCCCTCTCCCTCTCTCTCCCTCACTCTCCCTCTCCCTCTTCCTCTCTCTCCCTCTCTCTCCCTCTCTCCATCTCTCTCCCCTCTCCCTCTCTCTACCTCTCCCACTCCCTCACCTCTCCCTCTCGCACCCACTCCCGCTCTCTCCCACTCTTCCTCTCTACCTCACTCTCCAACTCTCTCCCTCTCTCGCCCTCTCCCTCCCTCTCTCCCTCCCTCTCCCCCTCCCTGTGATATTGTTCTTCTATTAGCTCTCCCCTTTCACGATTACAGATGTTTTCTTAAGGCTTCGATTAATGAGCAACAGATCTCTCCTAAGTAATTAATATTTTATATTAATTTTAATACTGAAAATGTTTTATTATGTAACGTTATAAAGCACGAATTCTCAATTAAAACCAATAGTACAATCTCTCTCCGTTAAAACGGTTGGCAAATTAATCAACAAAACATTCACTATAGTATTGTGGCAGGAAAGAAAAGTTTCTAATTTTTGACCCTTTCCTTTACGAAATAAAATACAAAAGTTTGTTATAATCTCATTATACAGTTTCAGTGAGATTTTCTAAATAAACTTCAATTGGTATTTTATTCTCTCGTGCTATGTATTATTCATGACAAACTCTATTTAAGGAGTTCAAATAATCCACAAAGTCTGGGGTTAATTATACAAGAATTTTTGTAATTAGTCTCAAGTTTTTCAATTAATTCCTCCAGACTTTCTGTTTCTTAGTTTTCTGAGGCCTATTTCAGTTAGCTCGTTTCGATTTCTTAAATTTATTTACTACGTTATCAGTTAATTTTTACATTACTAATACTAAAACTTGAAACAAATGGTTTATTTTTATTACGGTTACAGTACTAAGGGATTTCTCGTGTTCTAGGGATTGATAAATGAAGAGTTAGCTTAAGCTGATGTAACAAGTATAGTGGATGTGGAGGTCATAGTGGGCATACTTTCCGTACTTCAGCAAGAATTTAGCTGAGTGATCATGAAAGAATTCATGACTTTTAAAGAGTTGCTGATTTGATAGTAGATGGGAAGTTATGATATTTTTTTAATCCTACCTGAATATCAAATTATGTTCAAACAACCCCTGTTTGTAAATTAACATAAAAATTTACTGTTTATTTGTTTTATATTTTTAATTGATTTGTAAACGCCACAAACGAGCCTATCCCCAGTTCTCGCCAGATCCTTATTCGATAACGTTGAGCTAACGTTTTTTAATTTATAATTATTATAATTGTGGAATTGTAACGTAATTTTCCCATTTTATTAAATAGTCTGTACTCAATACAATATTTTTTCTCATTGTATCTTGATTTCACAGAGTTTAGTGAAAAATTAAACAAACATTTTGTTTCAATGCTGAAGGACGATATTATCGATTAAATTACTATTATAAATCTGTGTTCTATAAGCAAAAATAATTTTGAAAAAATGTATCATTTTGTTTAGGAACGATTTTGGCGTTTTTATCCATGAACAGCCATTTCCCGCTCACGAAGCCAGACTTTTTGCATCTCCTTTGAACGTAGACTCCATCGTCGGATGCATGGAATGATTCGTAACTACTTATTTCAAACCTCAAGCATGCTAAATGCTCTATCCTATTACTACGGCCCAGCCCATGTGATTTTGGTCTATACGAATTAATTTGCAGCCATTAAATACCCAAAAGTTGATTCATTTAAGTTCTAATGATATATCTAATAAAAATAAATTATGCATAGTTTAATTTAAGCAGAGCAAAAAAATATTTACTGGGCTATAGTCACAACATGTTTTTTTTTTAAAAAGTCTAAGCATTGAAACTACAATTCTATGAATCCGATCGCCCAATTTGTTTTGAGCTAACAATAAAGGATTATCTACAGAATGGGTAAAAGGACAGTTGTAAACAGTATGTTATCGAAAAATTAATGCATAATTTAAGCTCATGCCGATAACTGTTCTAACCCCATCCCCTCATCACCCCTTGCTAAATTTTTCCCGCTGGATAATAAAATGTTAGTTACAAAACCGTGCGACTGCAATTCAAAAATTTGATCGACCACAATTTCGACAACTCGGAAGATCGGTGTTTATTTTTAAGAAAAAAGTTGACAAGTCTTCACCAATAAAGTCCAATATCTTAATGCTTTCTACTTGCAAAACAAAACCTTTGAATACAGATACACTCGAGTTGAAGAAACCGTTCTCCATACATATCAAAAGGGTTCTTTGTTGGATGATGATTGTATGAATCGTATTGCTACAATATCAAATTTAGCAAAAAAAAAAAACACATATATTTCACACAATATCTATTAAAATACTACATTAGGGAGTAAGGTTGGAGGGGAGGCGTATTAGGGATAAGTGCGGAAACTTTACCCATTGGAAAATTACCAGAGGAATCCCAAGAGGCACCTAATACCTCTCCGTTATCATCGATTGGCCTAAGCCATGCTCGTAAACGTTGTCGTCATTCTACTAATGAAGGCCTATTGAATATGAATTACAACCAATTCTTCTTACAACAATACTTTTCGAATTGAATTATTAACTTAACCTTGATTTACATGACGATGTTAAACTCTTATATAATATTGCAGGAAACTAATTATATATACATATACATGAGTGTGTTTCATCCAACACTAAAGATCATATTCGTTAATGGTTGAAATGAGGGGTGGAATAGGGAGGGAAGGGATTCAGAGATGGAGAATTTGGAAAATTCAAAATATCTCCGTTGTTATGGGTTGTAAATGTTATAGAACCAATCTTGTTCAACTATTGATGATCTACAACTGTTGTTCTACAAATTGGTTCGTAGTTCAAATATTAAGTGAGTTACTTTCTTTTTTTTCAGCATTAAGTAAATCCCCACTTCTACTTATCGGTTTTTAATTTAGAAATAAAAAACATATGGGGAGAAGAGATTAATAGGGTGTCATACTAGCATATGGGAAATTTGTTTAGTTTTCTCAGCGAGTGCGTGACAGACTCTTATCATTTGCACATTCCTAGTTATACTTACATGTTATACTATAGAAAGCTCAACGTTTGGGTCTAACGCATTTGACGACATTTATAAGCATATATGATATCCTCAAATGTCTAGAAATTGGTGTTATATTACTAGTATTCGCTGCAGAACACGCCACGTTTTTTACTCTTTACATATTAGAGATCAGACGGCTGTAACTAGACCGCAGACTGAGAACTCAAGGAGAGCGAGCGATCTGATATTTGCAGTGGAATGGTGAAGTATGGTGCCAGAGATTCAAGTCCCTGAACGGCCCAGTTATTAAATAGTGCTACTTTTTGTAACGGCGTCAGTTTTATTACTAGGACAATTCTTAAGTACCCGCCAAAATCAATGACAAAATTGACATAAGCCTTTGTCAATGACCGAATTACGAAAATAGGAGTTGCTGAATATCATGTTGGTCGATACACAGACTCACACAATCGTATGTTAGTAATAAGCCTTGAACCCTTGTGGTACTCGAGTATAGTCAACGACAAGGTGGCGTAGTCACAGCTTGCAGTTAACCGAGGGCCGCCTCCAAAGGCGTTGTATAGATGAGTAGAAGTAGGGGTGTCATGTCGGCTGTAGTATCCTCTAGCCGGCAGGGCAGCTAGATGTTCACGATAACATGGCGCCTTGCTTAAAGACAACTCTCACTATCACAGCACTATTATTATACATACTGTATTATAAAGAAGTAGACTATAGATCATGCTTCCTCTATTCATTAGCAGGTATGTAGAACAGCAATTACAGTAAATTGCTTTAACAACAGTTTTCATTATGCAATATTTTTATTGCTACACAAACCTTAATTGTCCCAGTCAGGTTTGAACAATTATCGAAACTAACCTTTCGTTTTATATTATACGGCTTATATACACCATCAAGTAATTGAACATAAGTCATTGGCTTAGTGATGACTCTGGCATTTGCTCACTGTGTAACCTCCAGGAACCCGGGCACCTATCACTTCAAAGGCATGACCATGCAGAAATAGGTGGATGAATTGAGTGAGGACTAATGTAAATGTCTTGTGGGGGATTAGCAATTGTAAGATCATACCTGCAGAACGTTCTTAATGGTCTAAGAACTGGGAAATGGAATCCAATTTCCTAATGAAAAATTATGTGTAATCTAGGATTAAACTGAAAACCGTATAGTTTTCAATTTTAGGCATGTATTAATCATTTAAATCTCTATTTCATTTCAGAGAGTTAGAAAAGGTTTTATAGGATAGGAATATAGGATTTAAGTGCTTAATGTTTTCTTAATTTAAACAGACAAACCTATTTTTCTAACTACTATACTTAAAATGTATTATATCTACGAGGTTGGAAAGTGTGAAAGAGACTGAGAAATTTTCCAATATCTTGTACTAACGATTAGAGTAAAGGGGTTTCCCTAAAGTTCGTTCAAAAATAAATAGGTCATTTAGAAAGGCTGTTGAGACAGACACCTGTGTCCCCTCAGCTAACCTTCCCCTCTTTAGTTCAAGCCCGGGCAGGCGCTATTCACGCAACTACTTTCCAATCGGCCCTCCACCATTTTGCCTCAGCTGCGGCGAAAATACAAAACCTATTTCTTTTATACAGAGGCCACCTGATTACAACTCATTTAATGGACAAATTGTTATATAAAAGGGCCATGGGGCCATGCCGATGAACACAAATTTTCATCCCGAGTAATCAACCTCTGTTAGATGGTTAATTGTAAGTAATACTTACTATAAACAGTTTCATATAATACTTCCCATCAACGGGTCGAAGAGTCTTGACAACTACATTGTGAAAAACATGTGCATAGAGGATTTATAATATCAATTGATTATCATTTTTACCCGGCGTAGGAAAGTTCTAGGGAAAGCTGAAATAAAAATCAGAAACAAAGGTAGAAATGATACCAAAATTCATATATAAACACTCCAGTATCCAAATCAGAACAAACAAAATGAAAATCAGAAATAATATCGCCTAACAAAAATATGAATTTGAAGCTTTAGATTCGTATACTTCACTTAATGTATGCATATACAGAGTTGACACATCTTGGAAGACCAATTGATCCTCGATGGACAACCAACCCACAAAAGGTGGTAGAGGCCACAAGAGTGAATATGAAAGAAGAATACAGTTTTCTAAGTTCAATCTAAATGGTAATCACGCTTAAGTACACATATGGGTCAGAAAAAAAATGGGAGTCCTTACACGAAATTGTTTCTATCGCATGTAATTGTTCAAGAGAGCCATGAAGGAATGACTCTGGTTGGACTCTGGACTAAAAATGTAACTCCAAAGGGACGAAAATACAACCCGAGTAAACATTTTCTTGGAAGAACGATCAATTCATTCTGACCGGCTCAAAGGAATTCTATCGCTACAACCTCAATGAATTCTAAATTAATATTTATAGTTCTAAATCTGTTTTATGGCAATAAATTTTATATATATATATATATATATATATATATATATATATATATATATATTTCAAGTTAAGTATAAAACCAGATTGAAATATTAAAAAATTCATTGCATGATTAAAAAGTCATCTTTACGGCTAGATTGGCCCGTAATAGTACTTCAGTATTTGAAATATCATTTTAAAATAACAAATTTTTGTTTTAAAATGCCGAAAATTTCCATTACCTAGGATTTAAATAGTACAAGTATATTTTATTTCAAATACAACAAAAAAATACTACATACTATTTCTCAAACAGTTGATTTTTAGAAAAGATTCCAGAACATATAAGCGTATTTTTAAAGTTCTTTTAAGGGAAATCATCTATTGGCTATTGGCTTTCGGAATATTTCTTACAATGGCCCTCAATCGTGCTTTGTAGATTACTTAAATCTGGTCTTATATATATATATATATATATATATATATATATATATATATATATATATATATATACACACATATGTGTGTGTGTGTGAGTGTGTGTGTGTGTGTGAGCGTGTGTGTGTATGTGTGTATGCATTAATATATATATATATATATATATATATATATATATATTTGCCTACCGCCCCATTGGTTGCGATTTTCGTTAAATATCGAGTTTGGTGCCAATTAAATAAAAATTGCCTATAGTCTTATCTGCCGGAGAAGGACGACATCAACGGATGTTCATCGAACACAGCTGACACGTATCGACGGTGAACCACTGTTCCGATATATACTGTCGGAATTATGGTTTCACTTCATACAATTTCCATTCTTTTTAAAGATTTTTTTTGCTAATTATTATAATAAATGTTTTATTACCAGATGTTTATCCTTTTATTATTTTTCTTGTAAATATAGTTACAATTTACGCATATCGAGAAACTTTTAACCTTCTGCAAATATTATAATCTACATAAACTAGTTTTAATCATCAAGTATATTCATACGTCAAATTTTAATGTCCATAATTAAATGAAAAAATATGTTTTGGGAATTATAGTAAAAATATGTCTAAAATAAGCCTTACGGAATATCAAAGGACGGGTTGATATGGAATATTGTACAAAAATAATGGAGCATGTGTGGGTGAAAGAGTGCGTGGGATGTTTTCTTTGCAGACTCCATAACTTATTTCTAGTTTAGCGGATGTTCCTTGAGGGAAATCAGCTATTGAGGTTGTACTCATTACCAAACAAATTTCCTGAAATGTCCGTCGATCATACCAAGCAGATGACGAAAATGAGGTTCGCTCAAAACTGTATGTGTGTGTGTCTATATATATATATATATATATATATATATATATATATATATATATTCATATACAGGGTGTTCCAAGTTCCCATGCCAGCCCCCTTAAAATTTCCAATTATTTTAATAAAAAGCTGAGTCTTGGTATACCATAATTGGGACCCCTGAAGAATTCTTTCAGTCCATATTCAACCTCATAACCTTCTCTAGTACTTCTCCAGCAACCATAACTTTGCAATTTCCAATGGAATACCCTACTTTTAATGGGGGGGGGGGTTCTTGTAGAAAATCAAATTCTAAAACGAGTTTATATCGATGAATTTTTCGATTTGGCGCATCCTTTAGCCGTAAAATGCACAAATCTTTAATTTCAGAAATGGCACATTTTATTCAAAATTACTGCGACATAAAAGTTGTAGCAAACAAAATTATCTTTGCAACAAGTCTACGGGGAAACGATAGTATTATGAAAAAAACAAAACATGAATCACGCAAAATTAAAGTACAAGGTAGTTGCAGGCTGAAATCGGTACAGTGGGAAGGGGTATAGGGTAAATTCAAAATATTTCCGTTGTTATTAGTCGGATCGAAAACTTGCGCGGGAGCAACATTATTGCACATTTAATTGTCTATAAATATTTTTTTATACATTTATTCTCTAATATAAACTGAGATATTTATTTTTTTTTGTTGGCAGAAATTGGAAATGGAATGGTTGGGGGGATAGAGGGAGGCGGTATTCGAAAACTCAAAAGATTTCCGCTATTATCAGTGGAATCATAAATGTTATATATAATATAATATCTTGTTGAACAATAGATGATCTACAATTTTTGTTCAATGCATGTTTTCGTAACTCAAATATTAAACGAGTTATTCTTATTTTCTTTTTGTTCATTTGTTCAACCTTCAGTAACCACCCCCTCCCCTCTTCTGTCTAACCCCCTTCTACTTACTGCTTTTTATACATAGAGGTAGAAAGAAGAGGTCACAAGTGAATTATACCAACTCGTGGGAAGTCTGTTTATTTTACGCAGCCCCTGCGAGACCGACTTTTTTGAAGGTAATTTTACCACCTAACTACAGCCCGTGCTATAACTGCAGCGTACCATAATTACTAATAATTTACGTTCTCCTATCAAAAAAAAAGTCTGTCACGCAGGGGCTGCGTAAACTAAGCAGATTTCCCACGTGCGCCGCGTATTTCTATTTATCTCAAAAAGTAAAAGTTCAATAAGAATAATATTTGGTATTTATGCTTCAAATAATGTACTTCATTATATAACAGCTTATTGTTAACATGAGTAGGAGGATTTACTGAAATGAGGAGGGAGAACTATAAAATGCAAGTTTCCTGGTTAATATAGTGAAAAACTCTACATAACATTATTTATAAAACATTACATTTGTAATAAGGTTTGTTCAATACAATTATTTGATCGGAAGCATAATAACGGAGATATTAAGAAGTTTCGAAATCTTCCCCTCTAACCCCCTCCCCTTCCTCTGGTCGGTTTTCAGCCATTAACGAACTTGATCTTTCTATTTACATAAAACGCTTGTATATCGAGTTTGGTTAACGGTTGGTGTATATATATATATATTTATTTATTTATATACTAGCTAAGGTACCCGGCGATCACCGGGAAATATTTGTAGACTCACTAATGATGATAATTTTATAGCGAGACTTCAATGTGTACAATTACACTTCCCTCCACGGCATTGTTTTTCCGAAGTAGCTAATCCTAAAGGGTAACATTTCTGGACTAGTAGAATAGAAATTTTAGTTATGAAGAATAAATGAAAATGTGTTCCTAATCTATTCCTCTCCACTTTTTGTGACTCACCGTTTTTGAATAATCCACACTATAATCATGAATAGCATTTATTATAATTAAATAATATCTATATAAATAAATATAATAAACCATTCCGAACACTTATAGTTCAAGCATAGTTTTGTACATAAGATTATATTCGTAATAGTAAATCTCACAATCAGGAGAAATCACTTCCAGTAATGCCAGCATTTCACAGGAAAGAAGTAAACTCAATTAACTGCTTTAGCCTCCCGTCGACGTCTGCTCCCGCATCAACATTGATTTCCTTAAATTATTGATCCAAAATATTTATTTAATAATTTATCTACCTGATGGAATTAAATAATAGTGGAACGCTAAAAATAATTTCATTTATATCCAAAAAGCTAGGTGAGGGAGATTGCTGCCCTCCTTGAAATCTAAGTAATCTTTAAACAATCATATCGAGTTTAAACGCATATTGTCTATTGTCATAATGATATTACCATTGAACCAAAGAGTCATCATAATGATATTACCATAGAACCAAAGAGTTTGATTCCCTATAACTTCCACTATCGCCTCACTAATCGAAATCATAATTAGAACTATCTTATAAGGCTAAAAGATAACATCATTTGTCATAATATGCATTTATTAAATACACTTGAATAAGCACTAATAAAATTAATGACTCCCTCTACAGAGTTAGCGTATATCCCGTGTTTATTTCATTATACTACAAAAGCGAATGCAACAAAAGTTACTCTAAATAACAAAATAAACATCATTTGTTATGTACATGTTTGCCAAGAAACTAATAAGAAACGAAAAATCACAATTTTTCATTTTCGTCTTCCCTTATAACCCCCACTGTTCGTACCTTGAAACTTTAACATAGCTTATAATCAGGGAGGTTTTAATACTAAATTACATACGTTTTAGAGTTTCGTTGAGTTCGGTTAAGTCTTTTACGGGTATGCCCATTAAAATTGTTGAGTCCCGTTTTAGTTTTTAGTGCATATCTTGTTTCTACTTTGTTATAGGACAAATGTGAATAACAAAATAAACAACTTTTGTCATGTGCATGTTTGTCGAAAAACCAATAGGAAACGAAATATCACTAGTTTGAATTTCAGGCCTCTCTTACACCCCCCACTCCTGCTCGTCCCTAGAAATGTTAGTACAGCTTATGATCATGGAGGAGTTAGTGCTAATTCACATACCGAGTTTTGTTTAGTTCGGTTGAGGCTTTTGTGCCAAATAAAATTGTTGACTCTCGTTATAGTTGTTAGTGTATACACGTAACTCATTTATAATTGGGTATATGACAAAAGTGTATAAAATAAACTAAATAACAAAATAAACAACTTTTCTGATGGGAATATTTGCCGAAAAACCAATAGGAAACGAAATATCGCTATTTTTAATTTTAGGCCTACCTTATAACCCCCACTCCTCTTCGTCTCAGAGAATATTAATATAGCCTAAAGTCTAAGTTGGGTTAGTGGTAATATACATACCAAGTTTCATAAAATTCGGTTCAGCCGTTTATGCGTGAAAAGGTAAACAAACATACACGAAAGAAACAAATTGCAGATATCGTGTCTATGACATGTGAAACGAAAAAGTATCGTGAACTTTTGAAAAAAAAATCAATGTACAGACAGAGGTTACAATTTTATATATATACAATTTTGAACGGACCTCATTTTCGTCATCTACTAGGTAGGATCGATGGACATTTGAAGACATTTTTCGAAAATCTCGTAATGAGTACAACCTCAATAGCTGATTTCCCTTAAGGGGAATCTGTTAATATGTAGTAGTTTGTGAAAAATATTTGATTAATTTGAATTTTATTTTGAAATTTATTTTCTTGTGAAAACAAAAAACGAAAATGAATTCTATCAGCATATATAAATAATCTCCTTCCACGAATATCAGATTCATGAACAGTTCACTGAAAATTGGATGTCTCGGAACACTCCCCGAAAATATCCTTCTTAACGCTTGCTTTTCGCGAAAGAAATAGAAAATTCGACATTCTTTTTCAATCTACGAAAGTAAATTGGATTGAAAGTGGGTAGATCGAATGTGATTTTCTAATGAAATCTATTCTGGCTCAATGTATTTATTCTCGCCTCCATCATTTATATGTAGACAAAATTTAGATAATGTAAGAAAAATACATGTTATCTAGCATTGCTAAGATTTCCTACAACTAAATATATTTCTTATTATTAGAATATATAATAACCTTTTCCCAACAACCAATAATCTACTCTGGTGTGATTCAGATGTTCAACATTTTTAAAAAAATATCACGTCAAAATTATTACATAAAAAAGTACCTACTTGAACTGCGATTGTATTAAATATGATTGTGCAGGGTTTCTATGTGTATTTTATTATTTGAAACAACGTTGTCCGTAGATCGGTGTGTTGTTACTAACATCTGCACGTAATTGGGTACACACAAAAACAAAGATACCAAAAAGGCAAAAACATGATTCCTGATAGAGGGAGAGTACAGCACTTAAGAATCTTAAAAGGATTCCGGACAATATCAAAATGCTCTGCTGAACTTCAACTTAAAGGTCAAATCAACTTCTTCTTCTCTGATGAAATGTATAATTAATAATAAAAAGTCCGTCACGCAGGGGCTGCGTAAACTAAGCAGATTTCCCACGCGAAGTTTTACAATAGAGAAATTTCACGAGAGTCGAACAGTTACGATGGAGAATAAATGTATATAGCAATATTTATAGTAAATTTAATTTGCAATAAGTTTGGATCCATACAATTTTTCGATCCGACGTATAGTAACGGGGATATTTCGAATTTCCAAAAATCCTCCCCTCTAAACCCCCCTCCCCCCACTGGTCCGATATCAGCCATTAACGAACTTGATCTGTCTTTTTACATAAAATGACTAAATATAAAGTTTGATAACGATTAAACAATAACTGCGACCGTTAGAGCGGTAACAGACATATATATATATATATATATATATATATATATATAGATATATATTTCCGTTGTAGAGATTAACTTGTATAGTACATTTACTGAGCATTCACGGTAGTGTTACCTGAATGTATATTTATCTATTGTAAACCTTCGCGTATGAAATCTGCTTAGTTTACGCAGCCCCTGCGTGACGGACTTTTTTCCCCTCATGTTGTAAATATACTAACAATTTATATAAAGTTTTGTCCGTTCTATTTATTTTGTGCATTTGTAAAACTTGACTTTGTAAAAATTTTAATATTTATTTAATTTTGTAAAATTATATTTTAAGATGTTAAAAGATGAATCTCCATTGTAGCGGAATCTCAAATAAATAATAATAAAAAGTTTGGGGTTCGACCTCCCGCATAAGGCTGCACGGGATGAGAGATACCTTGGTGCTGCTGGGCAAAAAAAAAGTTATATTTGGTTTTAAAATTTTATTCAAAAAAATGTCATATTTCCTGAGCAGAGATATGAAAATACTCTCTTACGTAGTGAAGATACCATAGGAGAAGATAAAGATTTTTCTTCCCTACTCTAGAAAGTATATAGCTGGGAGTAGGTTAGGGAGAGAATGGAGAAAACTGAGTTTTGTTATTTCTAGGAGACAGTGGAAGCAGGGGGTAGTGATTCAGGTAGGGGCGGTGGAAGACAAGAGAGAGGAGGAGGGGGTAGTGCCTTCGTAACGAACAAGCTATTTGGATGTTGCTCGGGAAAGTGCGTCTGTGTGTAGGCTGAATAGGGGAGGAAGGTGTGGGAATTAAAAAGCAGGCGAGTCTTTGCCCCTCTCCAGCCACTCTAAGGTCTAGCCCCCAATTCTTCACCTGAGAATATTACCCCGCCCTACTCTTTTACCCAATTTTCTTTCTCCCCTATTCACTAGAATTGGGCTCTGCTGTAAGCTTGACGAAGGCATTACTATCAAGGTAAGCATCAATAGACCATTGAATGAAACCTCGCCTAACCTCACGCAGGGGCTGCGTAAACTAAGGAGATTTCCCACGCGAAGGTTTACAATAGATAAATCTATATACAGGTAACACTACCTTGAATGTTAAGTGAATAAATACAAACGGTAATGAGAAATCTTTCAGTCAATTTACAATTCAAGTTAATAATCTCTACAACGGAAAGCGTCTGAATTGTAAACAAACAGGCCAGCCAACCTTGTAGCGCTGAATAGATAGATAGACCGGAAAGACAAACAATTAACGAAATATATCTGAATATAACATATTAATTTTATTGAAAACCATTTACTAAAGCTAGTGCTTTAGAAGTTTTGCAATGTAGATTTATCTACATACTGGTAACAAAAAGTAAATATTAAGTGAATAACTACAAACAGTAATGAGAAATCTTTCAGTCAAATTTAATAACCTCCCATCCAAGCATCTGAATTCTGAACAAACAGGTCAGCCAACCTCTTAGAGCTGAGCTGATGGATAGAAATATTCTTGACCAGAAAAAAAAAACAATTACTGGAATATATCTGAATATAACATATTTATTTTATTTAAAAATATTTACTATATCTAGAGCTGTAATTTATAATGAATCAGAATAATTATCTCAATCACTCAAATTTTAATAATCCAAGAAGAAAAGAAGGGGGGAGGGGATCATCAAAACGTATCTGCATATATCTTACAAATTATTGTTATTATTAAATGCATATAATTACAGCTTATTATTAATATGACATGAGTAGGAGTGGGGGTTTACTGAAAGCCAAAAACTGTAAAATCCAAATATCTCGGTTAATATTCATGATGCAAATATAGAACAATATTTATAGTTATTTAATTTGCAATAAGATTGGTTCGATACAATGTTTCGATGCGACGTATATTAAGGGAGATATATCGAGTTTTCAAAAACCCCAGCCCACTGTTCCGATTTCAGCCGTTAACGAACACGATCTTTCTTTTTACATAAAACAATAACATATAAAGTTTAGAAACGATCAAACAAACATTGCAACCGCTAAAACGTTAACAGACAAATATATATATATATATATATATATATATATATATATATATACATATTTGGAGGAAATTTTTCAAAAATCTCGTCATGAGTACGACCTCAATAGATAATTTCCCTTAAGAGAAATATGCAAAAAAATTATGAAGTCCTTACTCGTCAATTTACTATTTCAGCTTACTTACCTTATACAAAATCAGATTTTGAGGCTCTTCTACAGTATATAAAAGCGTATATTTATAGATTTCTCCAAATATCTACTCATCTTCTTTAGTAGCGGTTTTAAAGAAAAAGAAAACGGAAAATTCCAAATATCTTTAGTACTCATGAGGCATTATGAAACACATAAGCTAAGATTGGCTATGTGAGTTAAGGTCAAAGTCATAATCTCACTTGGTAAACCTAGAGTGGGTGGGTGCAATTACCGCTGGGTAATTGAAATTTATTTAGTGACGTATACAATAAATAAATAATCATTATGAAAACGGTAGTCACCCGTACATAACCCGAATTAGCCATGAAAATTGGCCTCAATAAAAACACAATATATGATACTTAATACGTAACCATATTAATAAAAATATTATTAACTGAAATATTTATTCCGTGTCTTTTCTTGTACCCAAAATACTAACGAATTTAATTATATATTTTTAGTCTTAAGCTTTAAATAAATCCTTATTGTTACTTTTCTGATTTCCACATAAACCAAATACATCATGAAATGTAATATTCCTATATGCATATAAGCTTCGGCCTTAATTTCACATAGTAAACCTAGAGTGGCGAGTAGATCCACGCCTAGGCAAATAGGAATTTATTTAGTGATATATACATTAAATAAAATCCATAGTCCTATACTGGCTAGAAAAGGGTGTAATCCTTTAGATAGCCCTTCCCAATTAGCCGCAGTAGCAAAAATCAGACGTTAACAAATAATAATAATAATATTACTATATAGATTTAGATGAATTCAGCTGAAAAATGACCACGAATAATAGTTCTGTGGGAAAGTTATTTAAGAACCGAAATTGTTTAGTGAGCTCCTTAAATTTTAAACAAATGACTTTCTCAATATCTTTGGCATATTGTCACATATCAAATGATAAAAAGAGAGTATATATATATATATATATATATATATATATATATATATATATATATAGTTTGAACCTGCACATCGTCATCTGTGTTTCTAAATTTGAACTTGGAGATTTCTTCATCATGTGAGAATATTATGTGGATAAAAAAAAGTTTTTAGAGTGTTTATTGTATGTGGTTTGATGGTAGATTTCATTCTTCATTAACGAAGTTTAAATAAGATTCCTACTTCCAATATAAACATTTCATATATAGGGCTACCTCTGTCTGTAAGAAACACATTTCTAAAAAGTCAGTCACGCGGCGGCAGATTTCCCCCATGCTGGTCTGATACACGGATATATTCCATGTTTCAAGGTAAAAATCTGTTGGGTAAAAATGGAAGTTTACTGAACTCTAAAAACGAGAATGAACCAATACCTCGCTTAATATCTGAGTTACAAAAAAATGTATAAAGAAACAGTTTCTTCAAACAGTTTCATCGACAGTTTAACAAGATTGGGTGTATAACATTTTTCGATCTGACTCATAATAACTGAGAAATTTTTAATTACCGAATCCCACCCCACTCTCCCTCTCTCTCTAAAGCCCCCCAATTAAGGATTTGATATCAGCCAATAACAAACGTGAACGGTGTTGAATGAAACGGTCGAGTATGATATAGATGAAACATTTTCGAGTCATGAACGTAGAGTCATCGTTTCTGACGACATCACGGCGTACGTATTTGCATGTATCACACATAATAAGGTCCGTCGAAAACAATATTTGTTATTGAAGCATGGAATTAGAATGAAGCTTTCTCAGGGTAAATTCGCTCATTTTTAACGTGCAATTTGTAAATGTGGTGGTTTACTCAATACAGAAATGTAAACAATTTAAATATATCTGTTAATATTCAAGATAAAGAAAACAAATGTTACAACAATTAGTGGAGATTAAATTTGCAACAAGATTGGAGTTTACAATTTTTCTATCAGACGTTCTATTACGGAGACATTTCGAAATGCCCCCTCTATTCCTCCCCTTCCACAGGTCCGATTTCAGCCATTAACGAACTTAATCTTTAGTTTTGCATAAAACTCTTTTCAAAATATCGAGTTTGGTAACGATCAAACAAAACTTGCTAGTGCCACAGCGTTAACAGACCATTATATATATATATATATATATATATATATATATATATATATATATATATATATACACACACACACATATATGATTGTATGTATGTATAAAAGACTTTGAACAGACTTCATCATCTCCTGGGTGGGGGGTCCTGGGGGGTCCTCGATGGACATTTGAAGACATTTTTCGAAAATCCCATAATGAGTACAACCTCCCTAAGGGACATCTGCTAAAAGCATTGAGCTCAGATAGGAACTCACTTAACTTACGATTAAAGTTGAAAGAAAATACATTAATTTGCATTCAGTGTTGTAAAGACAGTAACATAATAAAAAAAAATAGTTCTCTTATTTCCGAAAGAAGTATGAAATTTGTAAAATATATATAGCAAACATAATTTGCTTCATCAGTTCAATATCACAGAATTAATTAATTCTTTGGATCTGAATTACTCCAAATTCAAAGAATACAGTTCTTCACATTGTGCTGTCTGAAAAGTAACTAGAATACGAAGCGTTTTTGACCAAATGACAGAAAATATATAAATATATATGTGTATATATATAAATATATATATATATATATATATATATATATATATATATATATATATATATATAGATTTGAGTGCACTCCATTTTCGTCATCTCTTTGGTGGGATCGATGGGCATTTGAAAGAAATTTTGCAGATATCGCGTCATGAGCACAACCTCAATTTCTGATTTCCCCCTAAGAAAATCTACTAAATTATACCATCAATTTCACTTTCAAATAATTATTGATATACTTCAAATTTCAAGTCCAAGCTGTTTGGTTAAATTTACCATACGAAATTAAAATTACCGGATGCAGAAAAGCAGCAGGGTACCTGAGGGCTGTAATTTAGGCAAACGTCCTTTCAATTATTAAGTTCGAAAATTATTCGAAAAACTCTCTAGGCATTGCAATTGAGCTGGCTGTGAGGAGCAATTCTTCTCAGAGGACTTCTTGAAAGTACTATGGAGAGGACAGAAGTTAGAGGAGCAAAGGATTCCACCTCAGTTGCTCTACCCCGGGCCACTCCACAACGATTACTGGTCTATCTGAAGCACCCGCCCTACTAGAGGCTATAATCTCCAGTACTAGATGCGATAAGGTCCAGTAAGGATATAGTACTCCAAGTTTTGAGCAAGCTCCAATGCTTCTAAGGGAGTTTCATCGACTCATATTTGAGAAGTAAGGAAGGCAACTTCATGCTTCGTAGAATCTAACGGGTACATATAACTTGTACAAAAATAATTCAATTTATAGAATTCTTGCGCATAGTACATTGTATAACCATTTCATATTCACATACTTCATAAATAAAATACACTTTGTCTGGTTTCTTTAATATACTCATTACCAATTATATCTCCCAATTTGGGTATGTTTTTAGCAGATTTCCCTTAAGGGAAATCAGCTATTGAGGTCACACTCATGACGCGATTTTCAAACATTTTCTTCAAATGTCCATCGATCCTACCCAGGAGATGACGTAAATGAAGTCGGTTCCAAATGATATATATGTATATGTCTGTTAACGCTTCGTGGTCGAAATTTTGGCTTGATCGTTACCAAACTCGATATTAAAACGATTTATGTAAAAATAAAGATCTAGTTCTTTAATGGCTGAAATTGGACTAGTGGGAGGAGGGGTTTAGAGGCGAGGATTTTCGAAATATCTCCGTTACAATACGTCGGATCGAAAATTTGTTTAGAGTCAATCTTATTGCAATTTACTATAACTATTGGTATATACATTTATGCTCTATCCTGAATATTAACCGAGATATTTGAATTTTTATTAAGTGAGTGTGGATAACGGACGAGATGAGTTCGGCTAAATTCGGTTCTAGTTCCGCCGTTTCCGTAACTGTTGCAGCTCGCTTGAAATTTCTCAATTGTAAAACTTCACGTGGGGAATCTGCATAGTTTACGCAACCCCTGCGTGACGGACCTTATTCTTTATCAAATTCTCTCGTTTATCAAGTTAAACACGATCTGTTGGTGACATATTGCTGTCTCGTTATCTATTATTTTTAATGATGACTATTAAGTTCTGATAGATCTATGCCGCTTCGCCTTTCTATATTTAAAATCCATTTCATAAGTAAAAGATAACTGAAATATATTGTTTTCTAAAGTGCTATTTATCATTAATAATGTTACAATGATTTACAATTTTAAAATAGATTCCTAGCGCGATTTTTCCAGATGTTTTTCTTTTATTTATATGTTTATTAAAACTCTAGAGATGGCAGATGGACAATAATTGTGTTAAAAATCTAATATCGACATTCTGATTCTATTAGATAAAATATACAAAATGTTTGATCTCACTCCATTTAAAACTATTTCATTTGAAATGTATATTGAATATCTGCGTTCCCGTATATCAGATCCAAAATGTCAAAGAACATAACTTTTAGATATTTTTTTAGAAAAAGCAGAAATTTCCGATAAGTAGGGAGAATTTTGATATTTCTTATTTTTTTTTCCTCCTCTAAACCTCCTAAACTATCAATTAGTATACTTAAATCTTTATGATGTAAGACCTTTTTATGATATACATACAAATATTTTGTATCTCTATCACGTGCTAGAAATTTGCAATTTATTTTCCTCACTGCTCTAAATCTCCCCTCCCCCACAGTTTATATCGATCAAATCCGCAGGTGCATTATTAGACGTCAGAACAATGCCAAACATGAAATTTCAACATTCTACCGCTAGCTGTTACTGAGTTATGCGAGATACGTACAGACATCACACCGAAACTAACCATATCCGATAATTCCGACGTAAAGGGAGTATTGTAATCACGAAAATTTATAAGAAAGTAAAAATAGTCCAATCTGGAGGAAAAATATCCCCTGGTACAAAGGGGGAGCAAAGGAAATTAAATGAATGAATTAAAACAACAATGAGGATGGTGAGACAGAACGAACTAGCGAAAAAAAAATGTTTACCGTAGGACGGTATTCTTGTCAATGAGTAAGTAGGAAAAGGGAAACGGCAAATGGTTGGAGACGTACAAAGATCGAGTAAGACAATTAATCATGGTATGCTCACTTAACCTAAGCATTATGAATCGTGTTGAGATAATAAGGGAAACTTGGTTGGAATAGACACAATGAAGGAGGTGGGCAAGAGAGTAAGCACACCGTATTCTTATTATATATTACGATAGTTGAAAATCACAATCTTCAATCGATCACAGTGTCAAAAATACTGCGACTAACTTGTACCCAAAAAGAAGTCGACTTAAAATTGACAAAAGTTGTATTTCTCAAAGTTGCTCCCTTGTACGAAGTACGAAAATGGAAAAAAGCCTTATTACTTATTATTATAATTATTTCTTTTACAAAATTGTCTTATTTTTTAAACAACCTACGGTTGCACTATTATTTAAGAAAAGCTAACCATTGTTTACGCAGTTCCAAAGATTCCGGTGAAAGTTATCTCAGAAATTCCGCATTGAAAGTGTTAATATCGATATCAAAATCCCCTACAAACAATTTCTAAGCAGACATGTAAAACATATCAATTTGCACTGTTGTGACGAATGATATTCTAAGGCAGAGCATAATCTTCCTGCCATGCGACCGAACCAACACCATTAAAATAATCCCAGAATGTGTCCCTTGTTCTTAATTAGCGGATGAGAATCTCTGATGAATGCTGTGCTTCATTATTCCTCGTAATGTTTATTTTTAATTGATTATTTGTAATTATTATGTTTTAATGTTTATTTGTAATTAATAAACGACCAATATTAACTGTTTGTTTAAATCCAACTTAGCTCACAGTGATCACAAGACGTTCTTCTGCTGATATAGCTTCTCTGAAATTCGTTGAAGTTCTTTGCAATTTGCCCTCAGTCAATTTCAAAAGTAAGTCGAATACCTCAACTGACATCCTTAAATAGGAATAGAATTTGTCCGGGTGTTGTCGTAACTTTTTGTATACTCTCACGAATTCCCCGTCCTGTTGCCGCCTCAAATTGTAAGGATGCAACCACGGTTTTCTTATTACACTATCTGCCCCAATAATTCCCAAAGACGATCTTAGCAAAATTCCCGATGATGAACTTAGCAACATTTTTTCGCTACTTTTGAGAGAGGCATGAT
The DNA here is from genome assembly GCA_019009955.1 of Riptortus pedestris. Classification (NCBI taxonomy): domain Eukaryota; kingdom Metazoa; phylum Arthropoda; class Insecta; order Hemiptera; family Alydidae; genus Riptortus; species Riptortus pedestris. Next base: position 37,556,731 of record CM032233.1, read on the forward strand.
TCTTACTCGGCAGTCAGTTGGATAGTGGCTTCATTTCACTGCGTCCAGGATGCACCTACCCTCCACCATCCACCTTTACCATCCAACCTCCAAGCAACCATCTAGCATCCTGCAGTGCGGCCCTACCTTAAAGGTGGAATTGTAATCGCGAAAAATTTTGATTTTCAGATTTCATATGGAAGTACATTCGTATCAAAACAGTTTCATATTTAGGATTGTTGTAAGGCTTACAATTTGATTCAAATTAAATTTCATGCATTTCCGTACTTATTAGAAATGATTACAATTTAAATTTAATTTGTATTTGAATGTTTAACATGTTGAGGTTTAGTATGCATAATCCACGAATAATTTATACAGCAAATGTAGTGTCAGTCTGTAGTAACTGAACTTCAAGGTAATAAACTTAGTATGGTTATACTGAAATTTAAATACATTTCTTTATAATGAAAACAAAATCATCTAAGACCAATCACAGGAAAGTGACTAAATATGGTATAGTGGAGTGTAAAAATTTGGTTGGCTCAAAATACATAACGAATAAGGGGATATATATCTAAAATATATAAGATATATAAGCTCTGTCAAGCAGGGCGCTGTTAGCCTAGTGCTCTAACGAATGGATACATTTACCAATAGCCTCAATAAGCTAAAGGTAAAAAATAAGTGCAGGTTTGATCATAGTCTAGGAAAATATTTAGTACAAAAGTTTCTTACCACAGTGCGTGAGTTTCTGACGGATGACTCACAACTTTTATCCCGTCCACCACTAACCCCTCGAATATAATCAGGCCGGTCAATCTACATGTCTCTCACAATAGCGCATCGCGGGTGGCTATAAATCTACAAAGTCTACAAAGCAAAACGGGGAAAAAAATGAGCAGTACTCAAGAGATTGATATATAATGGGTCTATATGTGTCATAGATTTTAAGGTCATCTGGTGCCTTATAAGCATTCGATATAATATTTATTCTCGCCCAGGCCAAAATAGAAGACTAATCGAAGGGCGTGGGCTAGTCTCCACAAGATCACTGTTAGTATCGATTTATAGCTGTAGATCCTAGATTCATCATAATATGATAATGTAATATCACAGCATTTATTCTAAATTATAACGTGAATTGACGCTGACCATAAATGTAAATAAAATATAGGGGCAGAAAAATAAATGAAATATGTGTCTAAGTTGGGATATGGTTAAGGTATGGTAAGTTCTATTTAACTTACACGGGAAGTGCACGGCCTCCCCCCCCCCATCGATTTGAACGAAAATATTTTAGTATTTAGTACCTAATAAAAAACCAATTCTGTTAAAGCGAGAGAACGCACTTCTCATGCATTCGTCAAAAGAAAAAATGTCAAAGTATGCCTAACGACTTGAGTTGTTCCCAAGAGATGTACTTCAAGAAGCCACTGTGGCTCAGTGGATTGTGCTTTCTTTTTGTAACCGGAAATCTTAAGATCGAATCTCGCCAGGAGTGACTATTTTTTTCCTGGATTTTTTTTTTTTTCATTTTTTGCTTCTAGGGCGTTTATTTAAAATTAGTAAATAAATTAAAAACTTTGTTTTAATTACTGGCATTTAATTTTTAGCGTGTTTTATACATTTAAAGAAAATTCGAATGCTTTCTGTGAAAAATTGAATTGGTATAAGGAAATATTTAATATTATACAAGAAATATATTACTAATGAATACATAAGTATATAATAATTATCGATAATAACGCAGATATTTTAATAATATTTTTTTACTATTTTATTTTACAATTAATAAAAATATTTAAAATTTTCTAGCTCTGTACATGAAAATATTCTTTTAACAGTTTTATAGTTTAGAACTATATTTTCATTGTGCTTGGCCTTGGATCACTGACGTATATTTCCATCATAAAGTTAATAATTTTATGGCGGATGACAATGGTGTTGAAGAATAAAATGAATTTTAATGCTAGATGATATTTTGCGATTCTGTTCCATCAAATAGGAGCCGTTTTGGAGATACTTGATAACATTTTTAACTTTATGATAGAAATATACATCAGTGATCCAATATAGATAGATGTGCCTGTACTAATGTTCATATAAGATTATTGCGACTGAATTCAAAGTGGTATAGATAGTATAAATAAGTATATTAATTAATTTTGATTTTACATTTGATAAAAGAATCCTACTAACATCAAGAGGAACAGAAAGATTTTCATAAACAAGTGCTTTGGCCAATATTGCGAAGGACTATTCGCAAAAGAGACACATTTATTTTATTTAGATATTTTTTTTATAAGAGTTTTCCACAGAATTAAGTTACTTTTCATTCGCAGGAATGGCTAAAATTGTTTTCGTTATGTGGCCAAAAAAAAAATTGGAATGTGGTTGGCTGGACGTTGAAAAAGACAATAACTTTAATCCTTGGATTAATGAAGAGCTTAGCGTTCAGTGGCCCGGTAGATTATTATTCTTTTTTCAAGTAGAATATCTCATTTGGTGAACTCAGCCTGGTTTAGACTTTAAACCTGAAGAAATACTAGAGAAAGCATAAAGATGGCAGATTAAATTAATTTTGGACTTTCTCTGGAGTGCCTTACTCACACCAATTTCAACCCCTTCATGCACCACCTGGCTTAATACTTTAAATTAAATTCTGAGCTTTCGAGGAATATAGAGAGCCAATGTAAGCTCTCAGCTACATAGGCATCTCATTCTCTCAAGAGACTCTCTAATTAATAGCCGTATTCAAATGTATTCAACCTGCGAGGGAATATCCTTTTTTCTTATCCAGTTTATCTTTCTGCGGTATTAAATAATAATTTACTATTTCATAACTTTCTTATTTTTTGACGGATTTCCTATAATGAAAATTGCCCGTTAAATTGATTCCAAGACTCCATTTTCAATATATTTCCCAGACATTAAAAATGATACTATTATCGTAGAAATCCCTAAATCTCTACTTCTTTTATTTGTTATATTATACTCATTAAAAGTCCATCACGCAGGGGCTGCATAAACTAAGCAGATTTTCCACGCGAAGGTTTACAATAGATAAATATAAATACTGGTAACACTACCTTGAATGTTAAGTGAATAATTACAAACGGTAATGAGAAATCTTTCAGTTACAAGTTAATAACTCTAGAACGGAAAGCGTCTGAATTGTAAACAAACATGCCAGCCAACCTGAATTCTAGACCTGAAAAAAAACCACTAATGAAATATATCTGAATATAACACATTCATTTTATTGAAAACTATTTACTAAAGCTAATGCTGTATTTATTAATGAACCAGAACAATTTTAGTCTGAATTACTTAAATGTTAGTAATCCAAGAACAAAAGAAGGAGGGGGGGGGAATCAACAGTACATATTTGCATATATCTCACAAAGTAAAAGTCAATGAAAGCAATATTCCATATTTAACCTTTTAATGAAGCGGTTCATTATATATCAGCTTATTATTATAATGACATGAGTCTGGGCGTTTACTAAAAGTGTAAAGTTATAATATCCAAATATCTCGGTTAATACTCATTATACGGAATATATATATATATATATATATATATATATATATATATATATATATATATATATATTCCGTATAATGAGTATTAACCGAGATATTTGGATATTATAACTTTACACTTTTAGTAATCGCCCAGACTCATGTCATTATAATAATAAGCTGATATATACCACTTCATTATTTGCAATAAGATTGTTTCTATACAAGTTTTCGATCTGAAGTATAGTAACAGAGATATTTTGAATTTTCGAAAACCCCCTCCCCTGGTTCGATTTACGCCGTAACGAACTTGATCTTTTTTTTACAAAAAACGACTAAATATCGAGTTTGGTAACGATTAAACAATAATTGCGACAGCTAGAGCGGTATCAGACAAATATATATATATATATATATATATATATATATATATATATATATATATACAGTTTTGAACGGACCTCATTTTCGTCATCTCCTAGGTAGGATCGATGGACATTTGAAGAAAAATTTTGAAAATCGCGTCATGAGAACGACCGCAATAGCTGATTTCCCTTAAGGGATCATATTCGTTAATGGCTGACCAGAAAGACAGGGTGAATTCGAAATGAGACATCTCAGTTATTATGAGTCTGATCAAAACATTTTATAGTACCTATCTTCTTAGTAGTTATCTTCTTGTTTCAAAACATTTAATTTACTGCAGTTGTTGAAAAAATAGACTTTTCCACTATCTCGAATATTATCCGAGATGTTTGTATTTATAATTTTCAGCCCTCAAGAAAATAGCCACTTATAATCGAATGGTTTTTACTTTAAAATATAACTGAATATAACTGAGGCACTAAAAACCTCATTTTAAGTGTAAATTTCACTTTTTTTTTACATAGGATTCCTACTAAGGGAAAAATAAGGAATTGATAGTGGAATTAGATGAGCAGCGTGTTATCCCTGCACTTCTTCTTAGTTATCTTAGCGCTGCCCAATGTGACGGATGTTTTAATTATATTGTTCATAACTTTTCAATCACATGGAAAATGCGTACTAATTGATCTTAAAGAAAAAGTATTGACTCATAATTACATACATAAACTAATTATGATACTCATTATTAATAAATAATACATCCAAAGAAAATATTATGCAAAAGCAAATGGAATCAAGCAAATAGTCTGGCTTCATCTAAATTAGTCTTTAAGCATTTTGCACAGTAATGCAATGTACAAGTGTTTCATGATAAGGTATTCTTTTTCTTTACTCTACTTATACTTTATTTAGTTAGTATATTTAGAAACTAAGAGTATTTCATCGGTTAATAATTTTTTTTTTATGAAATTCTATAAAATTCCACTCCTCATTAGTAGAGGAAAAGGCGTAATAATTAGAAGTCCGTCACACAGGGGCTGCGTAAACTAAGAAGATTTCCAACGTAAAGTTATACAACAGAGAAATCTCCATGCGAGTGCCGAACAGTTACGGAAACGGCCAAACTAGCTTTCGGCGGAAACGAATAGAAGCGACCATAGCCCGTCTGTTACACTAATTAAAAAGTCCGTCACGCAGGGGCTGCGTAAACTAAGCAGATTTCCCACGTGAAGTTTTACAATAGAGAAATTTCAGAATAGAGGTTCAAACAGTTACGGGAACAGCCCGAACGAGCTCTTGACGGAAACTCACGACTAGACCCGAAGTTAGCCGATCTCATCTCAGAAGCTGAAAACAGAAAAATGCAAATATCTCGGTTAATATTCAAGATACAGAACAAATGTATATAACATTATTTATAGTAAATTTAATTTTCAATAAGATTGATTCTATATAATTTTTCGATCCGACGTATAGTAACGGAGATATTTTGAATTTTCGAAAATCCTCCCCCTCTAAACTCCCCCTCCCACTGGTCCGATTTCAGCCATTAACGAACTTGATCTTTATTTTTGCATAGAACGTTTAAATATACGCAAAGAAGAATCGAGTTTGGTAACGATCAAACGAAAATTGCGACCGCTAGAGCGTTAACAGACAAATATATATATATATATATATATATATATATATATATATATATATACATATACATATATATATATATATAGATATATAGATATATATATATATATATATATATATATATAATTTTGAACGGACCTCATTTTCGTCATCTCCTGGGTAGGATCGATGGACATTTGAAGAAATTTTTTGAAACTCGCGTCATGAGTACGACCTCAATAGCTGATTTCCCTTAAGGGAAATCTGCTAAAACGCATATATCATGGGTGACACTCAAGATAGAGAATAAATGTATATAACAATATTTATTGTAAATTTAATTTGTAATAAGATTGGTTCTATGCACTTTTTCGATCCGACGTATAATAAGAAAGAATTTTGAATTTCCGAAATTCCTCCTTCCCACTGTTCCGATTTCAGCCGTTAAGGAACCTGATCTTTCTTTTTACATAAAACGATTAAATAAACGAGTTTGGTGACGATTAAATAAAAATTGCGACCACCAGAGTGTTAACAGACATATATATATATATATATATATATATATATATATATATATATATATATATATAGTTTTGAATGGACCTCATTTTCGTCATCTCCTGGGTAGGATCGATGGACATATGAGGAATCGCGTCATGAGTACGACCTCAATAGCTGATTTCTCTTAAGGGAAATCTGCTAAAATTCTGTATGCCACCTAAACACAGTAACAACATTCCAACATAACATGGCTTTTATCAGGAGTGCTCGATCACGAGATTGTTAATTGGAATAATATTAATAATAATAAACGCAAAGGGCGGTCTAAAGGTAAACAGTGTCAGGTATAAGGGCATTAGGTCACTGGTGCAAGTATAGGGGAAAGTCCGTTATTTTTTGTTGGGGCAGGGGGGGGGGGGTGGCTAAATCATTTAAATCCTGTAACCTTTTCCACCCTTCGACTTGCAGATAGCCCAGTTTCCTTTCTTTCTTTATTTCCTCTACCCAGCAACCCAAAGGGACCTCTTTCAGACCAGCCCTCTTCCTTTACAATAGGGATGTACACATTTTCAACAAAGACGATTTTACTTAAAACCTATGTTACGGATTGCTGTAACATCAAATAAATATAATTGAATTAAAAGAAGCAAAAAGGCTAATCATTACGGATAATGATTGACTAACTGTTCATTCAACTCAAACAGGAGCCGAACATTAGTGACTGAACGCGGATATTAAACGTATTAAATGCAAAACCATGCACTTGCATATTCGTGCCGTCATAAATATTATAAATAATAGCCATTGAAAATATTATTTCTTTGACCGGATCTTTTTTCAAATGCTTAAATTTCATTAGCCTTTGTACTCAAAATTTATATTTAACAGAACTAAAAAACAAAACATTCTAATCATTGTGTTATTGTTTTTATTACGCTCACGCACACACAAGCACACCCATATATACACACAAACACACACCCATACATACATACACACACACACACACACACACACCCACACACAAACACCCACACACATATAAATATATATATATATATATATATATATATATATATATAAAATTGTAACCTCTGTCTGTACATTGATTTTTTTCGCAAAATTTCACGATAACTTTTCGTTTCACATGTCATAGACACCATAACTGCATTTTGTTTCTTTCGTGTCTGTTTGTTTGTTTGTTACCTTTTCACGCATAAACGGCTGAACCGAATTTTATGAAACTTGGTATGTATATTACTACTAACCCAACTTAGACTTTAGGCTATGTAAATATTCTCTGAGACGAACAGGAGTGGGGGTTATAAGGGAGGGCTGAAATTAAAAATAGTAATATTTTTGTTTCCTAATGCATTTTCGGCAATTATGCTCGTAACAAAAGTTGTTAATTTTGTTATTTGGAGTAACTTTTGTTATATTCACTTTTGTCGTATACCTAAGTATAAATGAGTTATATGATAAAAACTACTGCGAAAGTCAACAATTTAATTGGTACGAAAAACTCAACCGAACTAAACCAAACTCGGTATGTGAATTAGCACTAACGCCTACCCTATAATAAGCCATACTAACATTTCTAGGAACGGGCAGGAGTGGGGGTTATAAGGGAGGGCTGAAATTAAAAATAGCGATCTTTCGTTCCCTATTGCATTTTCGGCAATTATGCACATAACAAAAGTGGTTTATTTTGTTATATTGGAGTAACTTTTGTTATATGCACTTTTGTCTTATACCTAAGTATAAATGAGTTATACGTTAGAAACTACTGCAGAAGTCAACAATTTTATTTGGCACAAAAACTCAACCGAACTAAACCAAACACTCGGTATGTGAATTAGCACTAACGCCTACCCTATAATGAGCCACACTAACATTTCGAGGGACGGGCAGGAGTGGGGGTTATAAAGGAGGCCTGAAATTACAAATTTTATTATTATAAAAATCCAATGCAACGACGGGTATAAACCCTAAACACTGGGACGGGTAAATGTTAAAATATTGTGCAAAGTAAAGCTTTGCCAAAAAAATACCAAAAAAATACATATATATATATAATACCATGCATTTACCATACAAATATTCTCATTGTCTTTAATTGCATTGTGTGTAGCATTTTCAACCACAAGGAAATTATATAATATTCCGTTATAAAAGTTGTTGAGTGTTGAACCAAGAAACTACTTTTTTTATACAACTATTATTAATGAATAACATGTTACTCAAACTATCTAACAAATAATTACGTACCCATCATCGTCATCGTTCTGGTTGTTTCCTAAAATCTTTTATATGAGGTAATCACTTTCCGTGTTAACCGTCATCGACTAGTGGAAATATAAATGGTTTACATTCAAAATATATTTGATCAATTCAGTTTCAGCACTAAGTAACTTAATACTGTTAGTCCTGTTTGTGAGGGTCCACGTCTGTGGTGTGGATGAGACATATAGAAAGATTGAATGAGGTCGAAGAAGAGATTTAATGATATGCTGTCGTTCATTTAATAAATTTCATTCACTGTCTAAACAATTTTCTAGTGACTCCTTTCCGTTCTCTGAGCTCCGAAGAGCCTCAGATGATTTTTTGCACCCGTGTCGCACTACGTCCCATAAGTTACCCACTGCCTTAACATCATATTCGTTAGGAATGACTTCCCTACTTCAAATTTTTTTTTATAACTTCATTAACACAGCCTCCCTCTCTGCCGTCCTCTTTCACGTTGTTCTAGGGGAGTTTCCTTTGAGTAGAGGCGTAAAAAGAGGAAAGCCCTCAGAGGCTGGGTATGTGAGTCCTTTGCTTGCTTAACAGGTTTAGGGCCAGCGTCGAGAGGGCGGCTTGGGCTCCAAATGTAAATTACTCTTCAACACCTAGCCTTAATAGCAGGTTGTAAAGATTGCCAGCTCCTGCCCCTTCCGCTGGGTATAAAAAGTGGCAATAAAGGAACTGGAACCAATGAATATGCTAAATGCACCCTGATTTAGAGCTAGAACTCAGGCATTTGGTATCCTAAAACACAATGCAAACTGAAATAATTTTTATGCTTGCAAAAAGCCTCAAAAAACTGTTTTATGTTCATTATATAAGGCATATCTCTGTTTAAATCAAATACACATTTTTATATTGAGTTACCATTAAATAAATCACGAAACATAAAATAAAATATTCGTCAGTGGGAAGGTTCGATTCAAGGAGTGTACGAGGGGACAAGCACTTCATGACTAAAAGGAATAGCCCCTGAAGAAGTGGTATACAGGCCACGAAACATGTAGGGCATTTTTCACCGCTTAGAAAATAACGAGGTTTTATTGATGACCTATTCTTCAAAATTAGAATTTCTATTCTACTAGTCTCCTGTAAGTCTACTTGACCCTTACGGCAAAACCAGTAGCCCAGACGGGAAGTGTAGTTGTAGCCTTGCCAAATAAAAAATACCATCAACATTCAGACTCTAATGATTTCCAAGCGAACCCAGGTACCTTAGTTTGTATATATATATATATATATATATATATATATATATATATATCTTTATATATATAATTCTACTCCACGTGGTTGTCACTGGACTTCTCCTAAACGGCTGGACCGATTTGAATGATTTTTTTGTACGCGTTTGGGTGACGCCCTGGATGGTTTAGCGTCACAAATCTCCCAGGCAGATGGAGCAGGAATGGGGGTCCTAAGGGAGGCCTATAATTAAAAATAGCCCGTTTCCAATAAAAATATTTCGTTTCCTATTGGTTTTTCGGCAAATATGCACAGGTTAAAAGTTGTTTAGGTTGTTATTCAGAGTAACTTTTGTTATATTCTCTCTTGTCGTATAACAAAGTATAAACGAGATATACACTAAAAAATTAAAGTGGGAGCCAACAATTTTATTGGGCACTAACGACTGAACCGAACTTAGCAATACTCTATATGTGAATTAGCATTTATTCTTCCATGATTCTAAGCTTTATTAATTGTTTTAGGTTCGAACGGGAGTGGGGGGTTATAAGGGAGGCCTGAATAAAAAATTCGCAATATTTTATTTTCTATTTGTTTTTAGGCAAACTTGCACATAAAAAAAGTTGTCTTCTGTGTTATTAAAAGTAGCTTTTATTTTAAAAATAATATTATTAAATTTAATATCCTAACTGCATGAAATATCATGCAGGACAAAGTCTGTCACGTCCGCTAGTATATATATATATATATATATATATATATATATATATATATTTCTGTTACCGCGGTCGCAATTATTGTTTAATCGAAACTAAACTCGATATTTAGTCGTTGTATGTTAAAAGAAAGATCAAGTTCGTTAACGGCTGAAATCGGACCAGGGGGAGGGGGGTTTAGAGGACAGAAATTTCAAAAATTCGTCATATCTCTGTTACTACAAGTCAGATCGACAAATTGTATAGAAACAATCTTATTGAAAATTAAATTTATTATAAATATTGTTCTACGCATATGATCCGTATAATGAGTATTAACCGAGATATTTGGATTTTATAGTTTTACGTTTTTTGTAAACCCCCCACTCCTACTAGTGTCATATTAATAAGAAACTGTTCATCATCATGAATCACTTCATTACTAGGTTAAATAACAAATATTGTTTTCAACAAAGCTTTATTATGCCAGATACAAACAAATACGTTCTGTTCACCTCCCCCACCCCCCGCTTCTTTTTTTATTGGATTACTAAAATCAGAGTGATTGAAAAATTATTCTGATTCATTTCATATTACTCCACTAGCTATAGTAGATAGTTTTCAGTAAAATTAATATGTTATATTCAGATATATTCCATTAATTGTTTTTTCCGGTCTAGAATAATCCCTTCTGTTCAGCCCTGTTTGTTTACAATTCAGACGCTTTCCATTGTAGATATTATTAACATATAAATTGACTGAATGATTTCTTATTGCCGTTTGTATTTATTCCCTTAACATTCACGGTGGTGTTACCAGTATGTAGATTTATCTGTTGTAAACCTTCCGGAAATCTGCTTATTTTACGCAGCTCCTGCGTGACGGGCTTTTATATTATTCGATGGTTCCATCATTTTATAATATATTGGACATTTATGATTGGGATCCATTTTGTAAGGTAGTTACTTCATAAGGCATAATTTCCTTTACGAGATTTTTAGCCTATTTGTAAATACCGTCTTAAAGCACTCATTTCGTTTTTACGTAACTAATAATATTATTTGTATGTTCAAATAACAGTATTTGAGTATCAGTCAAATTGACCCAGTGCCTGTCATGCACGATTTTTTATTGGAAGAAATTTGATCTGGGCGTGTTAGCAATATATCTTTATTCAAATAACTCCCCAATTCCAGGAGAGGGATTCCTGGAGCGGGATAAGGTCTCAATAGAAGAACCTGCAGAGTTGAAGAAAATTTATTGAGCGAGTCCAATGATTTGAGTTCGGATCTTCCAGCTGACAAATACAGTATAGAATGATTGAGTTTTATCCTCGCTTCGTTATTATATGACTGTATTTAAATAGAAATTCACGTCATTAAATCCATCCTCCGTCTCATTAAATGCATGAAAGTCAATGAGACTGTTAGATTCTAATATTATTGTGAATTGACTAAAGAATATTTCAGCAATTTAATAGGATTATGTTTAACTTTTGAAAGTAGCAATACCAATTAATCTACGGAATGATAAATATATAAAATGTAAAAATACAATGTAAAACTTATAACTAAAACATTTTCTTAATAACTATTAAATGATGCATATAATAGAATTCATTTATTTACTATTCGTTCTATTATATGCATCATTTAATAGTTACTTAGAAAATTTTTTAGTTATAAGTTTTACATTGTATTTTTACATTTTATATATTTGTTTTTAATTTTTTAATATGTTGATTACCTTTTCTTGGGTATTATATTTATTTATATTACATGTTGTTTCAAAAATGTAAATGTTGTGTCACAGAGCACTGTAGATGGGACGGTTCGCCCCGAACGTACTCTGCATTTAATAAATAAAGTATTAAGAGTGGAGGTGTTTTGACCTTGTCATCCTTCCGTTGATGATGGACCTCCACCAGCCGGCCCAAATCCCGAACCAATTAATCTCTTATTCAATAAATGAATACAGTCTGTTTGTACCATGTCGAGGTAATTTTGACACATAATATTTTGCCTTTTGCCTACCAGAACAAAATTACATTTTCCAATAAGAAAATCACATTATTTCGAGTAATGAAAAGGTGTTATGTTTTATCTCATTTCTCCAGTTTTAGGCTACTGAGCCTAATAGGCAGAAGATATCCCCGTACATTCGTTATTCCTAATGTGGTTTATGGATGTTAGACAAAGAAAGTTTTTTGCCCTTGTCAGGATGCCCTTTGGACTATGAAATTAGAGCGGGGATTCGTAGGCAGACAGGGCCAAAGGAATGGAAGTTATTAAGGTAGACAGGTAGCCCGAAGCTTATGTATGAACACTCCCTTTTCCTCCGGAACTTTCTGAGATCACTCTTAACCTGACGCATACAAAAGGCGTTAACATTACCTTAAGGAGGAGGCCGAAAATAGGAACTAGAAACAAACTATAAAATAAAGTTTTTAAATGAATTTCTAGCTTCTAAAAAAAAAAGTGAGTAGTATAGAACGAGTTTTAACTCTATTTATTTTCTCTTTTATTGATTGAAAAGTAATTTCAACTTATTTAATCGTTAACATCTAATCAACTTTATATTTATAATGTTTTCTGACATTGCGTTCATTAATTAATTGGCACCATGCGTTGCATACTGTCTTTAAATCCTTATTTCTAATTGTATTTTAAAAGACTTTTATCAGATTTATTTTCAAGGAGAAACCGACGTTGAAAGAGTAAGTGATGAAGAGGTCCTGCTTGTAACTATGTGCTAATGAATACTCAGACTATTATCCTGTGGATGCAGGAGTTCCCCAGGGCAGTGGCCTAGGACCATGCAGATGACACAACAGTCTTTTCATCCGATCCCGATGCTATTACTGCTTTGAAGAATCTCCGATTCCACTTAACCGAGATCGAAAAATGGTGCAATGCATGGCGCATAAAGATCAACGTAAGCAAGTCTCACCATATCACTTTTTCGCTCCGGCGAAGTTCCTGTCCTCCTGTTCATTTCAACAATATTCCTTTACCACCAGCCGATTGTGTACACTACCTTGGACAACATTTGGGCACCAGACTTACTTGAATATCCCACACAATAATTAAAAGACATGAACTTAACAGACGACTCAGACAACTTTACGGACTACTAAATAGAAGATCTCACTTGTCTACCGAAAACAAACTAACAATATACAAGCTACTATTAAAACCAATATGGACATACGCAATAGAAGTGTGGGGTACAGCAAAACCTTCGAACGTCAGACATATCCAGATTTTCCAATCCAAAGTCCTGGCACCATAGTAGATGCTCCATATTATGTTACAAACCACACCCTCCATAAAGATCTTAATATCCCATTTGTAAAGGACCGAATTCACTTACGATTCAGAAAATTCCACAGGAGGCTATCCAATCATCCTAATCCAGAAGTCCTAGCCCTTTTCAGTACCACACACCCATATTCCCCTCCGCGGCGCCTCAAGAGATAATGGCCCAGAGATCTCCTATAGAAGCTATAGGCTATTTTCTTATCAAGTGCCATTCCTCCTTAGCTCTTGACTTCCTTGCCAGGCAGGGAGAGGCTGCTCCTCTCATTGTGGTGAAGAGGTATGGCTTCCGTCAAGAGTGATGGACTACATATCACACATTACCAAATGCATTTAAATGCAGACTGTAATATTCTTAATAAAATAAAAATAAAAAATAAGCAACTATGTTCTAGAAAGGCACCTGGTGCAGACAGAATAGTGACGGTATGCAGAAATTAGCGGCGCGTAATCCCTTTATCGAAAATCATGTCGGCCCGTTTTCACCCTCCTGGGCATTTACAATGCTAAGTTTAAAATGGTTCTCCTCAGTCAATATAAACCTAAAAATCTAATGGAAGAATAAAAACTTACACAAATGTGGCAATTCGTCATTTTATACTCCTCTAGGTTATTAGGTTTATATTGACTTAGGAGAGCAATTTTAAACTTAGCATTGTAAATTCCCAAGAGGGCGAAACGTTTGGTTTAAAACAAGATTGTTGGTGAGAACTAAAGATTCTCAATATTGCATTAAATACTTTTATTGGGCTCAGTAAGACTAAAATATAAATATAGCCTTTTGAAATTATATTGTAATCAGTTACCAATGAATTTCTATAACAATACAGTTTTAGGGATAAGGGATCCCCAGGATTTAATTTTAATTAGTAGTCCTTCTAATTGTTTGTTTATTGCCAGACGACGAGACAAATATTCTTGCGCGTGTGTGTGTGTTTGCTTGTATAAATCACAAATGAATTTATATTCCATCAAAAGGATTTTTATTGAAGAACCACACAAAAAAAATCTACTTAATATATTTAGAAACTTTGGTCTTTTCGTACGTTGCACAATACTTCCAATTTCTAAACGGTTGTTCATCGAATACTGGTATTTTGAACTCTGAATACAGTACACAACTTAAATGCGGCTCCAAATAAACAAAGGAACCACAAAGGGCAGATAACTTGGCTATCTATTGTCTACTGAATCAAATGTCTCCTAAAAGCGTGCTTCTGGAGGGCATTCACTTCACTCACGCACATAGTCAGCCTAGCCCCACCCTATGTTGGCAATTTCCAAAAGTCTTTCACGCAGGGGCTGCGTAAACTAAGCAGATTTCCTTCCTGAAGTTTGATAATAGATAAATATACATACTGGTAACACAACACAATCTTCAATATTAAGTGAATAAATACAAACGGTAATAAGAAATCTTTCCTCTCCTGGCGGAAAGAGTCTGAAATGTAAACAAACAGGTCTGCCAACACGACTCAAACGGAAGGAAAAACAATTACTGAAATATATCAGAATATAACATATTAATTTGATTGAAAACTATTTACTATATCTAGTACTGTAATTTATGATGAATCAAAATAATTTTTATCCTTATTAATCAAATTTAAGTAGTCCGAAAACTTAAGACGGGGGATGTTCACCAGAACATAGTTGCATATATGTCGTATAATAAAGGTCTCTTGAAAACTAAATTTGGTATTTAAGGTTCGAGCTTATTACATAACCGAGTGTTGCTAGTTTAACATGAGCAGAAGTGGGGGTTTGCTGAAGGCTGAAAACTATAAAATCCAAATATCTCGGTTAATATTCAAGATACAGAAAATATGTATTGAACAATATTTATGATCATTTAATTTGCAATAGTAATGGTTCTATACAATATTTCGATCCGACCTACAGTAACGGAGATATTCGAATTTTCAAAAATCCCCCCCTAAACCCTCCCCCACTTGTCCGATTCCATTACCGAACTTGATCTTCCTTTTTATATAAAACGATTAAATATGGAGTTTGGTAACGATAAAAAAAAAAAATTGCGACCGCAAGAGCGTTAACAGACATATATATATGTGTGTGTGTAATTTTGAACGGACTTCATTTTCGTCATGTCCTGTGTAGGATCGATGGACATTTGAGGAAATTTTTCAAAAATCGCGTACGACCTCAATAGCTGGTTTCTCTTAATTGATGATCTGAAATCTCTTCGTTTATTATTCAGAGGTTATTCAAATTCACATACTGTAGTCACAAGTATGTTCAACATTCGCAGCATACATGTTATTAACTCACTATTTGTAGCTCACGTTTGTCCCGTACAAAAACAATTTCTTAGATTGAATATTGAGAATTTCGAGGACCGTGAGTTTGAATTCTCTTTTCTTGATAATGACAGACAAAGAGCTGGATGTTAAGTGGGTCTCATGTATAGAACTATACCTTTTCGAACACTGATGGCTTCATTATTAACAGCCAACATTTAATTCGATGTTCGAGAAACAGTCAATAACAATTATACCATAATTAAAGTACTTAATGTTTTAACCTAAGCAAATTACGTATTGTGACTGTCTTCTGGGGTCTTCTGATTGAAGGTTAATTAGAGGTTAGGACTTGTATCAGCAGGCTGGACACGCTGATTGATCCCGAGATCAGGAAATTGCGAATTACAAGGTAACTAAGAATGTAAAGAAGAGAGAGGACTCCCTTCTCCAGGTTGAACAACCATAAAGACGAGAGTATGGGCGAAGAAAACTCTACTCAAGGCCAGAACTGTTGGAAAGCTACCCCATTGACCTGCATAAGCTGACTAATAATAGTTCTTAGCTAGTATGAGTCAGCGAAGTATGCGGACAACTTTAAAGTACCCTCCTGCCCTACGGGCTTGTTGTTCGTGGGTACTTAGGCAAGAAGGAAGCATAGCGAGCTATCAAGGAGTAGTCATTAAATTAATTCTCATCTTGCATTAAAAAGTTGTTCGTACCTTCAAACTGAGAGGAGGGGTACATCTTAAAAGAAAGGACTTTTATAAAAACGAGATTTTACAATTCATATACATTCTTCTACGAAGAGCAACCACATACTCCTTTAAGTGTATGAAAACGTGTTGATTAAGTAGCGTTGACTGCCGGGGGTGGGTTACAAGGAGAGGCATAGAGTTATTAGCAACTAAAGGCCCATTTTTACATTTTAATAAAGCCCCTGGCCCAGTTCATTACGGGCAAGCCTTTAAAAACTAATTATGGCCATGCCTATAATCTCGCCCTTATCTTGATTGATGATGGCTACGCAAGGATAGGGCATTCACTAGTGGAGTCCTTCCTATCACCTCCTTCATTTTCTGGAGAATATTAGAAACAGATATTTTGTCAACCTCCTAGCTGGAGACGAATCAACACACACGCGCACACACACATCTTTGAAATGTCTTGACTCAAGATTCTTCGATTATCGTTGAGTTACCATCCATATTGCCTTTTTGATGCAAAAGTGTCACTTCAGAAATATCGCAGTCGCAAAATGTATATTCCTATATGTTAGGAGTAGCACATTAATTACACATGTAATAACAATTGCCGGCAGTTATAAATAAAACAATATTTTGATATTGTAATTAATGATTTAATATCAATACCTCACTCTATTAAGACAATGATTTCCCAGGCCGAAACGAAGTCGGTCTGGATGAAGGATGGCTGACCTCGCGTTTCAGTCTAAGATCATGTTTCTGAATCCGTGAACCATGTAGAACTGAGTCTAAATAATGTGGTGGGGAAAGTATAAAGTGTTTTTTTTTTTAATTTGACAACTTGCCCCCTAGTGATATATAATAATGAACATTTAAGGGCATAAAGAAAATGTTGCACCAAGAGTTCAGATTATCCATCCAGACCACAATGAGCATCATCTAATATAAAAATCATTCATACAAAGATAGAAATATGCGAAAGGGAAAAAAAGGAATGTTATTTAAAAAAAAATAATTTAATAACCACAACCATGTATTAAACTATAATAAAAATTTAAACATTAAGTCAAATTTCTATTTTATAGATCATATATATCGCATGTATTGCGTGAAAAGTGCAATAAAATAAGCGCGAACCTTGCAGAGTTCCTGTAAAGAGTTAACAAATAAAATTTCTTCCCAGGAATACTTGTTTGCTAGTCAATTTTTTACAACATAAAAAGTAAAGTTTTAAAATTACTCCGCCTTACATTAAAACCTCAATTGCATCTATCTCATAAGGGAAATCAGGCTTGAGGCTGCACTCATGACGACATTGTAAATTATTTATTAACGTCCACTTTTTGCAACTAATGCTAATCGGGACGTGTTATATATATGTTATCACCCGTTTCTAGCCAGGGTGGCACTCAGGATTTTATTTAATGAATTCCGTCTCTAAATAAATTCCTTTGCCCAGGGGGGAATCGAACTCGCCACTCTAGGTTTACCATGTGAGATTAAAGACAACGCTTTAACTCACATGGCTAACCTGCGCCCCCTGAGCACATTTTAGAATAATTTCTGAAAATGTCCATCGATTCTATCAATCAGTGCATTCAAAAACATGTGTATATATTTTTTCTTCGGTTGGCATTATAAACCTTGGAGATCTTTAGCCGGGGATTCCCTATCAGTGTTTAGCATAGGAAGTATTCAACTCTACTTACAACCCATGGTAACCAAGTAGGACTTGGAATGAGTTGAGTTGTGAGTCACCAGTGGCCTGAGGGGCCTCATTGTATCCCGGGGAATCAAGTGACAGTATACTAACGGTCTGTTAGCATGAAGGCGGGATGTTAAGAAATCAAAGTCAGTAGTAATTTGAGAGGCTGTCGTAAACACTCCAAAACCTCCCCGACACTTAGTAAGCGAACTAAATTTCAGGGTAGGCGGGAATCGAACCTGCAAGTAATTTTACTTCAGCTTAATGAAGGAAGTGGTAGATCATTAGAATAAGGGTAAGGATCAATTTCTTTAATGGATGGAATCAAGGGGGAGGAGGGGGGGGGGGTAGAGAGGAGTTGGGTAGAAAAATTGTATCAAATGTTTTTGAAAATTGAAATTCATTTAAATCTTGTTCTATATGTTTTATTTTTCTCACTTTAACTGGGATATTTGTATTTTTTTTAGTATTTCAGCGTTCAGTTTATCTCAGCTCCTCATCTTGTATTAAAAATTAGCTGATACATCATGAAATGCCTTATTCCTAAGTATTATTTATTATTTTATTTAATGCTTACAAGGATTTTCCTCATAGCAAGGAGTAGGCCTGATATAATGAGGTTAGTGTTTCTATGTTAGTAGCTTATATATATATATATATATATATATATATATATATATATATATATATATATACATATTTTTGCAAACTAGAATTGAGTATAACTGACTAGAATTTACATTAACATTTCTAGAAAAATCTGAACTAATAAGTGTCATTATATTTTATTATCTTACGTAATATTAAAACATTATATTTTCAACATAATAGTTTCATTAAACTTATCATTATCTTGGTTTATAAAAAAAAGAGATGAAGAGAAATTTGACAATGTTACCTCAGATAAGATTCGCGAAGTTTGAAACTATTTCTTAAATTTTATTTCTAAAATTCCTAAGTAAAACAGCAAGAATGGCATTCAATGAACATTTACTATTTGAGATACATCCAAATATGTTCGATGTGACACCTCAACATTCAATTGATCAATACCATACTCGATAACATTCTCGATATTTTATTAATTCATATGAGTTAAAGATAAATCTTGTAAAGGTCGTAATCGGGTCATGAGGAGGGGAGTGAGGGGAACTAAATATATCCTCTATTTTGAGTCGGATCGGAAAATGTAATACAATCAATGTTTTCATAAATTAATGTCCTAAAATATTTTTTTCTACATACTTTTTTTTCTAATGTGAATATGAAACGAGTTACTCATTGCTACTGATGGGATTTTTAATTTTCTGCAATTGTATCAATAATCCTGTAATGTTTGATTTAAGCATGAAGATATAGTTATATGGTATCCTTATGAAATAAAAAAAATTAAATATAAATTGGCAACATTAGGGAACCATGCTAGCACGTAGATATATGCTTAGCTTACGCTGCACCTTCGTAAAGGACTTTTAAATGCTAATACTGTAACAAAGAAAAGGCCTGACAAAGTAGCTACCATCGAATATTCATTTCACCTATTAAGCTTGAAATAAACTTTGTTGTATATAATTTACTACAAACTAAGAAAATCTTTAGAGTCGCGAACTAAACTCAAACATTAAAATTTCAGGATCCTTTAATACTCAGGAGATAAGAAATTTACATAAAGTTTAATTTACTCTAGAACTTGAATTACCCATTTCGAGGAATTGTATTAATGGTTCTAAGTGCCGCAATAGCATGAATACCAATGCTGCTTGTCAACCTGGATCCATCAGTGTTTATAGCCTGCTTTCAATGTTTTATGGCACAAAACAAACTTTCCAAAGCTAGAACATTTCCATTTAGAGAGCTCTATCATCCTCGACAATATACTCCTTACAAGCAGTTAATGTGTTTTCGGAGTAGTAGCCTTTAAACATTTGCGTATGTATTTACAAACAAACGTACATACACTCACATTATCTTTCAGTCATGAATTAAGATTTCAGGATCAGCCACGTATCGTCTCCAGAAATTGCATCATAAAAATTGACATCAGCATCTTAATACATGCATATATATATATATATATATATATATATATATATATATATATATATATATATATATATATATATATATATATAAAATTGTAACCTCTGTCTGTACATTGATTTTTTTCGCGCGAAATTTCACGATAACTTTTCGTTTCACATGTCATAGACACCATAACTGCATTTTGTTTCTTTCGTGTATGTTTGTTTGTTTGTTTGTTTGTTTGTTTGTTACCTTTTCACGCATAAACGGCTGAACCGAATTTTATGAAACTTGGTATGTATATTACTACTACTAACCCAACTTAGACTTTAGGCTATATTAAATTTCTCTGAGACGAACAGGAGTGGGGGTTATAAGGGAAGCCTGAAATTAAAAATAGCGATATTTCGTTTTCTATTGGTTTTTCGGTAAATATGAACAGAACAAAAGTTGTTTATTTTGTTATTTAGAGTAACTTTTGTTATACACACTTTTGTCATATATCGAAGTTTAAATGCGTTATACGCTAAAAATTATAGCGGGAGTCAACAATATTATTTGCCAAAAAAGACTCAACCGAACTAAATAAAACTCGGTATGTGTATTAGCAGTGAGGCCTTCATTATAATAAGCCATACCAACATTTCTATGGACGGGCAGGAGTGGGGGTTATAAGGGAAGCCTGAAATTGAAAATAGCGATATTTCGTTTTCTATTGGTTTTTCGGTAAATATAAACATAACAAAAGTTGTTTATTTTGTTATTTGGAGTAACTTTTGTTATACACACTTTTGTCGTATACCTAAGTATAAATGAGTTATACGTTAAAACTTTAGCGGGCACTAACGGCTGAACCGAACTTAACAAAACTCGGTATGTCAATTAGCATTAATTCTTCCATGATTGTAAATTATATTAAAATTTTTAGGTTCGAACGGGAGGGAGGTTAAAAGGGAGGCCTGAAATAAAAATTCACCATATTTACATGTATAAGAGACGGGAAATATAAAAATATCGAAGACTGTGAAGCCTTATCGAACAAATAATTCTATTATTAGCAAATCCACGGCAAAGATGGGTATCAATCCTAAACACTGGGACGGGTAAATGTCAAAATATTGTGCAATGTAAAGCCTGCTAAAAAATACGATCACCATTCAGCCTCAAATGAATTCCCGGGCGAAGCCGGGTATCTGAGCTAGTATATATATATATATATATATATATATATATATATATGCTATGTTTTTTGTTGAGGCGTGTGGTCAATGTTTATGAAAGAAGCTTTCGTCTAGGCCAATATTTCAAGAAATTTATTTTCTCATCCCGTACTGTAAACTGGTACTACATTTCATATATATATGTTTGGTACATGGATCGCAATTTGAAGAGCCTCCTTGATCGAAGACCCTACCGGACAAGTCACCAGACACTTCAGTCGCGCTCCATTGGTCCTGGTTCGGTCGCATATGTGAGTACTTTATTTTCCCTACGCCAGGCATGAGCAATCGGCCTACATCGTAGCCTTGGCTTTAGCATACAGTCCACTAAGTTTTGCATACTATAAATATATATATATATATATATATATATATATATATATATATATATATATATATATATATATATATATATAAAATTGTAACCTCTGTCTGTACATTGATTTTTTTCGCGAAATTTCACGATAACTTTTTTTTTCACATATAATAGGCACCATAACTGCATTTTGTTTCTTTCGTGTATGTTTGTTTGTTTGTTTGTTACCTTTTCACGCATAAACGGCTGAACCGAATTTTATGAAACTTGGTATGTATATTACTAATAACCCAACTTAGATTTTAGGCTATATTAAAATTCTCTGAGATGAACAGGAGTGGGGGTTGTAAGGGAGGCCTGAAATTAAAAATAGTGATATTTCGTTTCCTATTGGGGTTTCGGCAAATATGCACATAACAAAAGTTGTTTGTTTTGTTATTTAGAGAAAGTTTTGTTATATACACTATCGTCGAATACTGAACTATAAAGGCGTTATACGCTAAAAATTATAGTGGGAGTCAACAATTTTATTTGGCACGAAAGACTCAACGGAACTAAATAAAACTCGGTATGTGTATTAGCACTAACACCTTCATTATAATAAGCCATACCAACTTTTCTAGGGACGAGCAGGAGTTTTAAGGGAGGCCTGAAATTAAAAATAGTGATATTTCGTTTCCTATTGGGGTTTTGGCAAATATGCACATAACAAAAGTGGTTTATTTTGTTATTTGGAGAAATTTGTTGAACAATTCTTTTCAATATGAACTACCAGGTACCTTACCTGGAAAAATTAATTCAAAATGTATGTTAATATTATGTCCTTAATAATTCTAATCTATGCATAATGCACAGGAAACGGGAAATATGACAATATGGAGGACAGTGAAGTCTTACATAAAAAGTTAATTTTATTATTAACAAATCCACAAAAATGACGGGTATTAACCCTAAACACTGGGACGGGTAAATGTCAAAATAATGTGCAAAGTAAAACTTTGCCAAAAAAAATACCATCACCATTCAGCCTCAAATGAATTCCCGGGCGAAGCCGGGTATCTGAGCTATTATATATATACAGTGTCGCGAAAATTAAATACATGAAAAATTAACATAGATAGCCGTGTATTTGGGAGGTACGAAGGAGCCGAGGGGCTGTTGGCGCCAGCAGTGTCTCGATCTTTCCAGGCTAAAGAGTCCAGTACCTTCGTCCTTTGATGTTGGCGCTCCTTTATATAAGCATGTGCAACTCGCCCGACAGCTAGTTTGTTTTCAGGTGTCTTCAAGTGCCCATCGGTGCTTTCAGTGCTACAGTGCGACTTAGTTGCAGTGCGGTAAAGTATTTTTATGTGAAAAACAGTGTTGTGCCGTGACTCAGTATAGTGCCGTTTTTAAGACAGTGCAGTGCCGTTAACTTCGCGAAGTAAAGGACTGTGCAGTGCCGTCTTTTTGTGAACTTTAGTGATCGTCAGTGAACTATTGGACTGTGTAATCTGAAGAACAGTGAAGCTATCAGCGCATACTGTGAGTAGTAATTAAGAATAATAAAGCAAGTGTATAGTGCATTGTTAAATAAATTGTGCAGTGATAAAATCTGTGAAACTTGTGTGTGTTTAATTTTGCAATCCAAAAGAACTCATATAAACAACGTTTATTACTGATTTTGTAATAAAACGTAACTATATATATATATATATATATATATATATATACACACGTGCGCGTGTGTGTGTGTGTGTGTGTGTGTGTGTGTGTTTGTTTGTATATAGTGCATGGCTATTATATATATATATATATATATATATATATATATATATATATATATATATTCCGTCCCGATTCCATCTTTCTGATTTAAGCCATTAATGAAAATGATAATTTGTTAACAAATATATATATATATATATATATATATATATATATATATATATATGTTACTGTAAAACCCCGGAGTGTGGTAAATCCTAAGATTTACCTGTAAATCTTAGGATCGACCAGAAGCGATGGTAAATGTCCGATTTTATCTTTCAAATCGGACTTTAGCCAGTAAATCTTTGGATTTCCCAAGAGGCTCGGTAAAAGCTAGAATTATCTCAATCAGGATGCGTCTTTCGGACTTTTACCAACAGATTTTGGTAAATCCTAACATTTCCCAGCGTCTGCCGGTAAAAGTTGGAATAAAGGTTATTTGAAATGAAAATTTTAGAATAAGTTTTATTATTATTTGTTACAGCATGGGAGAGAATTGTGGCACTTTGAATTGCACTTCATATTAGCTAACTTGCACAAACATTTCTTATTTGAACATTTTTCTAAGCAGTTGCATTTTTTGAAACCCTGGCCACCAACCAATGGCTGTTGACGAACTGCGGTGCGAAATCTTATCTCTTCGTCGGGCACTTCATCAGGAGACATGAAATTCTCGGTGCAAATGAGATTCAAGACCTTCCCTTGCTGCTTGGCGAATTTCTTTGACAGAGCACATCTTCTGTTCGGATGCAGATAACTTATTATAGGCACTTTCTTGGTGATGTTAGGGGGGAGTATCCCTGTCCCCACTCCTCTTCACTGGACATTTACCAATGAGCCTTGGGAAATCCACACATTTACCAAACAGCATTGGTAAAAGTACGAAATCTCACATTTATTTAATGTTTTTCGGGCATTTACCAAGCCAGACGGTAAATCCGGGGATTGACCAACTGCCAAGCGGTAAAAGCTCGAATTTCATCTAGATTTCGGACTTTAACCAGTGCTCTTGGTAAATCCTAGGATTTACCGGTAAGTCCTGACATTTACCACACTTCGGGGTTTTACAGTAACATATATATATATATATATATATATATATATATATATATATATATATACATATATAAAGGAAAATCTGTGAAACAAACAAAGTTGTTTTTATTCATTAAATGCTCTCTTACATTATATAATACTATGAATCTATTTATATGTGTGTGTGTTTAACGTTCGATCCCATCCACCAGATAGTTGCTTTATTTTGTTACGTTAGCCATTTAAGGTTGACTTAGTACTTTGAAATCTTAGCTATTATTCACATTACATTAGAAGGAATCGTAAAATGAAAAAAAAAAATCCAGTTGAATTTCTTCTAAGAATATATTTATATATACGCAGGTGAATCTAAAACTCGTTTTAAAACCAATTTAAGTGTATTTCAACCTATTAATTATCCCCTCTTCATACACTTCAATTTTTTGTTTCATAAGAAGAAGAACAAACAAATTGCTTTTTTACAAGAAAAAATAATTTCAGATACTGGCTTTATAATATCCGTAGCAAAGGATTAACAGCACTGTCATATTATGACCAAAGAGATTCATTTTCACTTCCAAGAATACTAAATGTTTATTGAAATAAAAATACAGCCGTAGTTTAAATTTATATTATGTTATCCTGCTAAAGCAGATAATATTCTATATTGAAACCTTTGTGCTTTGCAAACTGAAAAAGTACAACTTTTCAAGAAAAAACATCAGAAAAATGTTTCACAATGAAAAATCAGTATTATAAGAACTTTTTTAATAAAACTTCAATTAATTAACAAAAGGCTTTTTATTAGTGTCTAACGATGTTTGTGAACAATGTAAGCTGAATTTTCTGAAGGGAAATAAGCTCTTGAAGTTATTCATGGATTGCGAATTCGAAAGATATAGGTTCAAATTTATATGCAAGTCCATCACGTAGGGGCTGCGTAAACTAAACAGATTTCCCACGTTCTGACTTGGAACAAAAGTGTACTCATTACACCATAATATATATGTATAAATAAAGATTTGATGAGTAAATGTAGGCGTATACTGAAGGCTGACAACAAGAAAATACGAATAACTTGCTAAATATTTTAGTTTCATAAAAATGTAGATCAAACATAATAGTGCATCAACAGTTTAACAAGACTGGTTCTGCAACATTTAACAATCTATCTCTTAATAACGAAGATATTTTAATTTCCAAATTCTAACCTCTAATCATCCCTATTCCAGGTCATATTTCAGCTTTAAACGAATATGACCTTTAGTGTGAAATGAAATGGTTAATTATCGAATAATCGGTAAGGCTCAAATGAATTAATGTACACGTGAGGAAAGTTTTCGAAACTTGCGTCATTAGTACAAGCTCCCTTAAGGGAGTTCTCCTGGTAAAGAATATTCAAGACTTGAATGCCTCCCTATTTTCACGTTATGAATTAGGGTTTTGTGAATAAAATCATCAAAATAAATTTGAATATAAAATAACGCACTTGTTTACAGAGTATTGTCACCAGATGTTTTTATGTTACTCTGGTAGCGGCTGCCCTAAAATAACACTCAAGATTTAAGTGCTAAAGGGGTTGACTAGTATACCAATCTACCTTTCTACAACTTGCCATGAATTCAAACTGTTTGTATTTGATAAAAGAAATATGTTCTTTTAATTTAATTGCATGAAAACATAAACATCATAAAACACATGTTCTTGCTTTAAGCGAATTCCGCCCAACAGAACATCCCCGACGACTTACAAGATTCATAATATATTGACTGGTTCTTAATTTGTGATGTCTGAATGTAAGGGTTTGAAGCTACGGAAAATTGAACAGAACTATAATATATTGAGAAAACAAAATGTAGAAAATTAAAGTTTGCAACAAGATGGATTATTTAACATATTTTAATCCAACTTGGAACAACGAACCCACTCCCTCTTCTCCGATTTCACCCGTTAACGAATTTGATTATTTTTTTCCTTCGAATTTGTATATATTGATTTTCTTGAAAATCAAACCAAAATTGAAACCGCTAGAGCTTTCAAGAGACAAATATAACTATCTATGTATACATACATTAGAGAGGTAACAAACAAGGGTGTGTGTATATATATATATATATATACATATATATATATATATATATATATATATATATATATATTTATATATATATAATATATGTGTGTGTGTGTGTGTGTGTGTGTGTATGTATACGTGCGTGTGTGAGTGTGTGTGTGCAGTTTTGAACAACCCCATTTTCATCGTATCCTAGGTAGGATCAATGGATATTTGAAGAAATTATTCGAATATCGGTCATAGGTAGGGCCTCAATAGTTGATTTTCCTATTAAGGAAATCCGCTAAAAATTGAGTAACACTATTAAAACGAGTTAACTGTTTTAATCAATTAGAAAACTTGAATTATGCTATGCTGATAGTAATTGGCTCAAATGTATACCTCACATTGCCAAAGAGCTATTTTTAATCTGAAACGGATTAAAAACTCATGTATGAAATGAAGTATTGAGATTTAGGAAGTGCCACCTCGGCTACCTTTGATTTCCTTATTCAGTTAGGTTAACATGGAATACACGTGCGTCAGGGAATATGCGGCTGTTGATTTGCCCCTTGGAAAGGCATTGTTATTCAAGGCATACTCTAGGTTATTATGAGGACGTGACATTACCTTCCTCGGCTTACTTATGCATCGTAAGTCTACTCTCAATTTCCAGCAGCCGGACTCCTTAGAAAGCCGAATTGGGTCGATGTGAATTAATTGCCTCATGCAATTGGCCCTACTCCCCGTAGATTAACTGCTAACGATAGACCTAGAAGAAAATGTAGTCATTCATTTACTAACGCGTCTTGCAAATGTTTAGCAGATTTCCATTGATCAGCTATTGAGATCGTACTCATGATGCAATTTTCGAAAAACTTCTTCAAATGTTTATCAATCCTAACCAGTAGATGACGAAAATGAGGTCCGTTCAAAATTATGTAATAAGAAAGATCAAGTTCATTGATGGCTAAAATCGGACCAGTGAAAGGAGGGGGTTAGAGGGGGGATTTTCGAAAATTCGAAATATCTCCGTTACTGTACGTAGGAACGAAAAATTGCATAGAACTAATCTTATTGAAAATTAAACTTCCTATACATATTGTTATATACGTTTATTCATATATAAATTTTTTTATATATATATATATACACATACATAGACATATATATATTTGTCTGGTCCCGCTCTAGCGGTCGCAATTTTTGTTTGATCGTTATCAAACTCGATATTTAATCGTTTTATGTAAAAAGAAGGATCAAGTTCGTTAATGGCTGAAATCCGACCAATGGGAGGTGGGGTAAAAAGGGGGATTTGCGAAATATCTCCGTTACTATACGTCTGATCAAAAACTTGTGTAAAACTAATCTTATTGCAAATTAAATTTACTATAATTATTGTGATACATATTTATTCTCTATCTTGAATATTAACCGAGATATTTGCATTTTTATTAAGTGTGTGCGGATAACGGACGAGATGAGATCGGGTGATGTCGTTTCTATTCGTGAGTTACCGCCGAAAGCTAGTTCGGCTCTTGTGAAATTGGTTTAGAGACTCTTTACAACTACTGTTACTAGTATGCATATTTCTCTATTGTAAAACTTCACGTGGGAAATCTGCTTAGTTTACGCAGTCCCTGCGTGACGGACTTCATTACCAAACTCGATATTTTGTCGTCTTATTTAAACAGAAAGATCAAGTTCATTATTGGCTGAAAATCGACCAGTGGTGAGGGGGGGATTTTGAGGGGGGTTTCGAAACATCTTAATACATCCGTTATTATGCTTTGGACTCTCTCTCTCTATATATATATATATATATATATATATATATATATATATATATATATAGTTGTACATGTACTGGATATATATATACAGTTTTGAACGGACCTCATTTTTGTCAACACCTGGGTTGAATCGATGGACGTTTGAGGAACTTTTTCAAAAATCGAGCCATGAGTACGACCTCAATAGCTGCTAAAAGTGAAACTATCCTGTTTCATGTCCTAGAAACATGAGTTATTACGAACTTTCGGATTTCGTCTCATCTCCCCCCTCCCCATAGTTCGATTACAGCCATTGGCTGATTTAAGCATAAATCGGTTAAATATCAAGAATGGTCTTGATAAAAAGAATCATGTAGTCTAAAACGTAAAATCTTATTATGGGACTTCGCACCTCTCATAACATGTATGCAAAACTTAATGGACTGTATTGGGAAAATTAAGGCTGGTTCCGATAAAGGTTAATTGCACATGCTTGGTATAGGAAAACAAAGAGTACTCACATTTGTCATCTGTTGGCTGTGACCAGTTAACTTGAATCCACGTCTAAAAGCGATTCCCGTTCTGCAGATCCGCTTCTATTCTCGAGCTCTAACGGTCCAGGATTCGGCACCATATACTAAGTTCAACTAATATTCGAATTAGTATTACGAAATGCTTCCAACCTACGCGACCCATGGAGCACGAATAAAGTGTTAAATGACTTCTCCGTTAGGGGCCCCACCTCGATCAAAGAGGCTCTTAAAATCCCAATACCACATGTACAATTTCCTTGTACATAACAATTTTGAAATTTCCAAATTCATCTTCTGGAACCCCCCACCCTCCCAATATAGCTGATTACAAAAGAGGGTATTTGATGAATACCTAATAGATAGTTGTCGAGTAAGGAGAACTAATGAAAGGATTGGGGAATTGACTGTTAGCTTTTGAATTTGAAGTATTAAAACAAAGTACGTAAAGAATATTCAGAAAATTTTAACTCAAACTAGTTTATTTCCATATTCGATTTGGAGTTTTTAAATTAACGTACTAACATTTGTTTTGTTAAATAAAAAAAATCATTAATGAAAAGGATTAATTTGTTTCAATTAAAAGAATGGGCTTGCTAAATGGAGATTCATTATGCCTGCAGCGGTTTCTAAGAATGGCTATATTTTAATTACCTTTTGTTCGAGGTAAAGCATACTTGATTCCGTGTGTGTATGCTGTTTGTTTATGTTTTTTTGTACATTTCCAAGTTATTAAATGGAGTTCTATATTTAAAATCAAGTGCGTTTATTTAAAGAAAAGTTTCGGTTTCAGAGTTCAATTGAATTATCTGAGATGGCCCTCACTAAATCCATTTTAAGGTCAGTATGTGAGTGAGTGCTTGGGTACGTATTTCTCAAAACTCTAAAAGAACTAACTTTAGAATGTCAACTTTTTTTTTGTATAAAATTATTTACGTTTCTTGCTTTTTAAGGGATGGACGAAGGGAGCTAGAGTAACAGAATAAGTCCGTCACTCGGGGCTGCGTAAACTAAGCAGCTATCCCACGTGAAGTTTTACAGTAGAGAAATCTGCCTAATAACAACTATAGTAGTAAGGGAGCTCTAAACCTATACACGAGGGACGAACAGTTACGGAAACGTCCGCCAGAGCTCTCGGCGGAAAGTCCCGAACATAGCCGACTCCTGCCGACCACACACAGAATACAAATGCAAATATCTCGGTTAATATTCAAGATACAGAATAAATGTATAGAACAATATTTATAGTAAATTTAATTTGCAATAAGATTGATTCTATACAATTTTTCGATCCGACGTATAATAACGGAGATATTTAGAATTTTCAAAAATTCCCCCTTTAAACACCCCCTCCCACTGGTCCAGTTTCAGCCATTAACGAACTTGATCTTCCTTTTTACATAAAACAATTAAATTCCGAGTTTGGTAACGAACATACAAAAATTGCGACCGCTAGAGCGTTAACAGGCATATATACGTGTATATATATATATATATATAGTTTTGAACGGAAATCATTTTCTTCATTTCGTGTGTAGGATAGATTGACATTTGAAGAAATTTTTCGAAACTCGCGTCATGAGTACGACCTCAATAGCTGATTTCCGTTAAGGGAAATCTGCTAAAACATCTAATAGATCCACCAAGACACGTAATAAGACTTCTAGTTAAAAATCCGAAATACTCTATGTTAAGAAAGCCTCTGCACGTATTGTGAATGAAAATTGCACTGTGGATTGCCTCGTGACCCAGAAACGAAGAGCACATCACATAATAAGATTATCCACGAGTAGGTCGCATTGGTATAGCTCCAATCCTTTTAAAATATTTCTTTTTGAAAATGTCCAAGCAGAAATGCTTATGACAAGATGCCACAAGTTTGTTTCTTACTAGCCCTCTAGGACGACATCCTATAATCTTTCAAGCCTATGGAACATTCAAGGTAAAAGGAAATGAGGGAGTGAAATGGAGAGATTTTCCAATACGTCCCTGAGTCACGGAACGCGAAAACTTGTATGTCAACTTTACACCTGTACTTTCCAACTGATGTAATTAAACTTATCTCATAAGGTTTGAATTACGGAACCCAATTCACTAAGTCTGACATATAGCAGGAAATTATAATTTAATCGCATAAGTTCCTAAACATCTCTTCGATATATTTCTTGCTTATAATAGCTGGGAAAAGTGGCAATTGGTTTGTCGTCCGTTCCATTTGAATACTAGGTTTACTTATTGTGTCATCTCTATTTAATTTACAATAATTCTACTTTTCATACTGAATCCACATTATAAGTATGAAGAGGTGGGACGGTGATAATGGATTTTATCATCAAAATATATCATCTGCACTATAAATATTCATAAATATTAGTAACTCTTTGGGTATATATTAAGCCAGAAAAATGACAGTACTTAATTAATGTCCGGTTTTAATTAAATTAAATATGTTATACTATATATATATATATATATATATATATATATATATATATATATATATATATTAACGAAAATCGTTTTCGCCATCTGATATGTTTGATAACATTCTTTATGAGAAATTGTGAACATTATTACCCCCTTCCCTAGGTCACATGAGTGCTCTCTCTCTCTCTCTCTCTCTCTCTCTCTCTCTCTCTATATATATATATATATATATATATAGATATATAGATATATATACATATATATCACACACAAACATTTATACATCGTTCGTGTATATATCGTGTCAGAAGTATAAAATATTTAGTAGTAATGAATATATCGGCCTCAAATAATTTGTTAATTGGCATTTGCATGAGTAAGTTTGGCAGTCTTTGTCCCGAATCTTAGCATGATTTTCCTTAAGGGAAATCAGCTATTGAGGTCGTACTTATGAAGGGTTTTCGAAAAATGTCTTCAAATATCCATCAATCCTACCCAGATGACGAAAATGAGGTCCGTTCAAAATTATGCAAAAAGAAAGATCAAGTTCGTTGATGGCTGAAATCGGACCAGTGGGATGGGGTGGAGGGGGGGGGGTTAGAGGGGGATTTTCGAAAATTCGAAATATCTCCGTTACTGTACGTAGAAATGAAACATTGCATAGAACTAATCTTAATGAAAATTAAACTTAATATAAATATTGTTATATACGTTTATTCTCTATCTTTAGTATTTACGGAGATATTTGCATTTTTCAGTTTTGACCCTTCAGCAAACCCCCACTTCTACTCATGTCATATTAACAATAAGCTGTTGTATTGTGAACCACTTCATTACAAGGTTAAATACCAAATATTGTTTTCATTGAACTTTTAATTTAAATATAAATGCGATATATGACTAAAATTTGAGTGATTGAGATGAAACTGATTCTGATTTATTACAAATTACAGTACTTTCTTTAGTAAATTGTTTTCAATAAAATTAATATGTTATATTTAGATATATTTCATTAACTGTTTGTCTTTCCGGACTATCTATTCAGCACTACAAGGTTGGCTGGCCGTTTTGTTTACAATTCAGCCGCTTTTCGTTGTGGAGATTAGTAACTTCTATTGTAAAGTGACTGAAAGATTTCTCATTACCGTTTGTATTTATTCACTTAACATTCACGGTAGTGTTACCTGTATGTATATTTATCTATTGTAAACCTTCGCGTGGGAAATCTGCTTAGTTTAAGCAGCCACTGCGTGACGGATTTTTTTATTATTGTGATAGCTAATAATTTGATCTTCTCTTTTTGAAGAAGAGCTCGAACACTTATTTATAATGAACATTGAGCATTGTTTGTCTCATCTTTTCTCATATTCTTAAAACAGTTCATTCCATTATAGTTTTCAGATGTAGGTGAACAAAAAACTCCCTTGATCATCATTTACATTTATTGTTGCTAAAGGTTAAAACGGTTTACAGCCACCGCACATAGGAGTAAAATTAAGATCAAGCTGGCCAAAAATCATATTTAAAAACTCCATTGGTGGGAGGAAATAAAGCTCTATCCAGCAGTCAAAAAAAAATAGTTGGGATCTATGTTTCGGTCATAAATTCTTTCTTATGTATTAGAGTAATGCCAGTTTCAGTTTATCCAGTGCAGCAAGATTACTTGTTTTAGTGTTAAAACCATTTTAGGACTACGTATAGTTCCTAGCTTAGCTTAGCTAACTACTCCTGTTCAAATCTTTTATATTATGAATTAATTATGGATTGTGTGAGACCAGATATATATGAGAACCAATAAGAAATATAAACTATATTTTTATATCAATTGTTATTGTAAATTTCAATATTCCATACGGGTTTTTTAAACTCCCCGATGCGGCCAGATAACACTTTTTACTTGATTGGTTGTTCATGTTATGCTCAAAATAACTTTGAAAAAATAAGTCTAAAATTCCGATTTTGAAAATATTTATGTTTTTTTCTGCAAATATAATAAATGAAACGATACATTTTTAAAGAATTTCTGGAAATTATAAAGATATTGACCTATGCTTGAGCAAATGTAAATTTAAGACGATCCAAAGTGAAAATTCTAATAGGCCTCTTTAACCTTATAGATCGCCATTAATTTTTATGTTTAGATAATATATTAAAATTTGTCGAAGGACACCTTATAAATAAAGACAATGTTTCTGAAGAGGAAAAGAATAATGCGTATTTGATTTAAGAGATTGTATATTCAAATTAATATGAAAAGCAAGGTAACGCTTTCTTAAAAGCTGCCCCTCTGTGCTACATAACCCGAAAAACATTAATGGGGTGCCGTATTTGCAAAATTAAGCTCATACCTCAAAAACTAGAGGTCATAGAGTTTTGTACATATTTGTTTTCGAAATCAGGAGCTGAGGAGAGAGCAAGCCCACCTCCCGCCGAACTGCTTACATCTCAAAAACCGTTTAAACAAGGTAGGGCTACCGTTGACATGTTGCGGGCCAAACTTTAGTGTGCATATACGTTCGCGGGCCGCTTTCAAAAGTAGTGCATTTTAAAGTAGTGTTCATAACTTTTAACGATAGATATCAGACATGAAACTATACAATGTAATTATAATACTATTTATTAAAATAACAAAATTAAATGAAAAAAATAGGTACAATATTATAATTAAATTGTAAAATTTGGAATTATTACAAACAAGGAAAGTTATGAACAATGAGACATGCTTGAATTTAGGAAACTAGTCCATGGATGATTGTATTAATTCGACTGATACAAAGACGTAAAGAATTTTCCAACTTATCGTCAGTCAGCCTTGTATGATGTTTTGATTTATTAACTTTCATCATTGAAAATAACTTCACATTTATAAGTACTGTCAAACGCACAAATCTCTTCACATCTTTCTCATTTGGAGTAAGTAGAGTTATATTTTTGTTTAATTGGGGTTTTTCAAAATGTCTCGCATATGGTTTAAACCATTACAAATGCTTAGATACAATAAATATAGGGGAGGAACCGCGAAGAATTTTTTTTCTCATTTTAGGAAATACTCAGTCCAACTTTAG
This sequence comes from Riptortus pedestris, assembly GCA_019009955.1. Classification (NCBI taxonomy): domain Eukaryota; kingdom Metazoa; phylum Arthropoda; class Insecta; order Hemiptera; family Alydidae; genus Riptortus; species Riptortus pedestris. Next base: position 37,591,073 of record CM032233.1, read on the forward strand.
ACAGACTTAAAAATAGTGCTCTCGGGTTGAAAGCGCTTGCCAACTGGACGATAAGCCAATAACCACGGCCGCCACCAACAGATTTGATAGAGGAATAACTTATAAATTAAGTTAATGCCAATTTACTTAATGCATTGTGTTTGTTACAGTGAGGGCACATACTTATAAAGTATAAAAAAATAAAACCTCTATCTACTCTTATAACCCACGAATAGGTATGAGCACGTGTTAGAAAGCAGATGTCAGAAAAGAAGATGAAACATTACCATACTTCTTTAGATGAAACAAATAAATAAAGGAGAGAAAGAGCACCTGCCCCGCAGGGTGATTGCCTTCGGCCTCTACCCTAGAGTTATTCCAACTCTGTTTTATATTCTTGGACATTCAGATATATGTTATCGTAAACATGGCACATCTTCATAAAGATCTACATTTTTATACTGAGCAAATAGCTACGGGGTAACCGGCTTATTTTAGTTACAAAGTTTTTAAGCTTCTCCTCTACAAATTATTTATAGTGAACACATAATGAAATAGAAAATATTACATTTCTTATGTTTCTTCTGGCAATCACATGCATTTACATATAATATCGATTTGCTTTTCTGGGTAATTTTATGTATCTAACAAACATGATTGCATTTTTTGCACATACCAGAGGTTTATACTAATAATTCCATTTTGTATGAGAGCTTCCATTAATCATACATTAATGTAATTTCAAGAACATAAACATTTGAGTGTTCGTTTTATTTCGTATCTTAACAATTTTTAATGATTTTCTTTTCAAATACTTTACTAAAAAATAAATAGTTATTTAAGAATATTTTTATACGTTTTTTTTTCTTCCAGGGAAATACGCAGTCCCTGGCGGACTTCACAGTGAATTAAGAACATTATTTTCAGAAAGCGTTATTGTCAATTAATACATCAAAAAACTTTTCGAAAGGGAGGGGGTATTCACTGACATTGAAAAATAAACTTTGAAAATATTTTAACTGCTGGATTCGCTTGTGAGTTCATACTGGGCTTCTTTAGAAAGGAAAAAAAACTACAGATGAGTTCTTTTCATGCATGCAAGTAATAAATTAGCGTATTTAATCTGAAAAAGGATAGTTCAAAATGGTTCCATGGAATTTAATGTAGTTATTGTCTGGAGTTGGTAAGTTATACAGAAAAAATGTTAAAATATTGAGGGTCCATTGTTCTGATATTCTACAATGGTACTTATCATTTCTTTCTATTTTTTATAATTTTGAGACGTAATGAAAGAAAAAATAAGGTGTCTTAAAAAATATTCTATATCTTCTAATCGTATTATGGTAAATTATTAAAATAGATTAGGATAGGAAAAATAGAATTACATACCTTTTTCTTTAGAAAGCGAAATCAGTTTCGAGAAGGAGATTTGATTATTAGATCATCCAGCATGGGTCTCCCATAACAGTCTGAACCGAAAGTTAACTTGCATCCATTTAATTACATTCAAATTCTTCTCATTAAAAAAACAATGGTTAGAAACTGAAAATATTCCATTTACTACAAATTTAACAAGGATAATTTCTTTCTCGTAATTTGCAGCCAACTTAAAGATTTATTATCGTACCTAACAAAACATTCCTAAAAACATTTTTTTTTATTATCTTTCTGGTATTAGAGTAATTGTGACAACTTCAAACAATTGTCATTCACAAGTGGATATATGTGAGGTTTCTCAAAGAAATATATTCATTTGACTACATTTCAAGTCATTTTCGAATTTTAAAGTTCATAAACATATTTAGCTAAAGGGACTTTAGAGACACCTAGGGACCTTATTTTCCTAAAGGTCTGAGTGAGACCTTTCATATGAACGGTTGGATGGACACAATGACAAAATTATAAGAGCCTGTGTGGGCGAAAAGTGGCCCTAAAAATGCTCGGCCTGCACTAGGATTCCCCTCCTTTAGTCTTAGATGGTGAGGACTAGTCGCTATAATAATAATAATGATTAGTCAATAGCAGTTTGGCCTACATAATATTTATTATTTATATATAAATGTAAATAATGAGGAAAGTACACAGAAAATTAGGGATATTCGTTATTTTTTCTTATCCTATTAATTTTAATTAAATCGATCTTAATTAAATTTCTTTTTTATGGGGGAAAAAAGACAATAATTTCTAATAAATATTAATGATATTTATAATAATAAAAAAAAAATATGCTAGGCCCCATACATACCACAAAACAGCCAATATCCCTATTCATTTTTGAGCAGTTTATTTGACTGTCACAGCTCTAGCGGTCGCAATTATTGTCTTATCGTTACCAAACTCGGTATATTAACTTTTTATGTAAAACGAAAGATCAAGTTCGTTAATGGCTGAAATCCAACCAGTGGGAGGGGAGGTTTAGAATTTCGAAAATTCTTAATATCTCCGTTATTATGTGTTGGATCGAAGAATTGTATAGAAACAATCTTATTTGAAATGTAATCTTCTAAAAATATGTTATGTGCATTTTTCATTATATCGATTATTAACCAAGATACTTGCATTTTATAGTTTTCGGCCTGCAGTAAACCCCTCCTCCTACTCATTTCATATTAACAATAAGCTGTTATATTATTAAGCACATTATTTGAAGCATAAGTACCAAAAATTGTTCTTAATGAACTTTTACTTTTTGAGATAAATGCAAATACTTGGCACACGTGGGAAATCTACTTAGTTTACGCAACCCCTGCGTGACGGACTTTTATTCTTATTTGTCTTACGTGATTTAGAAGAATTTTTTTAATTAACATTTCGGACAAATTGTTGAGCTATTAGTACTTTATTGTTTTCAGTCTGTTGCAAATCTCCACTTGTACTCTGAGATTTTTATTTTTAAATTGGGAATATATGGTTGAATCAGTCGCGTGCCCTACCAGCACTTGAACTTTCCGCAGCTCCTGAGAGTCGGACTAATCCACTATGCGTACATACACATAGGCAAAACGTACATAGGAGTCTTGTCAAAATGGGTCCAGGGAAGGTCAAGACACGCAATTCCGAAGTACACGACACAATACATCCTTTACTTCGTGCATGAATGTAGAAAGGGGAATGAGAGAGGAAAGGGTGGAAGAAAAGGAAAGAAGGAAAAAGAAAAGTCCGTCACGCAGCACGGGCTGCGTAAACTAAGCAGATTTCCCTCGCGAAGTTTTGCAATAGATAAATCTACATATTGGTAACATCACCACTGCGAATATTAAGTGAATAAATACAATCGATAATGAAAAATCTTTCTGCCAATTATAATAACCTCCACAACAGAAAGCGTCTGAATTGTAACCAAACAGGTCAGCCAACCTCTGAGAGCTGAACAGATAGATAGAAATATTCTTGACAGGAATGAAAAACAATTACTGAAATATATCTGAAAATAACATATTAAATTTATTAAAAACTATTTACTATATCTAGTACTGTAATTTATAATGAATCAGAATAATTTTTATCTCAAGTGCTCAAATTTTAGTAGTCCAAGAACTTAATACGAGTGGGGGGTGGGGGGGGGGGTCAACAGGACATATTTGCATGTATTTCCTATCCACTTTCCTATCCGACGTATAGTAACGGAGGTATTTAGAATTTTCAAAATCCCCCACCTCTAAACCTCCACTTCCCCTGGTCCAATTTTAGCTGTTAAAGAACTTGATCATGAATTTAGCATGAAATGCTTATATATCAAGTTTGGTAACGATAAAACAATAATTTGCGATCGCTAGAGCGGACTGAAACGGTTACAATAAACGTTTTCGAGACAAGAACGTAACATCTTAATTGGTGACGCCACATGCAACGAATTTGTACGTATCTCACAAAATAAAAGTTCTATGAAAACCATATTTGTCATTTAACCCTCGAATGAAGTGGTTAATATGACATGAGAAGGAGTGAGGGTTTACTGAAAGCCGAAAACTGAAATTTCTAAATATCTCTGTTAATATTCATGACACAACAGAAATAGACAGAACAATATTTATAGATCAAATTCGCAATAAGATTGGTTGTGTACAAAAATTCGATCGGACGCATAATAACAGAGATATTTCGAATCCCCCCCCCCTGGGGAATATTTCGAACCCTTTCCCACTGGTCCAGTTTTAGCAGCAAAGGAATTTTATCTTTATTTTTACATAAAACGTTTAAATATCGAGTTTAGTACCGATCGAACAAAAATCGCGACTGATAGAGCGTTAACAGGTAAATATATACAATTTTGTTCTGAACAGACCGCATTTTCGTCATCACCTGGGTAGGGATCGATGGACATTTAATGGAATTTATCGATAATCGCGTTATGAGTATAACCTCAATAGCTGATTTTGCTCAAGGGAAAACTGCTAAAATTCTTCAAGAAATAACCTTCTTTGTTTTTTGAGCAGCTTTGACTTGAATAGAATTAATTTTAACATATCCACTCATTGCTTTGAATTTACGCCGTTATAGTTTTCGAACACATTTTACAGTCATTTACACTTTCTACTGGAGTGGAGGAGGCCTAGAACTGGGACTTGAATGGAGTATGCCAGAAACCGAGCTAACCCCCTGGGCCAGATGATTTACTCACGAGACAGTCCGGGAGAGTGGACTCCCCTTGGGCATAAATGGTCCAATCAAGTGGCCTGCCAGGAGTCCAAGCACCTCACCCCTTACTCCCATCGACTTATTTATTACTTTTATCGACGGTTTTTTTTTCAACATAACAAAATGTTGCAATGAAATATTTGAAGGGTTCCTTATTATTTGAAGTAAATTATATTTTATGAGTATATTAAAATAAAAAAAGTCCTTCACGCAGGGGCTGCGTAAACTAAGCTAATTTCCTTCCTGAAGTTTAACAATAGATAAATCTATATACTGGTAGAACGCCACCGTGAATAAATACAAACGGTTATAAGAAATCTTGCAGTAAACTTTAATATTTTCTGGACGATCTGAAATGTAAACAAACATGTCTGCCTACCTCTCAACGAAAAGAAAAACAATTACTGAAATATATCAGAGTATAACATATTAATTCTAATTAAAACTATTTACTATATCTAATACTATAATTTATAATTAATCATTATAAGTTTTATCTCAATCAATCAAATTTTAGTAGTCCAAAAAGACGGGAGGGGGGGGGGTCGCCAAACATATTTGCATGTATCTCGTATAATAAAGGTCCCTAGAAAACAATATTTGGTATTTAAGCTTCGAATAAAGTGGATAAAATTAGATTGACTCTATACATTTTTTCGAAAATAGTAACAGAGAAATTTCGAATTTTGATAAATCTCCCCCTGGTACTATTTCAGCCGTTAACGAACTTGATCTTACTTTTTACATAAAACAACTAAATATCGAGTTTTGTAACGATAAAATAATAATCGCGCCCGCTAGTTTGGAACAGACAAATATTTATATATACAATTTGGAACGGATGTCATTTCCGTCATCTCGTAGGTAGGTCATTGGACATTTGAAGAAAATTTCGCGTCATGAGTACGACCTCAATAGCTGAATTCCCTTAAGGGAAATCTGCTAATATCCTCTCTTTAAATACTGATTATTCATCAGTATCCATCCTATCATGATCATGATATGACACACAACTGATTTCATCTCACCACAAATTCTCTATTTTTAATTAAAAACCTGTGAGAAGAGGGCAGGGGAAAGGGAGAACTGAAGGCTGAAAACATGAAATGGCGAATGACTCGCTTAATGCTTGAGTTACGGATGCATTGTAGATCATCAATTTTTTCACAAGATTGTTTCTGTAACATTTTATGATCTGACTCATTATAACCGAGATAGTTTGATTTTTGGAATTGCACCCATCTAAACGTCCACTATTGTATCATTGATTTCAGCCAATTGCAAATATGAGCTTTATTGTTGACTGAAACGGATAAATATCGGGTATGATATTGATAAAATAAACATTTTCAAGAAAAGAAGAAACAAAATCATAATTGATGATCCCCTGAGCCTACAGCTGAGTAGACCAACAAACATTTCCCAATCCATCGCGATCCGAATGAGAAAAGCCTTACAAAACATATTTGGATGCTCGAGAGAATTGAGCGCAGGTGGCCCTTTTAAGAAAGGATCACCTAGAATTAAATATTTATTTATTAGTTCTTCCTTCTCTGATGATATTCACAGCAAGGGTGTAGTTCAGTGATTGACCGTTAGACTAGTAATCAACTTAATTGAGATTCAAATCCTAGTTGAAGCACTCTATATTCTCATTATCTGCGTGATTAACTAGCTTCCCTTGTTGGTTATCAATTCATTTCCCCCATTAGAATATTTAGAAGTGGAATGTTTTAGTTGAGAAATCAGAGCGGCAATTAATGTCATTATGTTCTCCCAGCAACTGACATTTTGCAAGCAACATATCTTTAATATTCTTTTGAGTAGAAGCTCTATTAGGATTTGTTCATATACCTACTTACTTTACTTCGCGTTCAACATAATATAGAAAGTATTGTTAATATTCTTCAAATTTGTTAAATATTTTACCGGAAAATATCACTTGCAAATATGAGCTTTATTGTTGACTGAAACGGATAAATATCGGGTATGATATTGATAAAATAAACATTTTCGAGAAAAGAAGAAAAAAAATCATAATTGATGATGTATTTGCAATAATCTCAGAAAGTAAAAGTTCAATGAGAATAATATGTGGTATTTAAGATTCGAATAATGTACTTCATGTAAGAACAGCTTATTGTTAATATGACATGAGTAGGATGGGGTTTACTAAAGGGTGAAAATTAATAAGGGCAATCATCTCGGTTAATAATCGAGATACTGAGAAAACCTAAATTGGCCCTATACCTTTTTACCGGCGTATAATAACGGAGAATTGCAGATTTCTCTTAACGGGGGAAAAAAAGTAGGGAGCAAACACTATTTTTGAATAGACAAAACTTTACTTCCATATGCCTTAATTGAGCGAAAAGTTGAAATCCTAATTTAATTTGCAAGAGAACGTCTACGTTAAATGACGAAGGATATCATTTTTCAATTCATTGTCATATTAAGCCATATTTAAAATGACTTTATTTAAATTAGTTAGTTTTCACTATGAAATGTATACTAGTCAATACTTAAGGATTCGTATAAAAACATCTTTAGGAGTTGAAACATTTCGAATTTATTTGGGACGACTGAACCTAAGTGCTATAAAGCTTTACTGTTCTTATTATCAAATTTATATGCGAATGGATCTTTGGTTGTTTAAATACTAATGCTAACTCGTTGGTTAGCCTTTATTCTTTAATAAAGAAACTTAGTTAAATACATCTGTTGATTAACCTTCAACTTAAATACAAATTATATGTATGTAAAGTAGTAACATTCAAATTCTGTTAAAAAATAACACTTGGGAAATTTTGGGGGAGAGGGAGTAACCACTGAATGGGGCCCATTATGCCCAACTGTTCCAAGTTGTATCGCCTATTTGCCAACTTACGGCATATGCTTCAGAATTAAGTGTAGGAAGTTCTCATCCCTTCCCTCCTTCTTGCATGGATTTGCTATTGTCCCGTTTGTGAAAAACTTGACTAAATGAAGTAAGGCTCGAAATAAAAGTGTTGCTGAATATGAAAAGTTAATAAAATTTATTGACTGTATTTATTTACAATTTAAAACATGAAAAGAAAAGGATTGCAATTCCTCAGACGGCACTCCAAGAAGAGCGGATATTACAGCCATCACGAAAAATGAAAAAAGGGGTTTAATTCTAGATCCTACTGTCCGTTTTGAGATAAACAAAAAGCAAGCAGACGAGGTGGACCAGGAGAAGAAAAGCATATACGAACCTTGTTGCCTCTATTTCATAAAGAAATACGAAATCCAAGACTGGACAGTTATGGGGCTACTGTTCGGCTCAAGAGGAGTCCTCCATCAAAAAACGGTGAAGATACTCATAGAACAAGGGCTAACAAACGATGATCTGAAGAACCTACCCACACTTGTTCTAAAATCATCAATAAGGATCATACATCATCATTTATATAAAAAATAAAGATAAAAGAATAAGCTGCACTCTCACCTGAGATACCCCCCAAATTTGCAATATTCAAATTATTCCAACTTTTCGCATACAATTTAAATAAAATTAAAATAAAACAAAAACCTTATTACCAGAAATTGGCAGATTAGGAGGCTGACCATACAGGTACCCTCTGAAGGTGGGCAGCTTATTTTGTTTGTTTATATATATATATATATATATATATATATATATATATATACATGCATACATATATATGCACATCACACGCAAGGTAACAAAAGCACGAAGTTTGGGTCTGCTGTACATTGATTATTGGGCTCAGAAAACATGTAGTTAGGAAATTGCTCTTCCCTACGTGCATTGTATGTGTATTTTGAATACTAATTTATTAAAATTGCGACTTAACACGATATTGAGTCGAGACCAGTAGAATTTATCATGCTCTTAAAACGAGCCCGCTAATTGGACTACTCAAGAAACGTAGTTGTTCAATGTTTGGAATTTGATTACTGCTCCAAAAGATTTGTACCAATGAACGTGATCTCTTTTATACAGTACGATCTCCGTAATTCGAACTAATTGCTGCAGGGAAGTGTTCGGTTTACCGAAAAATTCGGATTATGGAATTTTTTCGGAAAAATCTAAAAAAAAAAAGACTTAATTTAACATATCATTCCTATGATTTTTTTAATGACAGAATTCGTTGGCTTACCGACATTAACTCACGAGCCAGATTAGAAGAAGTTTCTCAACGGTGGAGGCGCAATAGAATCGTGCACTTATCACTTAATCACAATGGTTTATGTTTCCATTTATCCACTCATTGCACAAACATATGTAATAACCACTTGGAAAGAAAAATGAATTCTGACTAAATTCTGAGTTTCATCAGAATTATTGAAAAAGAAGGAAGTGGTGGGATGTTCATCGGAAATTAGAGCGACTATAGAAGAAAACTGTTCCTGGATATCCAACTATATAGCTGCGTGTTTTTCAAAGAATTTCCTCTTACTCGCCTTTTTTTCCATTTTAAGCATTAACTTCCACTGTTTCTTAAAATCAACTACGTATTAGCAGATTTCCCTTCAGGGAAATCAGCTATTGAGGTCGTACACATGGCGCGATTTTCGAAAAATCTCTTCAAATGTCCATCGATCATACCCAGGGGAGGACGAAATTGAGGTCCGTTCAAACCCAAACTATATATATATATATATATATATATATATATATATATATATATATATATATATATTTGTTAACACTCTAGCGGTCGCAATTTTTGTTTAATCGTCGCCAAACTCGGTATTTAATCGTTTTATGTAAAAAGGACGGTCGAGTTCATTAACAGCTCAAATCGGACCAGTAGGAGGGGAGATTTTCGAAAATTCAAAATATCTCCTTTACTATACGTTGGATCGAAAAATCTTATAGAACCAATCTTATTGCAAATTACATTTACTATAATTATTGTTATACACATTTATTCTCTATCTTGTATTTCTCTCTGATATTTGTATTTTTATTAAGTGTAACGGGCGAACTACGGCCGCTTCTATTCGTTCCCGCCGAAAGCTAGTTCGGCCGATTCAGTAACTGTTCGGCAATCGTATGGAGATTTCTCTATTGTATAACTTCACATGGGAAATCTGCTTAATTTACCCAGCCCCTGCGTGACGGACTTCTATTTTTTTTTTCTTCATCGCTCAGTTCGGATTAAGGAAGTTCGGATTATGGACATTTACTGTGCTTAGTTTTGGATTTCCATAAACTAGGTTTATTGAACTTCTTCAAATTGCAAACTTCGAAATAGTGAGATGATTTTAAGCGTCTTGCTTTTCTGATGGATAGTTAAGAATAATATCCAACCAGCTAGAGAACCAACACTAAAGCATACTCGAATATTTCAGATTTTCTACACACAAACAGAAAATGTCTTCACTCTAATAACCGTATAAATCAGAGTTCAAAAGAAACATTACAATTCCATTCAACATCCCCGAAATATAAAACTAAATGGAGTAAAATATATTTCACTTGGTTTCTAAAAGTCAGGAAATATCCTTTTCAACAAGACTTAGAATTAAAAAAAATTACTTAATTTCTTCATTAAAATAATATATTATTATGATTATATTAAGATGTATAACATTTTGTTTTTGCACTATATAATTATTTACAAATATTTTAGCATTTCATTTGTCTGATTTTATTTTATTTTTTAAATTTCTCATCAAACTCCCTGTTAGTTCTTATTGTAAAGCTTTGAATGTTAAAACTTTTCAGATGGCCTTACCATGAGTTGCTCTGAATAAAATAGAGAATATGAGGTTAACCACACATGTCAAATATGTGAACAGACAAATATTTATATATACAATTTGGAACGGACGTCATTTTCGTCATCTCGTAGGTAGGATCATTGGACATTTGAAGAAAATTTCGAAAATTTCGCGTCATGAGCACGACCTCAATAGCTGAATTCCCTTAAGGGAAATCTGCTAATATCCTCTCTTTAAATACTGATTATTCATCAGTATCCCTCCTATCATGATCATGATATGACACACAACTGATTTCATCTCACCACAAATTCTCTATTTTTAATTAAAAACCTGTGAGAAGAGGGCAGGGGAGAGGGAGAACTGAAGGCTGAAAACATGAAATGGCGAATGACTCGCTTAATGCTTGAGGAGTTACGGATGCATTGTAGATCATCAATTTTTTCACAAGATTGTTTCTGTAACATTTTATGATCTGACTCATTATAACCGAGATAGTTGGATTTTTGGAATTGCACCCATCTAAACGTCCACTATTGTATCATCGATTTCAGCCAATTGCAAATATGAGCTTTATTGTTGACTGAAACGGATAAATATCGGGTATGATATTGATAAAATAAACATTTTCAAGAAAAGAAGAAACAAAATCATAATTGATGATCCCCTGAGCCTACAGCTGAGTAGACCAACAAACATTTCCCAATCCATCGCGATCCGAATGAGAAAAGCCTTACAAAACATATTTGGATGCTCGAGAGAAATGAGCGCAGGTGGCCCTTTTAAGAAAAGAACACCTAGAATTAAATATTTATTTATTAGTTCTTCCTTCTCTGATGATATTCACAGCAAGGGTGTAGTTCAGTGATTGACCGTTAGACTAGTAATCAACTTAATTGAGATTCAAATCCTAGTTGAACAACTCTATATTCTCATTATCTGCGTGATTAACTAGCTTCCCTTGTTGGTTATCAATTCATTTCCCCCATTAGAATATTTAGAAGTGGAATGTTTTAGTTGAGAAATCAGAGCGGCAATTAATGTCATTATGTTCTCCCAGCAACTGACATTTTGCAAGCAACATATCTTTAATATTCTTTTGAGTAGAAGCTCTATTAGGATTTGTTCATATACCTACTTAATTTACTTCGTTTTCAACATAATATAGAAAGTATTGTTAATATTCCTCAAATTTGTTAAATATTTTACCGGAAAATATCACTTTATATGGTACATATTATGTTTCAGATTAAAACGCATTGAAATGAGAAAGGAACTAACTCCCTTACCTCACGATTAAATCTGAAATGAAATACATTAATTTACATTTATTTTTAAAAACACAATTGGGTAAACCAAAAGAAATAGTTTTCTTATTCGTGTAATAAGTATGAAATCTATTTAAATTTGCAAAATGTATTTAACAATAAAATTTGAAAAATGTATGAAATTTGTAAAATATATGTAGCAAACATAATTTGCTTCATCGGTTGAATATCACAGAGCACAATTAAGTAATTTTTGGATCTGAATTACTCCAAGAGTATTTTTTATTAGCAGATGTCCCTTAAGGGAAATCAGCTATTGAGGTCGTACTCATGACGCGAGCTTCGAAAAATTTCTTCAAATGTCCATCGATCCTACCCAGGAGATGACGAAAATGAGGTCCGTTCAAAATTATATATATATATATATATATATATATATATATATATATATATATATATATATATATATATATTTGTCTGTTAACGCTCTAGCGGTCGCAATTTTCGTTTGATCGTTACCAAACTCAATATTTAAACGTTTTATGCAAAAATAAAGATCAAGTTCGTTAATGGCTGAAATCGGACCAGTGGGAGGGGGGGTTTAGAGGAGAGGATTTTTGAAAATTCGAAATATCTCCGTTACTATACGTCGGATCGAAAAATGATATAGAAGCAATCTTATTGAAAATTAAATTTACTATAAATAATGTTATATACATTTATTCTGTATCTTGAATATTAACCGAGATATTTGCATTTTTCTGTTTTCAGCTTCTGAGATGAGATCGGCTAACTTCGGGTCTAGTCGTGAGTTTCCGTAAGAGCTAGTTTGGGCCCTTCCCATAACTGTTTGACTCTCTATTCTGAAATTTCTCTATTATAAAACTTCACGTGGGAAATCTGCTTAGTTTACGCAGCCCCTGCGTGACGGACTTTTTTTTTATTACTGTTCAATATACGTAATTTTTGGAATTACGCGAATTTTTTTTTTAAAAAAAAAAACAACATAAACTGATAACATGAAAAACTAAAACAATAATTACAGCTAAGACTTATTTTTCAAAAACAATCTAAAAAGGATATACCAGAGGAAAGTGTCCATGGAAGCAACAGCATAAAATAATAAGGTGTCTACTCTCTATTCCTTTCTATCGATTCTTTGGTTTTTAGTTTTTGTTGTAAAGTGCACTCTGTCTAAATAAACGCATTCTAGTGGAAAACAGGCCTACTGTGTACATCCAGATTGATTCGTTCCTCTACCACCCAGCTCCCCTAGAAGAAATATATGACTATTGTTGGGCAAAATATAATTATTGACTCTGAACTACCGCCAATATGACTCTCACTTGAATGAATATAAACCTTATTGAATACTAAATTTTGTTTTTATTTTTGTGTCTTTTTTTAATTTGTTTAAAGTAGTTGCGAAAATTATTCACATTTTGAAGGTTAATATTATACCATTCCACAAAAAAAGCGATTTAACCAACTGTCTATAGACAAATTGAAGAGGATTAGCCATCACACGTGTGGTATTAAGCGTTCTGAACTGAAAAAATTGCATTGACGTGAGAAGATTAATGATTCCCTGATTCATAATGGGTGTTCTCGGGGGTCACTGTTACCTGAGAATACGAACAGTATGGCGAGGGACGGTGATTCGCAATTACCCATAATTTAGTTTTTATTATTGAAGAAATAATATATTTGTAGTTTTTGATGTTTGAATTTCATTTATTGTTTCTTTTAACTGCTTTTGTGCTTATTTCTCTCTATTTTTAACTGAACATTAATAATCTTAATACGATTGACTGTTTATTCGTGCCTTATGGGATCATTTCTTATTATTTTTTAATAATAAACATTCATATGTATTTACACTTGAATAAAAGGCTATGTAATATGAGTTCAAACGCAGACAATGTCATTCTCTAGTTATACAATACATTGCATTATGGGTGGGCAGCAGGTGACCTGTGATTTGGATAATACTCTATGTTAATTCCTTAGACTGTATTGGCTTTTAGCACTGTACTGGATGTTTTATGTATTCTTAAATAATAAGTGCTTTTAATTACAAGATGTAAATTAAACGCTTTTCTCCTGTAACTAACGACTTTTTTTCGATAGTTTGTGGAGGCATCAGTTAATTTTGGTGACAAGTGTATTACCTTGTTGTACCTACACAGCATTAAACTGTTTACTTTCGCTGTCATATCAGTTTACATTTGTTAGAAGCGTACAAATTAAAAACACAAAGAAGGAGGTGGGTATTTTATTTCATTATTTTTCAGGCTTCATGCAATTTATTTTTTCTAATACCACGCATTATTATATTGAATGCTACTATAATGATATTTCCAAGCTGGCTAATAGTCCCACAATTAGATTACAATATTTAATTATTAGGAAAAATTTTCGCTATTTGAGATCTTCAAAACAATATAATAAAGTTTTACAGAATTAATAAACTTTTAAACGTCTTTTATTCATTTATAACGAAGACAAAATCCATTCATTTTTCTTCATCGTGTGGGATTTGTAAGAATATGCTTTCTATTAATTTCAACTTTTCTTATGGACTTTACTTACTGAAGGTAGCACACACATTTCCATAATATTCCAACATTGAAAAGACATTAACATATACTCACAAATTTAAAAGTTTTATATTTTAAAATTAATAATTCTTTTTAAAATAAATGTTTTAACTGCAGTGTTTAACTCATGTGTGAGTTTATGTTGGTATGCTTATATCTAAATGTGTGTGTGTGTGTGTGTGTGTGTGTGTGTGTTTTGTTTGGTGTGTAACAGAGAAAGTGTGAGCATATGAATGTGATGATTCAATATATTAGAAAATTTAATATAAGCATTTTATTTACGTACATAATAAGTTTTAGTTTTAATTTTAACAAATAACCATATATAATTGCCTTCGTAATTTATTAATCATTATAGTTTTTAATTATCTGGTTTCTTTATAAGATATTTTTCGTTTTTGAATTTAATCTTTCGTTTTCGTTTTTTTTTTTGTCTATTTTTTTTATTTATTTGTTGATTCTTCCTTTTTTCTAGTCTCTTGTTGGTTTCTTTGTTTGCCCTGTTCTAATAGTAGTATTTAATTATTTTCTGTTACTGTTATCCTTATTTTTATTTATATCTGTTCTTTTTTGATGAGCAATATCGCCTCGCAGTGGACGCTCCACAAAAAAATAAATAAATAACCAGGTATAATATCAGTTAAATGAAAAAACATATACCCATTTTAAAAATCAATGATATGTCCCTGGTAATTACGATCCCCTTTGTTCTTTTTGTTTTTTTTTAATTCTATACTTATATTTACCAATTATTTTAACACTCTAACCGAAACATGAATTCCGTGACGTAAACCGAATCATCCGGTCGCACAGGCCTGGAAGGGTTAATAGTAATTCCCATCAACAAATTCGTTATTTTTATTTATTGATTGAATAACTTGTATCACATTTAATCTATTATTGTCATTTTTAACCCTTTCATTGAAATCACTGTCATCCGTACGATATATAGATCGTGACGATGAGCGTTTTATTGGTCCATGGCTCGTGGAAGGCTCCATAGCAAATCATATACTATGTAAAACACACACAAAAAGAATACGAACAAACAGTGTTACAAGCTATAATGAAAGGTACACAACATCACGACATACGTAAACCGAATCACCCTGTATCTTAGACCAGCAATACATAGGCTGTTAACCGAAACAAGAGGTACAAGAGACCGGATCAAAACGGGCAATAGCTAGTCAAGGTCGATTGGGGTTGACAAATTTAAAGCACTTTCTGTGTGTAAAGGAAGGAAAGAGTCACAGCTAATGAGGTGGAGAGCCCACCAATATTAGCCTGCCTACTAATACATGAAATATGAAAATCTCTACCGGCCTCTCAGACCGGTGTTTCTAAGACGGGTAATAGTGTTAATAATCTTGGCATTTTAAATGTAAATTTTCGTTGTAAATTATTATAGAAGTTCATCGCTAAAAGTTTTTCAAATTCATTAGAATAAATTATAAAGATAATGTTATAGACAGTAAAAACATCATCTCCCACCCCTAAACATGGTCGACTAATGTTGCAATCTAATATTGCCAAGGTGAGCATCATTACAGATATTCAGATTTTCCTTCTTTTTTTTTCTCTCTTGATAAGAAGTTTGAATAAGAGGGAAATTTCGTGGAGAGGGGTTGGTAGGGGAGGGCCATGGATTGGAGGAGTGGGGAACCCGAAAGGATCAGGTAGTGAGAGGGCGAAAGGGGATGGCTCGGCAGAATTGGGAGGGGGAATGGAAAAACCTACATTTGCTAGGCCGTTTATTTATGACGGTCTCTCAGACGAGTGGTTAACCCCCACCCTCCCAGGACCCAAATTTTTATCACTGCTTCTCTCCTCAACTGCCCATTTTTCTATATTTCATCAGGAATATTTATGAGCTAACTGTTTGACGAATTTCTACACATCTCAAATGGCCAGGTATAATATAGACATACAGCCTCAAATGCTCCCTCTTTCATTGGAGAAATAAATAAAAAACTTGGGACCTTATGCCCGTTTGGATTCAAAATCGAAGAACTCCAATATACATTTTTTCTTAACTTTTATACAGCCGTACCTTCCATATACAACATAGTAACAGTGACAACTAGATTTTATCTTATTGGCCAATGTTTCATTATTCTTTAAAAAATATTCACCTATTCAGAATCTAAAAATCATCTTGTTCAGTTCACTGTTGCAATATTTTATATGTTGCGTTGATTTATTTTCGTTTTTATCTTTGATCGAAAACAAGTTTAATTCTAATTCGAAGAGGAGTGAGGAAAAGTTTTATATCATTCAATTTTTAATTAAGTTGATATAATTTCCTTTTTGAGTTACAAATGTGGCTAATACCGTATTGTTTGTGTCGTCTAATTTAAAAATTGCTTAAAATTAATTTATACACCGAAAAGCAATTTGAAATCTTGAATGACACACACATAATCCTCATTTCCGTCATCCACTAGTTAAGATCTATGGACTTTTGAAGAAATATTTTGAAAATCGTATCATCCCCTTAAGACCACAAATAGTACGGCGGGTGTAAATAACAATTCTACCCGCAATTAACACTCTTCGTGAATTATATCTGTTTTTGGCTGTTGACGCCAACGTAGATTATGCATGTATGTATAAAATCCGAAGTCCCTCTCTGGCTAGAAAAGTCCGTCACGCAGGGGCTGCGTAAACTAAGCAGATTTCCCACGTGATGTTTTACAATAGAGAAATTTCACAAGAGCCAAGTAGTTAAAGAAACGGCCGAACTAGATTTTGGCGGGAAAGTCACTTGTCCGTTAGCCGCCCAGATTTAATAAAAATGCAAATATCTCGGTTAATATTCAAGATAGAGAATATATGTATATAACAATATTTATAGTACATTTAATTGTCAATAAGATTTATTCTATACACTTTTTCGAACCGACTTATAGTAACGGAGATATTCCGATTTTTCAAAATTATCCCGCTCTAAACCCCCCTTCCCCCTGGTGCGATTGTAGCCGTTAACGAACTTGATCTTTCTTTTTACATAAAACGACTAAATATCGAGTTTGGTAACGATTAAACAAAAATTGCGACCACTAGAGCGGTAACAGACAAATATATTGATAGATAGATATATAGGTTGATATATATATATATATATATATATATATATATATATATATATATATATATATCTCCTGGGTAGGATTGATGGACATTTGAAGAAAAAATTCGAAAATTCTGTCATGAGTACAACCTCAATAGCTGATTTCCCTTAAAGGAAATCTGATAAAAGGATGGTAACCTGTAGATAACCCGTAAAAGTTTTACAAATAAGGAAATAGTGTTCTACAAATCCTACTAATTAGAATTTCTACAATCGAATCACTACATAATTATTATTTTGTTGCGAAAACTACGTATAAGAAAAATTAAACTGAGTTAATTACATATTTAAGAAATACGAAGTAGATGAAAGGAACCGCCCGAAGGTAGGACCTTTGGCGCCAAAGAATGTTCTCGGCGATACCCGTCTGGGATCTAGACAAGTCTCGACAGTTTCTCGCCGCCGTCTATAAAAACGGTCGAGCTCGCTCCAGAGGCAGTTTGTTTTAAGTTCTCTCCAAGTGAATAACAGTGCGTTCAGTGAACAGTGTTTTTAGTTTCGATTCAGTGTTTTAAGTAAAGAATAGTGGAGTACCGTCTTCTTTGTGAAGATCAGTGCAGTGCCGTGTTTTTGTGAACTTCACTGACCGTGATCAGTGCATACTGTGAGTAATAGTAGTTTTCCAAAAATATTTATTATTTTAGGATTACTAACCATTTCTTTCATGGAATTTTTTTTCGTATATTAAGCTAACTTTTTGCTTCACATACAGCATTGTTTAGCAAAAGTAAAATGAAAGACAGGATTTGACTCCTTGCAGACTGTCCTATATGAAACTCAGGTATTTCTTATTTGCCACTTTATTATTTTACGTATATAAATCTGATTTTTTGAGTTGCATCAAAACAAGCTATCAATCATTTGGTTGTGCGTTAACTGACTATGACAATAATTGTAGTACATTAGTAATTTAGTTTTTATTGAGAGAAATTTATTACTACGCACAAATTCAAAGTAAATGGACTTAAGCTTCTTACATAGTTATATTATTTATTACATTATTTGTTTTTAGTTGTACATGGAAGAACTGTTATTTATAAAACTCAGTAATGCACTGAAATGAAATAATACACAGCAGACATATAACCCGTGTAAAACGTTTATTTAACAAGATGTTCAATGTTAAGACTTTTCTAGTAAGTGGTCTAAGGTTGAATCCTATGTTACTAAATAGAAAGAATGTTTTAGTAGATTTCCGTTTCAGATTCCGTTGCAGATTTCAGCAGATTGAGGTCGTACTCATGATGCGATTTTCGAAAAATGTCTTCAAATGTCCATCGATTCTACCCAGGAAATGACGAAAATGAGGTCCATTCAAAATTTTATATATATATATATATATATATATATATATATATATATATATATATATATATATATAACAAGTTCGTTAATGGCTGAAATCGGACCAGTGCTAAAAGTAGCTTTAGCAATAGAGGTATATCTTCCTACACCATTTCTTGGCATGGAGTACTCCACATTAATAATTATGACTCAGAAGTCATATCATTACAATCTCTTTACACGTAATAATATAATCTAGAAATGTCATTGCATGTTCACGTTTCTGTAAACTGTGATTCTGAGCAGTTTCGGCTCAATACATTTCATCTAATACACATTGCGTGTTGTGTTTGTAATGCAGCAATCAAGTAAGGCAGAATATAGGAACTGCAATTAAGTGGAGCCATTAAAGGAGCAGGTATATCTGCATTGGGTACGCTAGCCTGATAACAGCTGTGAGACGTTAATGAGCTGTTGCCTCTGATGAGATTCCTTATCAACAAAACCATTTAAATGCTATAAAGAACGATGATAATCATCGTCATTCCATATTCCCACGGTGAGCCCAATTTCCACTTAAATTCAGTACTATATATATGTAATCACATTTTAAACTAGTTTAACTCTAGTTTTTATTTTAATAAATCTTTAAGGGACTTCGCTAAATAATTACATAAAAGTTTAAAACCAACAATTTTAACACTTTCGTTGCTGACCGAAAATGGTTAGTCTTACCGTGGGCTAAAGTTTTTTTTTTTGGTTCATTCAATACTAAATAGTTTGGAAATTACTAATGTTTTAACCTTTTTGAAAAAAAAAAGGTATTAAGCTTACTTCCGGTCAAGGCACGTCATGCGCACGGCTGGAAAAACAGTAGAGGCGAGGCAATGACTCACAACAGTTAGCCAACCCTCAAGACAATTATTATTTTTTTCGAAAAATAGATTAAAAATTTATTACTTCATAGCTCTCTTTCTATTTCAGCCTAGGTATTTGTTGATATGATCTAGAAACATAAAATAAAAACAAATGCAGTAATGTAATTACCTCTAAGAAAATAGGTATTATTTTTTCGTATTTTATTTTTATTTTTGTAAGGTTGGGTACATTTCGAAGATGTTGGTTTGCGTATATTGGCGATATGAGACTACTTAAATTGCACTTGATTTAAAACCTTTTTTATTTTAGTATAATACTTTTTATTATACGTCTCATGATTTTGTTTTCCATTTGATTTATTTTACAATTTATACTACTTTTTTTTTAAAAAAAAAATAGGCCTAATGATTAATTATATATAAACATTTTAAATAATGAATATGTTTAAATCTAATACCCTTATTATACCTAAAATTATTGTAAGTATATTTACAAAAATAATTGCTAAAAATTAAATCATTACCAACAGTAAACTAAAATAAAATTCCATATTTACAATGTTTAATATCTATGTGTTAACCTAATACATGGTTGAAGAGTTGATATGACCTAAAACAATTTTGTCGTTTTAAGTAAAAAGAAAGAACAAGTCGTTGTTGGCTGAAATTGGACCAGTGAGAGGGGGGGGGGTTTAGAAGGGAGGGTTTTCGAAAATTCGAAATATCTCCGTTATTATACGTCGGATTGAAGCATTGTATAGAACTAGTCTTATTGAAATTGAAGTGTACTATAAATATTTTTATAGACATTTATTGTCAATCTTGAATATTAACCGAGATATTTGCATTTTTCAGTTTTCAGCCTTCAGTAAACCCCCACTTCTACTCGTGTTACATAAACAATGCTCTTTTATATAATAAACCACATTATTCGAAGCTTAAACACCTAATATTGTTTTCAAGAGACCTTTATTATACGAGATAGATGCAAATATGTTCTGATGACCCCCCCCCTGTCTTAAATTCTTAGACTAATAAAATTTGATTGATTGAGATAAAAATTATTTTGATTCATTATAAATTACAGCACTAGACATAGTACATAGTTTTTAATAAAATGAATATGTTATATTCTGATGTTTCAGTTATTGTTTTTCCTTCCACTGAGCCGTTGGCAGACCTGTTTGTTTACATTTGGGTCTCTTCCCGCCGAAGGGGAAAGATGTCTTATTACCGTTTGTATTTATTCGCTTAATATTCACGGTGGTGTTGTGTTAGCATTAAGTATGTAGGTTTATCTATTATTAATCTTCACGAGTGAAATCTGCTTAGTTTATGCAGCCCCTGCGCGACGGACTTTTTATTTTAGAATATTGTAGCAAAAATATAGTTATAACTAGAACACGAACTTCTTGTTTTCACAACATACCCAATTTATTTATATATTGGTTCTTTTATTGAATTTTTTATATGTTGCCAAGGTAGCGTAAATTGGTTATATTGTTTATACATCTCTATTACATTGCTGGAATCTTCTCGTAAATTGTATATCGGGCTTCTTGGCACCCGTCAACAAAGCTATTACTCTATTTATTAGAACATCGATATTTAGACCAATATTGTGATATTAATATTTCGATTTTGAGATCGTCCTTTCGTTTATGTGAATATTTTCCTCTATTATCTCATGGAACAACCGGCATTTTATATTCATTAGTAAAGGAGATTAACTGCTAGAGTTCACTGTTTATAAATATGGCTCATATTTATAATATAAAAAAATGTTTGAATATGCCGGAACTCCAACCTGGCTCTTCTACCAATTTAGAGGAACATTTACCAACTAAGCCACAGAAAGGTGTGACGACAAATTTAAATATTCTTCTCTGTAAGCCAACCTCTATTGCTGTTCTTTGTTCAGAAATAAATCGTTTTGCGGCATGCTTGATAAAAATTCTTGTAAAGGACTGACTCTGGGGAGCCACTACAATCCATCAATGAAGATTACCGGAAGCCGCAACCATTAATTTATGTCCACATTCTCTCAAGCAAAGTTTTTGTCCGGATTCTTTTAACAAAGAGACAGTATCAATTTTTATTTCCAATATATACCACAAAAATAAGACTATGAAAATCATTCTAGATTGTGACTGGGCTAAAGTTTATAAAAAAGATAAAACAAGTTTTCTAAAACAAAACATAACATCACTCCCAAAAAATTACACTTTAGCTTAGGTACTACAAATATACAGGGGCGTTAATTCCCTTCAAAAAATTAAATCACGAATAAAAATAAAGTATTCAATTTAATATTACCAATAAAACACAGCTGTGTGTTTGTCGATAGAAAATATTTATTTTTTGAGTCAATATCGTTCGATAAGTCCTACATACATCAACAACTACTTAAATTCTGAACTTTGTATGCTAGAGCTGATAATTCCTAGGGCATTTTTGGTTTCATCTGGCTACCAATGAAAACAATATCCCAGCCTTAAGCCTCCGTAGCTGAAAGGAAACGTTTGGCACTCAATATCTAAAAATTTGAAAATAAAATGACTGTTTGTTCACTGTAATTATTTCAACACAGATAAATTGACTATTATCATACTACTAGATAAATTGACTATATTACCATTAATATGACTTTTATAAAAATCAAAAGACACTTAATACTTCACTTATTCACCAAAAAAAATTGTAAAATAATAACTTGCCTATAACGCATTAAATAGTGCAAATCCAAGAGTTTTAATTGTAGCTAACAATACTCTAGCGTTTATAATAAAAATCTACAGATAAACTGATAATTGTAAAACTTGAGTTTTTAATTTTATTGAAGGTTTTTCACAATGTGTGTACTCATCAGGTCCGTTTCTGCTGGTAAAAATACACATCTAAAATTACGTAACGTATTATTGTGTATATCTTGATATAATTGTGTTGATGTTTTCGACCAGGTTATATCTATATATGGTGTTGTTATTCTTTTTGAAGTTTTGGTCAATGTTGGTGGAAAAATCTTAGTTTATGCCGATATTTCGAGAATCTTTATTTTCTCTTCTCTTGCCCCGAAGACTAAAGATACTTAAAAACTATTACACATGACTATTGCGCTTAGGACTAAGGTTATAGTCTTCTATAGTATCTTGATATATATATATATATATATATATATATATATATATATATATAAATATATATATATATATGGTTTGATTGGAGAGCCACATCAACACACCTTCTTCTTAGATCAAATCAATAGTTAAGGCTCTGAAACTCCGAAATGCACTTTTATTTCGAATATTAAGGTTGCTACTTTACAAAATAAGAGTCACAAGTTTCTATCGATAGTAGGAACAATCAAGGTTCTTAGAATACGACTGTTAAAGTTCGGCTAACTTTAGTATCGAGCAGTCATTACAAATTTCTCATAGCTTAGAGAATAAAAATACCTTTTACTCGAAAAGATCAAAGGAAACACATTTTCTTTCTGAAATTGAAATTGTGTAAGGCATAACTTATGTACTAACTCGGGAAAATAAATGAGAATTGACATTGGAGCAAACCAGAGGAAATACTGTTTGAAACTAAAGAGTAGTTGACAACTTCTAAATAAAGGAAGTTTTTTAGTTACGAAAAGCATTTTATTTAACTGCTCTACTCTGTGGGCATTGTACACAACAGCCCTCCTCGTTGGCATTAGACTGAATGAAGGTATCAGAATTGTTGCAAATATTAAAAGGATTTCTGAACAGAAGACAATTTTCAATGCATCGATATACCGACAAAATGTATTGATATTATCTCTCGACATTTATTTTTAGTGTCATAGTTTAAAATTTGTAGGTTCCATTGTATAAAAAACATTTACTCATAAACTGACTGATAGGATTTTATAGCACAGCAGGGTCCAATTTTCCCTCCTGTAAATAACTACATGGAAATTTATTCTTCTTTTCCAAAAAAAACTATTACGGTGAACAAAAGCAACTATTTGTACTTACAAGGGGAGTGGTCGGCCTTCTCCCCACCGATTTGAGCAAAAAGTTTTTAGTGTTTAGTACCTGATGAAAAACCAATTCTGTTATAGCCAGAGAATGCACTTCTCAAGCGTTCGTCTAAAAAACTTGTTGAAATTTCCCAGAATGTCTTGAGATGTTCCCAAGGTATCTTTTTCAAGGAGCCCTCGAGGCTCAGGGGATAGCGCTTTCTTTTTGTTTCGAGATCGAATTTCGCTGGGAGCGACTATTTTTTTTCTGGATTTTTTGCTTCTGGCTCGTTTACTTAATATTAATAAATAAATAAAAACTTTTTTTTTAATTTTTAGTGTGCTCCATAAATTGAATTGGCATAAGTAAATATTTAATATTATACAAGAAATTCCTAATTAATTGAAAATATGATATTTCTATCATCAAGACAACAATTATATTGCGGATGCCAATGGTGTTGAAGAGTAGAAAGTATTTTAATACTACATGATATTTTGCGATTCTGTTCGATCAAATACGAGGAGTTTTGGAGACGCTTGATAAAATGTTTAACTGTATGATAGAAATATACGTCAGTGATCCAAGGCCAAGAATAATGAAAATATAGCTCAAACGTAGAAAACTGTTAAAGAATATTTTTATGTCTAGAGCTAGAACATTTTAAATATATTTATTTATTATAAAATAAAATAATATCAAATAAATTGGTAGAGATAGATAAAACCGTTTAAAAATATTAATAAAATATCTGCGTTGTTGATAATTGTTATATACTTACGTTTCTAGTTAATAATATATTTCTCGGGTAATATTAAATATTTCTTTATACCAATTACATTTTTTCACAGAAAGCATTCGAATTTTCTTTAAATATATGGAACACGCTAATAATGAAAAAAAAATAGTCGCTCCCGGCGAGATTCGATCTCGAGATTTCCGATTACAAAAAGAAAGCGCTATCTCCTGAGCCACGGTGACTCCATGAAATAGACGCCTTGGGAACAACTCGAGACGTCCAGGCAAGCTTTAACATTTGTTTTTAAACGAACACAACAAACATCAGGTACTTAGTGTTAGGTAAACACTAAACAATTTTCGTTCAAATCGGTGGGGGGAAGGCCTTGCACTCCCCTTGTTAGATAGAAAAGGATTATATAAAAATGGTTAAAACGGGACAGCGATGTCTTGATAAGCGAAAATATCGCTGAACAGGCTGGTACCGTCGTGATCGAGCTGGCATACGAGTATGTAGCACAAAAACTGGGGTAGTGAATAAGAACGGATAAACTAATTTTACAAAATAAACTCGTCACAGCCGGTGGATAATGCTGTCCCTTGGCGCGGGAGTTCCTGTTTAATGACCCCTATAATTTAACTTCTTTTTTACTTTCATATACCATGTAAAGGAAGTATTGTAATCGTAAAAAAAATATTTATTTTCAGGTATCTACGGAATTATCCGTTTTGATCCTACCTCGATCGGCTGCGTAAACTTAGCAGATTTCCCTCCTGTAGTTTAACAATAGATATTTATAATCATATTTAATGATTTACGTATAATAATATTTAATAACTGTCAGCTAATAAAAGCTATAATAAAAAAAAATGTTTGATGACATATTCAAACTCAATAGGTCAAAATTGTGAGTTAAAGTTTTGTTTCCATGTTTTTAATAAGAGATTAGTACTCAAATGCATACAGTAACTAACACTTAAAAATGTTTATTTTCCATTCATTTAACTTTTATCCAAGAATACTGACGCGTAATTAGACATATTATTAATTTTATCTCATAAAGGGTCCAAATATTATTAGAAGTGTACGTTAGCCACCCTTGAAACAAAAGGGTTGTATTTATGACGCGATTTTTTAAATTTTTCTTGAAATGTTCATCTGACCTACGCAGAAGATGACAAAATGAGAAGCATGTGTGCATATATATATATATATATATACTAGCTAAGGTACGCAATGCTGTACTATACATAATATTTTTACATTTTCCTGACTTACAATTAGTGTTAAGGATTTATACCTAAATGTGTAATAACTGAAGGAAACATAGGCACTTTTCAGACTTAAAGAATAAAAAAAAGAAAGAAAAAAGGAGTTCTTGATCAGATCCCTCTACACAGTTTAAAAAAAGATTAACACTCATTTGCATACAGTAACTAACACTTTAAAATGTTTATTTTCCATTCATTTAACTTTTATCTAAGAATAATGACGCGTAATTAGACATATTATTAATTTTATCTCATAAAGGGTCTAAATATTATTAGAAGAGTACGTTAGCCACCCTTGAAACAAAAGGGTTGTATTTATGACGCGATTTTTTAAAATTTTCATGAAATGTTCATCTGACCTACGCAGAAGATGACAAAATGAGAAGCATGTGTGCATATATATATATATATATATATAATACATAATATTTTTACATTTTCCTGACTTACAATTAGTGTTAAGGATTTATACCTAAATGTGTAATAACTGAAGGAAACATAGACACTTTTCAGACTTAAAGAATAAAAAAAAGAAAGAAAAAAGGAGTTCTTGATCAGATCCCTCTACACAGTTTAAAAAAAGATTAACACTCAAATGCATACAGTAACTAACACTTTAAAATGTTTATTTTCCATTCATTTAACTTTTATCTAAGAATAATGACGCGTAATTAGACATATTATTAATTTTATCTCATAAAGGGTCCAAATATTATTAGAAGAGTACGTTAGCCACCCTTGAAACAAAAGGGTTGTATTTATGACGCGATTTTTTAAAATTTTCTTGAAATGTTCATCTGACCTACGCAGAAGATGACAAAATGAGAAGCATGTGTGCATATATATATATATATATATATATATATATATATATATATATACTAGCTAAGGTTTGCAATGCTGTACTATACATAATATTTTTACATTTTCCTGACTTACAATTAGTGTTAAGGATTTATACCTAAATGTGTAATAACTGAAGGAAACATAGACACTTTTCAGACTTAAAGAATAAAAAAAAGAAAGATAAAAGGAGTTCTTGATCAGATCCCTCTACACAGTTTAAAAAAAGATTAACACTCAAATGCATACAGTAACTAACACTTTAAAATGTTTATTTTCCATTCATTTAACTTTTATCTTAGAATAATGACGCGTAATTAGACATATTATTAATTTTATCTCATAAAGGGTCCAAATATTATTAGAAGAGTACGTTAGCCACCCTTGAAACAAAAGGGTTGTATTTATGACGCGATTTTTTAAAATTTTCTTGAAATGTTCATCTGACCTACGCAGAAGATGACAAAATGAGAAGCATGTGTGCATATATATATATATATATATATATATATATATATATATATATATACTAGCTAAGGTTTGCAATGCTGTACTATACATAATATTTTTACATTTTCCTGACTTACAATTAGTGTTAAGGATTTATACCTAAATGTGTAATAACTGAAGGAAACATAGACACTTTTCAGACTTAAAGAATAAAAAAAAAGAAAAAGAAAAGGAGTTCTTGATCAGATCCCTCTACACAGTTTAAAAAAAGATTAACACTCAAATGCATGCCTTAACTAACACTTTTCCTCAAAATTCTTATTTTCCTCTCATTTAACTTTTATACAAGAATGCTGACAGGTATTTAGACATATTATTAATTTTGTCTCATAAAGGGTCCAAAAATTATAAGTGTACGTTAGCCACCCCTGAGACAAAAGTTACTTATTATTCAAAGGTATGCCTTCGAGCTACTTACATAAGAATTTCAGCGTCAACTTTTGATTAACTAGAATGGAGTACCCACACGAGATTTCAAGTTTTACTTCCCTTTCCAACTACTCTTTTGCCATTATCTTTAGAACCGTAAACTTAGGATGACTTTTCCTTCATTAAAAGCCATTTTAATTGCTCCCGTTGGCCTTCTTTGTTCTTTTAATCACTTTGAGGTCCATACTTGCACTTTCTATCACAGTCAGATTAAAAAACGCCCAAAACCTCTATCCCGCACAAGAGCATTAAGTATTTTTTTTGAGAGTATTCTCTATGTTATAATCATCTACATTATTGTATACCTTTAATAATAACCACATCAGAACGACATTCTGAATCCAATCTCACACTTTGTCGGTAAGAGTCATGCCATGCACTAGTAGTAAGCGTCTAAATCTTAGAAATAACATAAGATAAATTAATAACGCAACGAAAAGAGATGACTTATGAAATTAAAATATAATTTGGATGGAAGACCAAGTACCAGAACAGATGTACAATAGGTCGATACAGAAAAATGAACCCTAGTTTGAACTGCGCGAATTAAAAAATAATAATGATCTGATAAAGACTAAACATGCAGCAGGGCGTTTGAACCAATAGACCGTAGTACTGCAGATTGTTTAATTTTTTGTATTAACGCTGCACCCAGCAACCATCAAAAAGGTAGTTCATTTAATAGCTGTATAATATAATAGTAAAACAGACCTGATTTACAGATAATTATTAAGAAGCAGAGAAAAATCTGGAAAGAAATTGCCTAGAAAATTAGAATATATTCAGAATTTGCTATTGAACTCGTAGATCTTTACAGATTAGACTCTGCCCCAGTGACTGCATTATCCTGCCCAATGGGCTTGAGCCCAACAGGACTATAACCTCAACAAAGCATTTAATGTTATAAAGTTTTATATTATACCATCGCGAAAAGCGCTCTTATTGGATGCAGTGGGATTTTATTTTTTATATTGTAATTCTAGAACACGGTTTAACAACTCTAGATAAAGGAAAATCACCAATTGAGGTTGTATTCATGGCACGACTTTTTTTAAATTTTCTTGAAATTTTCATCTGTCCTACGCAGATGACAAAATGAGGAGCGTGTGTGCGCGCGTATATATATATATATATATATATATATATATATATATATATATATATATATATACTAGATAAGGTACGCAAGGCTGTACTACGCACAATATTTTTACATTTTCCTAACTTAGTGTTAAGGGTTTATATCTAAATATGTAGTAACTAAAGGGAACTTAGGGATGTTTCAGAATTAAAGAATAAATGAGATAAAAAAAATGAGTTCTTAATCAGAGCCATCTGCACAGTTTAAAATGTTAATATAGGCAATAATCCTGGAGGAGTTAGTGCTAATTCACACCCCGAGTTTTGTATTGTTCGGTTCAGTCGTTAATGCCCCATAAAATTGTTGGCACCCGGTATAGTTATAAGTTAGGTATGCAGCAATACACGTACCAAGTTTTATAAAATTCGGTTGGTTAGTTTAAGCATGAAAACGTATCAAACAAACCAATAAACGAACAGACACCAAAGCCAACAATTTTTGATATTATTTCAATAGCATGTGAAACAAAAAATTATCGTTAAATTTCGAAAAAAAATCGACGTACAGAGATTACAATTAATTTTATATACATACATAAAAGTGTGTGTTATTTTGTCAAGACGGTGACATTTGTGCCAATTTTACAACACAGCATTATTATTATTTATTTTTATTTGTGAGCATAGTTCATTCGTTTATTAGGAGGATATTATTTGCTAATTATTGTACTAAGTATTGATTTAATAATGGACTTCATTACCTCCCTTGGTCGAGAGTTAATTTTGGTATTTGGGAGTAGCATTTGCCTCATGTTCAACTTGATGAAATATAACTTATTTTAAAATAATGAATGCCTATGATAATGAGGGTAAATGACGTTCAAGTTGACGTACTCAATTAACAACTCATTGATGGCTGTGTTTCATACATCTACTCACTGCATAGATTTATTGCGTGACTGATAGATTACTAACCTAATAGCAGCAGATGTATGAAATATGGCGTGAACTATTGACTTAAAAATTTCAATGTAACTGTCTGAAAGAGCTTGTTAAGAGCAAGAAAGGACAAATACTCTTATATTTCTGTTAGAAGAAACTTGGAACTACTGGTTAATATTTAATAAATTTCCATACTTTAAAAGGACTGCATTTTTTGAAATTTGAAGAGAATGTTCCTCATCACAAAAAAGAAATCATTAAATGCTAGTAATTGACTCATTAGATTAAAAAGTCCGTCACGCAGGGGCTGCGTAAACTAAGCAGATTTCCCACGTGAAGTTATACAATAGAGAAATCTACATACGAGAGCCGAACAGTTACGGGCGAACAAGCTTTTGGCGGGAAACTCAGGCGTCCGTTATCGGCCCACATTTAATAAAATGCAAATATCTCTGTTAATATTCAAGATAGAGAATAAATGTATAGAACAATATTTATAGTAAATTTAATTTTCAGTAATATTGGTACTATACAATATTTTGATCCGACGTATGGTAACGGAGATATTTCGAATTTTCGAAAATCCCCTCTCTAAATCCCTCCCCCTCCCACTTGTCCGATTTCAGCGTTAACGAAGTTGATCTGTCTTTTTGCATAAAAAGTTTAAATATCGAGTTTGATAACGATCGAACAAAAATTGCGACCGCTAGAGCGTTAACAGACAAATCTATATAACATTTTGAACGGACATCATCTTCGTCATCTTCTGGGTAGGATCGATGGACATTTGAAGAAAATTTTCGAAAATCGCGTCATGAGTACGACCTCAATAGCTGATTTCCCTTAAAGTACATCTGCTAAAAGAGCAGTCAGTGTGTATTCTACTTGACTTAGGAACATTCAAAACAAACTTAATTTCATAGTTACATGTAACTCGATGAGAATATGTTAAAGGAACTCGAATTATGAATGAAGGTATAATAAAGGAAAATTAGACAGTAGATTGCACTACTTTTGTCTCCAGGCTTTCGTGCAACACGCTAAGGTTTTTTATTTTTTTCTATTTTCTAATATAAATTATATGACTTAGAGAGTATTCAGAAAAGTTTCTGGAATTGATGACAAGTAGCGTTGACGTTCTTCGAAGATCGGTTCTGCAAACAAAAGTAAACCCTTGGTAACTTTACATTTCGCTATATTTGGAAAGCTTCTATCTAGAATTGGTTGAGTATTAGGGGGAAGAAGGTCATGGAAGTTATTTTTGACCCCGTTTTTATTTCTATTATTAGTTAGATTATTACTTTAATAAATAATATATTATAAATTATTATTTTTGTAATTACTTACTCAATTTAAATGCTGAACATGTTTTATACTACTGGAAAAGAAATATACACGATCATGTAGAAATCTTACAAATTAAAAATGATTATTACTTTCATTTTAATTCCACTTGCCAGTCACTTATAATTATGAAACGGTTTCTAACATCTCCCTTCAAATAATATCATTTTAAAATTGTGTTTTGAATAATAACATAAAGATAAATGGTGGCTATCAAATCTCATTATCAATAAATACTGCCGTACTTCATTAAAGGAACAATGTAAACAATAATTACTATTTAAGCAGGGCATAAAATTGCTTTATGAGGACTACTGAAAGCTCAAAGCAAAACTAACTCAGTCAATCTTTCATTTAGAACGAAATAAAATTAATCAAAAAGATTGGATATCTTACATTTTTTGATGTGACATTATAATGGAGATATTTCAACTTTTATGAATGAGGCACTGATTTAGAACAAATTGAAAACTCTCAGCTTTTAGAGCGTAACAGATCTATCTATAGAATCGCCTGCATCGCAAGCCAAATAAACAGCACATTATGAGTGTGTGTGTTTGTGTATGTGTATAGGAGTAATTTTTGTTCAGAAAATTTTAAAACATTGCGCATAAGTTTAAACTCATGAAATTCATATTAAAAACACATGATAATGCTTTATGTAGATTTATATTGCCCCAAAGTACATTAATGTCCTTGCGTCAAATTCAATGTGCAAGGTGTAAATCAATGAATGACGATGCTTGAAATACAATTAGCTCAACAATACAGAGAATATGGGAAGATAAGGAAATTCTATGTGACCCTATTCGGAAGGAGGGGGACAAAGAGGAAAGTGTAGCTTCATTGAGGGTTCCTGTAATTAATTACTTGTAGAACTTAGGGCCTCTGTAGGAGTCATTGTGCATCGACCATCAATCATATAAAACCATTTTACAACCTATTGGCTACAAGTTTTAGACTCTACCTTATCACTAATTCCTTTTAAAGCAGACACAATAAAATGAAAAATACCTTACTAATCGAGGTCGCGCCTCAGTGTTTTTAACCTCACAAAAAAACATATCAGCTAAAAAACACTTTGTAAACATCACACGCAGGGAATATTTTATGCAGCTAAACAAGAATTCATATATATTGTTGCGAAAATTAAATACACCAGAGAAGAAACCAATCACGATTGGGGAGTGCGGGGAGTTCAAGGAAGTGCCGCTAATTGGTCGCGTCCTTACTAGTCCCTTCTAGTCCTTCTTGGAAAAGCCTCGGTCTCACCCTGC
Organism: Riptortus pedestris; assembly: GCA_019009955.1. Taxonomy (NCBI): domain Eukaryota; kingdom Metazoa; phylum Arthropoda; class Insecta; order Hemiptera; family Alydidae; genus Riptortus; species Riptortus pedestris. The sequence continues at coordinate 37,622,995 of CM032233.1, forward strand.
TCCTCTATTTAAGTCCGTACAGCTCAACCTAGTGGAGCCGGTAGAATCTAATTAGGGACTTTCAGGAACTTCTGGACCTTTCCTTAGCTAGAGCCTTCTGCAGGCACTTATAAGAAACCCTGCCAGTACCTCAGGCTCAGTTTACGCTCAGCTGTGTTGATGGTCACATCAGCGCTACAGTGCGACTTAGTGCAGTGCGGTAAACTGTTTTTATAAGAACAGTGTTGTGCCGTGACTGTAAGTAACAGTTTAGTGCGTGTTTAGGACAGTGTAGTGCCGCAAAGGAAAGGACAGTGCAGTGCCGTCGTTTTATGTGAAGTTCAGTGACCGCGAGTGAATTATTGGACTGTGAAATCTGAAGAACAGTGACACTATCAGTGTAATACTGTGAGTAGTAATAGTTAACCAAGAGTATTGTGCATTGTGAAATAAATTGTGCACTGATAAACTGTGAAACTTGTGTGTGTTTAATTTTGCAATCCAAAAGAACTCTTATTATCAACGTTTATTACTGGTTTTGTAATAAAACGTAACAATATGATCCATCAGATATTACAGGTTGCCAAGAGCAGATTTTCTTTACGGAAAATCAGCTACTGAGGTTGTACTCATGACGGGATTTTCTAATGAATTCTTCAAATATCTGTAATGAATCTGACGATGCATTACATAAACCCATCATAAATGACCATATATTTTATATTCTGTATAATGCCAGCACAGAGCACATTAAGATTATTATTTATGAATACTTAAATGTATTGTTTTCATCTTTAAATAAGGGTTTTATCCAATTTGGGGTTGTCACCATGTGCTAACGTATTTTAGTAGATAGCGCAGATGGATTTTTATAATAACATTCACAGCTCTTAACGTCGATACGCTAATTAATATTACGGATGAATTCCGATAATAATTTCCGGTTAAATACACTTTTTGAGCATATTTCGATCGGTGTGGTCAAAGGGCGACATCGGCTCGGCCTATATAAGGACGGGAGTCGTGAACGATTAAGATCAGTCATATCTCAGATACTCCTGGCACGAGTCCTTGGTCCAGGACACCTTGCTAATCCATCAGGTTCAGCCCGCCTAAGTCAGACTACTTCTCGCCTGCACTATCTCTCACGGCAGAGTCCGATAAAGAACTTCTATAAAAACAGCTAAGTGCTTTAATTGTAATCTAGTTTAAGTAGAGATAAGTGTCCCCCTTTATATACTTGAAATGTGCCTCTTCAATTTCATTAATACTTATTATTGGTGAATATTTAATTATTAATAAATTTATATATATTTAAATTTTGACTAGAGTCGAGTGTTGGTGAACCCTTCCTTAATTCTTGTTGGTGTATTGGTTGTGGGAATTAACATCTCTTACAGCTTCCACTGCCTATTGACGCAACCAGATCGCAACATATCCATCGATCCTTCCAAGGAGATGAAAAAAATGAGGTCCGTTCAAAATTACATTCTCTCACACACACACTCACCTACATATACATATATATATGTATACACACACACACACACACACACACACACACACACACACACACACACATATATTTGTCTGCTAAGGCTTTAGTGGTCGAATTTATTGTTTTATCATTACCATACGATATATAAGCCTTTCATGCAAAACTAAAAATCAAGTTCGTTAACGGCTGAAATCTTACCGGAGGGGGGTTGGGGATTAGAGGAAGGGAATTTTGAAAATTCTAAATTCTTTGTAAAGTAGTATTGGTGTGATTGACGTTATTTTGTCGTTTGCAATAAGTGGAATGAAGGACTATCTCAAAGAAGAAACATAGCTCATTTTCACTAACCATTTCCAATGTTCATCTTTCAGGAATCGTTAAAATTGGTGTGTATGTTAATTTCATTTCTCATTTCATTCAAATTTTATATCAAAGATGAACATTGGAATAAGTTCAGCCCACGCTAACGTTTGCTCAAAGAGCTTTCTTCTTACCGATAATTCATCCGGAGTGAAAACGCAATGAATAATGTAAACAAAACCATCTCATTCACTAATTCCGAATTAGAATTCGGAAAACTTCTAGGAAACATGTAAATGTATGAAATCCCCCGAGAGAGAGAGAGAGAGAGAGAGAGAGAGAGAGAGAGAGAGAGAGAGAGAGAGAGAGAGAGAGGGAGGGGGGAGGAAAAGAGAGAGAGAGAGGGGGGAGAGGGAGAGGGGGAGAGAGATAGGGAGAGAGAGAGAGAGAGAGAGAGAGGGGGGAGAAGAGAGGGAGGAGAGGGGGTTCGAGGTGGGGGAAGAGAGGGAGAGGGAGATGGAGGGAGAGAGAGAGAGAGAGAGACTGAGAGAGGAGAGAGAGAGAGAGAGGAGAGAGAGAGAGAGAGAGAGCTAGAGAGAGAGAGAGAGAGAGAGAGAGAGAGAAAGAGAGAACGGAGGGAGAGGGGGGGCAGAGGGGGGAGAGAGGGGAGGAGGGGTCGAGAGGGGGAGAGGGAGAGGGAGAGGGAGGGAGGAGAGAGACGGAGGGGGAGGGTGAGGGGGAGGGTGAGAGAGAGAGAGAGAGAGAGAGAGTGAGGGAGAGAGGGGGGAGACAGAGGGGGAGAGAGAGAGGGGAGGAGGAGAGAGAGGGGGAGAGGGGGAGGGAGAGAGTGAGAGGGGGGGGAGAGAGGGGGGGGAGACAGAGGGAGAGAGAGAGGGGTCGAGTGCGGGGAGAGAGGGAGGAGAGAGAGAGAGAGGGAGAGAGAGAGAGAGAGAGAGAGGAGAGAGAGAGAGAGAGAGAATGGTGAGAGAGGGGGGAGGAGAGGGGGGGTGGGGGGGAGGGAGAGAGGGGGAGGGGGAGAGAGGTGGGAGGTGGAGAGAGAGAGAGAGGGGAGGGAGAGAGAGTGGGAGGGAGGAGAGAGAGGGAGGGAGGAGAGAGAGAGGGAGTGATGGGGGGAGGGGAGAGAGAGATGGGGAGGGAGGGAGAGAGAGTGGGATGGAGGGAGAGAGAGTGGGAGGGAAGGAGAGAGAGGGAGGGAGGGAGAGAGAGAGGGAGTGATGGGGGGAGGGAGAGAGAGAGGGGGAGGGAGGGAGAGAGAGTGGGATGGAGGGAGAGAGAGTGGGAGGGAAGGAGAGAGAGGGAGGGAGGGAGAGAGAGAGGGAGAGATGGTGGGAGGGAGAGAGAGAGGGGGAGGGAGGGAGAGAGAGTGGGATGGAGGGAGAGAGAGTGGGAGGGAAGGAGAGAGAGGGAGGGAGGGAGAGAGAGAGGGAGTGATGGGGGGAGGGAGAGAGAGAGGGGGAGGGGCGGGAGAGAGAGTGGGATGGAGGGAGAGAGAGTGGGAGGGAAGGAGAGAGAGGGAGGGAGGGAGAGAGAGAGGGAGTGATGGGGGGAGGGAGAGAGAGAGGGGGAGGGAGGGGGAGAGAGTGGGAGGGAGGGAGAGAGAGTGGGAGGGAAGGAGAGAGAGGGAGGGAGGGAGAGAGAGAGGGGGAGGGAGGGAGAGAGAGAATGCAGTATAGTCGGCCAGTGGGTGAAGATTAAGGAGACGGCTTCGGTGGTTCTGGATCTTTGCCAGTATGAAATTAGACAATGGAAAATTGTTGCTAAGGTCAGAGCCGTGTGTCGACTGCAAGTCCTTTTAAACTTTTCATCAGTTCAGTAACCAGTTGAAATGAAATTATATGTTTCACTGAAATTAGCAGTATTTACTCCGTTTTGGAATAAATTCTGCTTCACACAGATTCATTTGTAAATGTTGCCAGAAATAGCGAACATCAAAACTCTATGAAAAATGTATAGAAAGATGATTCGCAGTGGATGTACACCAAAACGTGCAATAAAACATGGCCCGTTAGAAGGGAAACACTAGCCGTTCCTACTTTTTCTTACGCATCACCATATCCTTACAGCAACTCCACAGCGTCACTCGTTGTGTTTTCATGAAATTTCCCTCTCAGAATAAGAAACGTTAATATACATCTACTTATGAGAGGATTGTTGTTTTTACTGTCAAAAGCATATATGCTTAAGCTGAGACTCAACATTTGAGCCTTCGTCTTGAGAAAGCCTAACATCCCTAAGGTGGTAGTTTTATAACGATATTCTCTCCCCCCCCCACCTCTAGCTTACTTAAGTTTATTTACGTTAATAGAGTTTGTAAATAATTGCTAAACATTGCAAAAAAAAATACTTGATGACTATACCAGAATGTTGTTCATGATGAATCAATCTTCCTACACGTGTGAAGTTCCCGGTCTTTCGACAGAGACGGCAACCATAAATATCGGCTAAACACGCAATCCTTCTGAATCTAGGATAAACTATATTCTGCACGAATTGGAGAAAACCAGAAAAACGCTCAACACATAAACTATAAAGAATTCTATAAACAACAGATATTATATGTTAACTATATATTTATTAATATTAAATATATTTCCATGTAACATTCAAATAGAGGAATCATATGTTAGGAGTATCTGGCAAGACTAGAGAGAAAGCAAAACTCCCAGAACCTCGTTATAAAATGAATTTATGGACTTGAAACTCCACAAAACGTCTAAGATGACGTTCGTTAATGGCCGTAATTGGACTAGTAAGTTTTCTCTGTTAACTCATTGATCTCACTGAATACTGTAGACGGCTATATTAAACTTCATCTCCAACATTGGATGCTGAGTGAAGTCCTAGACGAATATATATATATATATATATATATATATATATATATATATATATATATATATATATATATTTCTTTATATTTTTTTAAAAGCTCCACAACATTGGCAATATTGCTCATGTAAATTGGTTAGGGGAAATTGTGATATTTAAATAAAATCTGTTACATGTAGAAAATAAAACAGAACAAAATTATTAAATAGAAATATACGAACAAAACAATAATGCACGAAATCTTACAACAGGTGGGAAAAAAACAACTAACAGATATAATTAAAAAACAATAAACAGATGATAAAAGCGTATCCACAAAAAAACTGTTTTGTGGTAGTAAAACATTGAAACAGTAAGTACAGAATTTATGAATTAAAATAATAGATAATAAACGGTCTTCACGCAGGAGCTGCGTAATTAGCGGTTTTTCTAACGTTAAATGGGCTCAGGTTGGCCTTGTGAGTTAACGCGTTGGCCTTAATCTCACATGGTAAACCTAGAGTGGAGAGTTCGATTCTCGGCCTGGGTAATAGGAATTTATTTAGTGACGGAATTCATTAAATAAAATCCTTAGTCCCACCCTGGTTAGATAAGGGTGGTAACCTGTAGTTAACCCGCCCCAATTAGCCTTAGTTGCAAAAAGTGGACGTTGATATAACTAAATAAAAAGTTAAAATAATAGATAATAAACGTTCTTCGCGCAGGAGCGTAATTAGCGGTTTTTCTAACGTTCCAAGATTTTTAGGGAACATATTTCAGGGAATCATATTTCTGTGTGAACTAAGGTTATTTAACATTTTTTTATCCAACTCATAATAACAGAGATACTTCGATGTTTTATTTTATACTTCCCCCTATAAACCCATCCGTAAAACGCTGTCCACAAGGTTGAGGTAAGACGACGGATTCCAGTAGGTTTTCTCAATTGGCTCAAAATGGTCAGTGTACAAAAAGTAATTGTCAACACGAGAATTGAAGTTTCACAAATTGTAAGGTGGAATTTTCGAAGATCCTCATCTGGGACACTTAGTAAAAACACAACTACTAGTTTTGGCAGGAACCAAAAAATTACCACTTTTGTTTAACAGGTACCAACAAGCTTTATCCTTGGTTTCCTTGTGGCATCGAATTCTGCCCAACGACTGTTGCGAATTCATTTATTGGAAAAGAACAAAAAAAGGAATATTTAATGGCTCATTCACAAGTGACCAACCATCAAGTTCAATTCACTTTTGGCCAGAAAATGGATTAATCTTTAAATATGTTTGAATTTTGTGAATAAGTAAGAAAAAGGAAGTTTTATTCGAGGCCATACAATTTCTGGCTGAGCCTGGATATAATCAACGTTCTTCCAAATCCAATGAAAATCTCCAGTCCTTTATAGTGACTCTCAACCCTCCTATCTCAAAGGGCCAACAAGAAGACAGCTTGATCTCAGCTAACGGTTGAGTTGGCTTAGAAAAAGGAGTGAAAAAGGGAGATAGTTGCCCTCTATTGGCGAGCAAATCAGATTCTACCAGTGGAGTCTCACCCTCCGATTCTAATTAATATTCATTGATTCTATTACAATTTAGAAGATGTTCTTGGCCCGGCCGTGCATAAGTAAATATTGGATTCCGTTGTCAAAAAGAAAAATTCTTTCTATCGCTTTAGATTGCTATTACGTTTTCTAGTCGGCTCTTATGAGAAAGCTATTATTTTTCTTTATATCTGTTTTGAATAAGGTCCTTTCCTATTATAATAAGAGAAAATCTACAACAAGTTCTTAATGTATGAGCTTTCGTTATCTGTTAAAACTGTACCCAAATTTAAAAACATGATTACGTCTTTTCAATACATATAAATTTCAATAGCTCTTACTTTCTAACGGTTATATCATGATGAATAATGATATGTTACAATTAAAACAATTAAATTATTTCAACATTTTTATAGTGATTTTGATAAAAAAAATGTAAACCGATTATTGGATGTGTAACATTACACTTCACATTTGTGTGATCTTCACATCTAAGAACTATTTGAAAGAAAGGACGTGCCTATTTCTAAACCAACATAGGCTATTTTAAAATTTTTAAGTTTTGTTGAACAGAAATTAAAAACCACCATATTTCGTTCCCTGTTTTTCAGGAAATGCACACAAAAGTATTTATTTATTATGTTTAATAATTCTTATATATACTTTTTCGTATTATATTTTTTCTCATAAAAATATATAAAGCATATATACGAAACAAATGTATACTTCACTACGGAACTGAATTAAATGACACTTGGTAAGTACAATCGACAACTTAACATTTTACCAGATTTCCCTTAAGGGGGAAGAGGGGGGGGGGTTGTAGATGGCAAATTTCAAAAATTTGAAATATCTCCGTTACTATAAGTCGGTTCGAAAAATTGCACCAATCCAATCATATTGCAACCTATAAATGTTGTTATCTATTCTTTCTCTAACTCAAATATTAATCGAGATATTCGCATAATTAGCCCATAATAACCCCCCCCCCCCTTCTTTGTCATCGCACGTTATGAATAAGCTAACATATAAAATGTCTTATTTTAAACTGAAATACCCAATATTGTGTTCAACAAATCGTTTCTAGATGAGATAAATGCAAATACGTTCTGATGACCAACCCACCCCATATGTCTTTTGTTCTTGGAGTTCTAAAACTATATAATAAAACTATAAAAAATAGTTTTAAATAAAATGAATATATTATATTCAGATATATGTCAGTAATTGTTTTTCTTTCTGGTCAAGAATATTTGTATCTTTAAGCTCTGAGAGGTTGACTGAAATGTTTTTTTTTTACAATTCAGACGCTTTCCGTTGTAGATGTTATTAAAATGTAGATTGACTGAAAGATTTCTCATTGTCATTTGTATTTGTTCCCATGATATTCACGGTAGTGTTAAATGCATGTAGATTCATCTATTAAATTTCACTTGGGAAATCTGCTCAGTTCTGCATATTTTTTTTTTACTTTTAAAAATATTTTATTAAGTGAAATAAGTATCCAAAATCATTAATTCAAATATTCATATCTCGAAATTTAAAAGAAAATGTGATGTGGCACCTATTATTGTGCCATTCATATATTGTAGTCACAATTCGAGTTTCCACTACATAGCTGCTCGGAATTACCAAATATTTGTAGATCGCCTGCCTACACTTACAAGTGTAATTAACTTTTTTTCTCAATTTCCATTGCATAAAAACCCAAGCAAAAATAGCATCTCTTTGGTCCATCTTGTCCTAGCCTAGAAGCCTTCTCATCTCTGGATAGCATTATTGTCCAGCGTATAAACATTTATTATAGGACATTATTCATAGTGTACTTTGCGGTTCTTCTTTTAACTATCTAATATAGCCTCTAGATTTCCTACACTAAAAAATAGATTTCTTATCAAATTATTGTCCTTACGTAATAAATTTCATAATTTAAAACCCTTTTAAGACTGAGAACCTGTTAGCACTTCATTAGGCAAACATATCTTTTGAACACGCAGCGCTATTTATGTAGTTCGTAGACAAATCAGAAATACAACAGATAACAGGCTGAGTGTTTACCCTACGCACGGCGAATTGTCATTTTCCATTTCCGAACTAACTGGTACGGTTAGTACTGTACAAACGCAGCAGTTAGTAATTTCATAATAAACATGTTGATATTTACATTACCAATTTACAATTGCTATATGCAACACTAATTATAATTTTAGATGTAATAACAAACACACACGAGTGCCTTATTTATCACATCAGCTTGAGATGGCCTGTATTCAACTATTGTTCATGTGTTTATTTTCTATGCATATACAATTAATTTAATTTGATAGAGTTGCATGTTCTCACTAGTTGTCCGAAATATGATTCGGCAAGAATCCAGTTAATGAGAGCGGTATATAATTATTCACCGGAACCTGCGGACATGGTCAGCACACAGGAAAACACAACTGCATTTCAAAGATTCATACAGTAATGGAAGAACACGTCACATTAAGTAAAAAAGTAATAAAGTCGAATTAAGGTAACCCTTTTCCCCAAGCGACGAGAAAGTGGCAAAGACACTACTAGTGCCAGGAGCCACATAAAAAATAAAAAAAATAAAAAAATTGAAGGAGTGATGCCAATGCTTTCGAAAATTAAAACTAAAACGAATTTAATGTATCCCTTTCTTACTGACATGTATTTCAAAAAGTCTGTCACGCAGGAGCTGCATAAATTAAGAACATTTCCCACGGGGGTCACGTGTTTACATTTATCACAAAACGTAAAAGTTCAATGAGAAGAATATTTGGTATTAGTACTTAATATAATGTGCTTCATTATAAAACAGCTAATTGTTAATATGACATGAGTAGGAGTGGGGTTTACTAACGGCCGAAAACTAAAAAATTCAAATATCTCGGTCAATAATCAAGATATTGAAACAATGGACATAACAACATTTATACAACATTACATGTGCAATAAGATTAGTTCTATACACTTTTTCGATCCGACGCACAATAATGGAGATATTAAGAATATTCGAAATTACTCACCTCCACACACACGCACACACACACACACACACACACACACACACATATATATATATATATATATATATATATATATATATATATAATTTTGAACGGACATCATTTTGGTCATCTACTAGGTAGGATCGATGGGCATTTGAATTTTTTCTTTCGAAAATCGCTCCCCTCAAGGGAAATCAGCTATTGAGGTCGTACTCATGACGCGATTTTCGAAAAATATCTTCAAATGTCCATCGATCCTACCCAGGAGATGACGAAAATGACGTCCGTTCAAAATGTTATATATATATATATATATAATTTTGAACGGACATCATTTTGGTCATCTACTAGGTAGGATCGATGGGCATTTGAATTTTTTCTTTCGAAAATCGCTCCCCTCAAGGGAAATCAGCTATTGAGGTCGTACTCATGACGCGATTTTCGAAAAATATCTTCAAATGCCCATCGATCCTACCCAGGAGATGACGAAAATGACGTCCGTTCAAAATGTTATATATATATATATATATATATATATATATATATATATTTGTCTTTTAACTCTCTAGCGGTCGCAATGTTTGTTTGATCGTTACCAAACTAGATATTAAAACGTTTTATGCAAAAAGACAGATCAAGTTCGTTAATGGGTGAAATCGGAAACGTGGGAGGGGGGGGGGTTTAGAGGGGGGATTTTCGATAATTCGAAATATCTCCGTTACCATACGTCAGATCAAAATATTGTATAAAACCAATCTTATTGAAAATTAAATTTACTAAAATATTGTACTATGCGTTTATTCTCTATCTTGAATATTAACCGAGATATTTGCATTTTTATTATTTGTAACTGACGAAACGAGATCGGCAAACTTCGGGTCTAGTCGAGAGTTTCTGTCAAAAGCTAGTTCGGCCGTTTCCGTAACTGTTCGACGTTAGTGAAATTTCTCTATTGTAAAACTTCACGTGGGAAATCTGCTTAGTTTACGCAGCCCCTGCGTGACGGACTTTTGTAATATGTTGCACTTGACGGGGAATTTTAGTGGGAAAGGGGCTCAAAGTAAATAGACATTTGATTCTTGGTAAGTATCATTATACAAATACACGTTTTTATAAAAGAATTGAAGCACTTTCTAGCAAATATATATCTTAAACAGTTATAAATCCCTAATATATCCGTGATCTGAGATTCTCGCAAACCCGTGGTTCAGCTGGCATTCATCGACCCTTCCCGGCTTAGGCGGCTTTCCTCATTCTATTCTGGAAGCGGGAGAGTGATGTTCTTTGCCTCTCACAGTGGTTTTCACTGGCTGCTATCTGTCTGTTTATCCAAGTTAGTAGCCAGGCTCGTCTGACACCACTCCTTTCCCTTGCTGAATTTGTTTCCCTAGTTCTTGCTTTCTCCACGTTTAGATATTTATGATCAGTAGCGAATCCCGGTTTTTTTAGCAGATTTTCCTTGAATGAGGTTGTACTCATGATGGAATTTTCGAATCATCATTTCTTCAAACGCCCATCGATCCTACCCAGGAGATAACGAGGTCCATTCAAAATGTTATTTATATATATCTATACGGGGTGTGGCTATTAAATAACGAGACTGACGCTGCTACAGAAGAAGTGCGCATGCGCCAAACGCCAGCAACTAACAGCTGTTATCGTGAAGCTTCCTCTTTTGAATATAGTGCCTCTCGCTTCTGTAAACAAATCAATACAGCCGTAGCCTTCGTTCGCATTAGAGTTGTTTTTTTTGTTTCGCCGGAAAAATGTTAAGTAAGTGTAACAGTAGAGCAACGAATTGTTGTGAAATTTCATGTGAAACTTGGAAAAACCGCTACTGAAACTTATAATTTATTGAAAGAAGTGTATGGCAATGAATGTTTATCGCGTGCACGTGTTTTTGAGTGGTTTCAGCGTTTTCAAGATGGCCGAGAAGACGTTCAAGATGATTCACGCCCGGGTCGCTCTTCCACGTCGAAAACGGATGACAATATCGAAAAAATCGGTAATCTGATTCGATCTGACCGTCAGTTAAGTATTCGTGCGATTGCTGAAACTGTACGAATTGATAAAGAATCCGTACGGCAAATATTACATAACAATTTTAACATGCAAAAAGTGTATGCCAAAATGGTGCCTAAAATTCTCACATTTGAACAACTGGAAGCTCGCAAAAATGTTTGTACTGACACTTTGAATGCCATTGAAAATGACCCAAACTTACTGGAAAGGATAATAACATGTGACGAATCATGGTATTTTTATGTATTATCCTGAAACAAAGCGCCAATCCATGCACTGGAAGAGCCCATCTTCACCGAGAGCCAAAAAAGCTCGAATGAGCAAATCAAAATTCAAAGCAATGTTGATTGTTTTTTTCGATATTCATGGGAATGTGAACCTTCACTGGGTTCCTGAAGGTCAAACGATTAATCAACATTACTACCTTCTCGTTCTTGCTGAACTCCGCGAAAGAATAAGGAAAAAACGACCTGAATTGTGGAAGGACAAGTCATGGGTTCTCCACCAAGACAATGCTCCGGCTCATTCCGCATTGTCTGTTAAGAGGTTTCTAGCCAAATTCAGCATCCCAGTGTTAGGCCATCCGCCTTATTCGCCGGATCTTGCGCCGTGCGACTTCTATCTGTTTCCTAAGGTGAAATCTGCATTAAAAGGAACAAGAGTCTGTTGAAGCTGTGAAAGAGAAAGCGGCACGCGTCCTGAAGGAGCTGACAGAAAAAGTATATACATAAAAGTTTACCAATGTCGATATGTAAACGTTTTACGTAAAAAGGAACATCAAGTTCGTTAACAACTAAAATCGGACATGTGGGAGGGGGTTCAGAGGGGAAGAATTTCGAAAATTGGAAATATCTCCGCTGTTATGCTTCGGATCGAAAAATTATATATAATCAATCTTATTACAAATGTAACGTTCGATAAATGTTGCCGTATATGTGTTTTCAATATCATGATTATTAACCAAGATATTTGCATTTTTTTAGCTTTCGGTTTCAGTAAATCCCCAATCCTACTCATTTCATATTACCAATAAGCTGTTATTTTATGAACCACATTATTTGAAACCTAAATATCAAATATTGTTCTCATAGAAATTTTACATTTTGAGATAAATGCAAATAAGTGGGGTTAGTTATCAGATTAGAAATCAGTAACGCCGGCCTTGCCCATCATATCCGAGACGGTTTTGTGATTCATCTGCCAACGTCTGTTGTACCTGACTTTACTGATTGACAAGAATCAAATGTTCATCATTTGGGTAAGCAGTTGATGTTTACGTTCTTTTTCTGCAAACCCACTCACTTAGAAGCTGGCCATAATCCCTCCTTTCTTCAGCACGAAATACTTCTAACGAATATAGAAGAATTTATTGCCGTTCTATGATTTAATTACATATTGCTTCCTTTCATAATATAAATGATGAATCTTCTTAGCATTCGTAGATAAATATGATAAAAGACCAATCAGGACTTCTGCTGTAATTTCATAGATGAGGGGTTTCGAAGTCGGAAGTAATTAGCTGAGTCTCGTTCTTGTGAGTCAAAATAAAATTGGCTTCCTGTGGAAATATAATTAAGCTTATTCTCAGTATGTCCTCTCTTACTTAACAGAACTATACCCTGGATGCATATGCAAATAATTTCACAATTTTATCTAAGCTGTCTCATGAAACAGTATTATTTATTTGTAGCTTCGCAGCAATGCCGATATTTCTCAAAACAAAAGCTTTGTTGAAACAGTAATAAATTAAATTTATTTGTTTATTATTATTAACGTCCATTCATGCTACTATGGCTAATCGGGACGGGTTATCTAAAGGATACCACTCTTTTCTAGCCAGGGTGGGCTTAAGGAGTTTATTTAATGAGTCCGTCACTAAATAAATTACTACTGCCCAGGGCGGGAATCGAACCCGCCACTCTAGGTCTACCACGCGAGATTAAGACCAACGCCTTAACTCGCACAGCCAACCCGAGCCCCTAAATTCTATTTAATGACTAGAAGTTGGAAATCAAAAGCTTAAATTCATAAATTTAAAGAAAGTTTCAGAACCGTAAAATGTGTTCTAAAAACAATTTATTCCTTACAATTCCTTACATTTTCTCGAACCAATATTAGCGAAGATATGTTTTGACAACTAATGAAAGAATTTTGTTGCTCGGGATCGTGTGGTCTTAAATATAAAAGTCGATAGAAATCTTCCTAGCCGTTTTTGAGTAGCAAAGGGGGGGGGGGGGACAAGATTTTCCATTTTGATGCCAATATTCTTAGAATGGTCTGGAACACGGACTTAAATAGAAAATCAGACAAACCTTTGAGATTTGTTTATCTAGATTTACTCCTTCCCCTAATTAATTACAAAATAACTTTAAAGACTAAGCCGTATAATGGTTTCTCCTACCGAGAAGTCATCCGTTAATTGAATTGTATATCTTACAAATATTTTCGTACAGCTTCAGAGTCTTTCATTCAGTATGGGCCAGCCCTTTTTAATTTCTCTGGCAATGAAAGTCTTTTTTAACTTCCTTAACCCTCCGTCGGGCGCAGCTAGCCTGAGAGGCCAGGAAAACATACTTTTTGATACCACGCCTCATTCTGTTTCCCCTGTGAGGGGCCATTCCCAGTAATTTCCTGATTTGTGTTCATGCTTAGAATCCCCTACTTTAGTCTATTGCCATCCTTCATCCAGACCGACTGGTACCTAGGTGGCTTGTGAGGCCGACTGCGCCCAATTGCTCCTTAATTTCGAAGATGATTTTTTTTCAAGATATATCTATTGCAATCGTCCCGTTTACTAAGATTAATGCTATTCTATATGGAAGTTCGTCGATATCTTGAGAAATAAGTGCTAGTCTAACTCTGGCCTCTCAGGCCGAATGCGCCTTATCAATTTTACTTGTTTTAGTATAAGCTTCATTCGATTTTAATAAAGTTATTATTTTACGTACTAAATAGCATATTTGCTTTCCTTAGATCCTAGCAAATTCTGTCCTACCAGCGTTTTAAATTAAAATTAATTAGATGGGGAGTGGGGGGCTAAAATATGTGGGCGGCCTCTCAGGCCGTGTGCGCCCGATTTTGTTTCGTCCAGAGGTGCGCCCGACGGAGGGTTAAACTGTAATAAGATTGAAGTTGTTTCATCTTTGCTGATCTTCAATCGCTTTTAGATGGTTGCTTATGACTGTACAACCTCTGGCGAACTAGCTTTCTGGTTTGCAATCTCTCTGTCTTTTATCTCGCATTAATGATATACTTTACTAATTACTTAAGTGTAAATAAAAACTCCCCAAAAATAACGATATAATCTATAGCTGTCATAGATTATTGAGTACTCCCTACTTGTTCTGTTACTTGAGAATAAACAGAGTCCTGGATTTTTGGCTCATTACATATAGCTTCAAATCCTATGTGAAAGATGCAACATTACTAGTGCGACATCCTTAGCTGGTACCACTTTGGGTGGGTGGTCTAGAAACTAATAAAAGCTCTAGAGGAAATCATTATTGTTCTGCGATTCTAGCGAGTTAGTTTTCTTTTTATGAAAGTGGATTATGCTCACCTGTCCACTTGTTACAGCTTTTTTTCCATATTACGTCATAAAACTCTTGCTACTTGCTCACTCCATCGCATTTCAGCAGTTCCCAAGGAATATCTTCTAGTCTAGGAGTACTTTATTTTAAAAACAACATGATTATTACAATCCGTCCGATGACCTATCTTGTTTTAGCAGATTTCCCTTAAGGCAAATCAGCTATTGAGGTCGTACTCGACGCGATTTTCGAAATTTTTCTTCAAATGTCCAAAACTGTGTGTGTGTGTATATATATATATATATATATATATATATATATATATATGGTATATCAAGTAAGGGGTTAGTTCCGCCAGTATATATGATACTGTTGTCATACCTGTAGGTGGAGACCGTCGTCACTGGCTGATCTTGGAGTACTGCTGGCAAGCACTTTCGATGCGAGGGCACCATCTTCAAGCCTGTCTAAAGTCGTACTCCACGACACCAGACATATATATATATATATATATATGTATTTGCATGTTATCGCTCTAGCGGTCACAATTGTTGTCTCATCGTTACCAAACTTAATATATAATCTTATGTAAAAAGATCAAGTTCGTTAACGGCTATAATCGGACCAGGGGGAGGAGGGGTTTAGAGGGGGAGAATTTCTAAAATTTTTAATATCTCCGTTAAAATTTTTAATATCTCCGGATCGAAAAATTGTATAGATCCAATCTTATTGCAAATGTAATGTTCTATAAATGTTGTTATGTACATTTCTTCACTATCTTGATTATTAACTGAGATATTTGCATTTTTTTAGTTTTCGGTCTTTAGTAAACCCCCACTCCTCATATTAACAATATTCTGTTATATTATGAAGCACTTTATTTAAAGCTTAAATACCAAATATTGTTCTCATTGAAATTTTAAGTTTTGAAATAAATGCAAATACGTGGCGCAACGTGGGATATCTGCTTAGTTAACGCAGCCCCTGCGTGACGGACGTTTTTATTATGTTGATAATAAATCAGAAGGTTTTCAGTATTTTTTCCTTTTTATAAATTTATATGAATATCAGTATGGTTCAATGGTCTGATGGATCTTTGCCCTGAGAAGTTTTACCTTTGAGGAAAGTAAAACCTCAAATATATTTTATTTAGCATAATTTACTTTTATTCAACCAGTTCACGTGTTTCCTGCTTAGAAATTATTTAAATTAGTTTTATTACTTGATATTAATTGATTATTATTTGAAAACGCTCACTTCGTGCAACTGAGGCAAATCGGGAAGGTTCAACTGCAGGCTACCGCCATTTACCAGCCAAGATTTTATTTAGAGAGCTCGTCACGAAATAAATTCCTATGACCCATAAGGGCATGGAGCCCGTATGCCAAGTTCATTAAGACCAACCCCTTAACTTCCATGGCTGCGAGCGCCAGTAATTTTATATTTGCCTTGGAATTATTAGCAATAACTTTTCTCATGCATAGAATGCGAAATCAGATTAAAATTATGTCTCAGTCAACTCGAGTTAACTCTAAATCAATACAATGATTGTAAGATTTTCCTTGAATTATCAGGAGTAGCATTGCCCAGGAAGGAAAAACCTTTGTAGGGTGAATAAATTTATTTTCTGGCAAGATCTGAAGACCTTATTTTGCCCTTAGTATAATTAAATTGGGTTTGAGCGAGCAAAAAATGAAAATTGAATTTCCCAGTTGACTAAACCAGCTCGTTTTTATTTTCTGGGCATGCTCTGCAATTACTTTTGGTCACCGTTGGGTTGGAGAGAAAATAACATCATTCATGCAGCTCAGAAACCATATCAACAAAGAAAGTAGATATCATGTACAGCACAGAATAATATAATTGGGATAGATCCTTTGGAATGAATTTTTTCTCTTGTAGAAAATATTTTACATTCATAAACCATTAATTGTGAGGACGAGACAGCACTATAGGTATTTAATATAAATAATATTTATTAGCGACCCCACAATACAGCCACGAATGCATAAAATGTCACACATATTACCAAAAGTAAAAGTTTTGAAAACAAATTTTGTCTTTTAATTATTCAGAGTCAAAAATAAAATAAGTAAAAGCTAGCCTTATCTCTATACTATCGAATATTGCAAATCCATGAAATTGGTGTTTATAGTTTTAGCTGATAGGGAAATCAGATATTGAAGTTCTACTCATGGCGCGATTTTCGAAAGATGTCTTCAAATGACCATCGATCCTACATAAAAGATAATGACGAAGTCCATCACGCAGGGGCTGCTTGAAGTAAGCAGATTTCACACTTTCTTGTATGCTACACGGCTGTTGTCACCTCACCATATATTCTATTTTTCTAAGTAAATTTCCTATGTGTGAAATGAAGTATGTATGTATGTAAGAATAACTCTGAATATTTGAGTTGGAAACAAAACTTATAGAAAAAAAATTCTAGAGCATCAATATTTGAACAAATTGGTTCTACAACACTCTTCAAAACGAATCATATTAACGAAGATATTTCAAATTTTCGAAATCACTACTACGCCCCTCCCCCTATTCCTCGTCCGATTTCAGGCAATACCTAATATGATCTTTAGTGTTGAACGAACCAGTTAAATTTCGAGTATGATATAGATGAAATAAATAAAATTCGAGTAATTCCTTTAAGAATCTTCATTGCTTATGTCATCACTCAGTTATTTTTAAGTATCTTTCAAGTTAAAATTTCAAAGAAAACATTTTTGACATTTAAGTTTCTACTAAAGTGGTGCATGATATAACACCTTAATGTTATTTTTGCACTAGTAGGAGTGGGGATTTACTGGAGGTTGAATACTTAAAAATGCAAATATTTCGATTAATATTCATGACAGAGAGGATAAGTAGATAACTTAATTTATAGGCACTTAAATTAAAAATATGATTGGTTCTGTACATTTTTTCTATATTACGTGTAATGGGTGAGATATTTTGAAACCACCCCTTCATCCAGTCCAATTTCAGCCTGTAACGAACATGTTCTTTAGTTTTACATGAAACGCTTATGTATCTATATTGTTAACGATCAAACCAAAATTGCGACCGCTAGAGTGGTAACTGATAAGTGTATGAATGTATTTGTATATATATATATATATATATATATATATATATATATATATGAACCTAATTTTTAACGGTCGATGGACTTTTAAAGAAAGTCTTCGAAAATTGCGTCATGATTACTACCTCAAAAGCTGATTTCCTTCAAGGGAAATCTGCTAATGAAAATGACAAATGAGACCCATTCAAAATTATATATATTCACTGACTATTTATTATTTAAGAATGTTTCTTACGCCATAAGATCTGAAAATAAAAATTCTTTCTTATAGTGTGATTTATTTTGGTCCCCGACGCGTTTTAAGTGCCACCACTCCTTTTCGAGGGGTTAATTAGCCATCAATAAAAATTAAAAGCAACCCTAATATAATAATATATAATTATGAATATAATTATTATATCCTTATATAATAATATTGTCGAAACTTAGATGTTGTTTTCTTCTTTGATATTTTACCTTGAGAGATACATGAAAATAGCTGTGTGATGACGTAATAAATGAAGATTTTTAAAGGACTTTATTGGTTATTTCATTTATACCATACTCGAAATTTAACTGGTTCATTCAACACTAAAGATCATATTAGTTAATGCCTGAAATCGGACGACGAATAGGGGGAGGGGCGTAGGAGGAGCGATAAAATAAAGGACTATATGAAATTGTTAGCAGATTTCACTTAAGGGAAATCAGCTATTGAGGTCGTACTCATGACGCGATTTTCGAAAAATTTCTTCAAATGTCCATTGATCCTATCCAGGAGATGACGAAAATGAGGTCCGTTCAAAATTATATATATATATATATATATATATATATATATATATATTTGTCTGTTAACGCTCTAGCGGTCGCAATTTTTGTTTGTTCGTTACGAAACTCGATATTTAACTTGTTAAAAGACAGAACAGATCAAGTTCGCTGAATTTGAGTTATTAAAATATAAATTATTCTTACAATTCAATTTAATCACGGTGGTGTTGTGTTACCAGTATGGAGATTTCTCTATTGTTAAACTTCATATGGGAAATCTGCTTACTTTACGCAGCCCCTGCGTGACGGACTTTTTTTTATTTTCTGACCTTAAAAAACATTCATATATATGTATATATGTGAGTGAGTGTGTGTGTGTGTGTGTGTGTGTGTGTGTGTGTGTGTGTGTGTGTGTATTTATATATGTGTATGTGTGTGAATTTATGCTTGTGGGAATTATAATGGGAATTGGTATTAAAGAAAAGGTGGCGATAGTTAGGGAGTTTGGGGAGCACGTACAAATTTTCAGGAGGATTGATGGGGGTTAGTGTGCGT
This sequence comes from Riptortus pedestris, assembly GCA_019009955.1. Classification (NCBI taxonomy): domain Eukaryota; kingdom Metazoa; phylum Arthropoda; class Insecta; order Hemiptera; family Alydidae; genus Riptortus; species Riptortus pedestris. The sequence continues at coordinate 37,642,115 of CM032233.1, forward strand.
TAGCACAGTGCGGACTCAACTAAATAGATGATGAGTTGTAACTAAGCCATGTAAGTTGAAGGATTGATTCGGCGGCGAAGGGATCAGCGGTGCTGACTCAGCTGACAGTTCACTCAGCTACTATTCGCCCTTCCATCTACTTCACCACGCTCTTTAATCTCTTCATCCCTCCCTGGCCGACAATCCACTTTCCTCCCTTATCAACTTTACTCTCCATACTTCTTCTTACACCTCGACCATTTATGGTTGAAAGTTTAAAAAAAAAAAAAAAAAAAATAGACTACGTAAAGTAACCAGATTTCCCAGGTTCTGGTCTCATGTCACAACGTATTCTCTATTTATATATAAAAAAACGATGATAAGAAGGGGGAGGTTACTAAGCGCAGAAAACCAGAAAGTATGAACAACTCGCTTAATACTTATGTTGCCTTTTTTAGCAGATTTCCCTGATTTAGGAAATCTGCTATTGAGGTCGTACTCATGACGCGATTTTCGAAAAATTTCTTCAAATGTCAATCGATCCTACCCAGGAGATGACGAAAATGTGGTCCGTTCAAAATTATATTAAGTCCGTCACGCAGGGGCTGCGTAAACTAAGCAGATTTCCCACGTGAAGTTGTACAATAGAGAAATCTGCCCAATAACAACAGTAGTAGTAAGGGATCTCTAAATCTATTCACGAGGGACGAACAGCTACGGAGGGACCACACACGCACAATACAAATGCAAATATCTCGGTTAATATTCAAGATACAGAATAAATATAAAGAACAATATTTATAGTAAATTTAATTTGCAATAAGATTGGTTCTATACAACTTTTCCATCCGACGCATAATAACGGAGATATTTCGATATCATATCTCTTCAAAATTATATATATATATATATATATATATATATATATATATATATATATATATATATATAATTTTGAACGGACCTCATTTTCATCATCTCCTGGGTAGGACCAATGGACATTTGAAGAAATTTTTCGAAACTCGCGTCATGAGTGCGACCTCAATAGCTGATTTCCCTTAAGAGAAATCTGCTAATATATTTGTCTGTTAACGCTCTAGTGGTCGCAATTTTTGTTTGATCGTTACCAAACTCGATATTTAAACGTTTTATGCAAAAAGACAGATCAAGTTCGTTAATGGCTGAAATCGGACCAGTGGGAGGGGGGGGTGTTTAGAGGGAGGAGTTTACGGAGATATTTCGAAAATTCAAAATATCTCCGTTACCATACGTCGGATCAAAATATTGTATAAAAGCAACCTTATTGCAAATTAAATTTACTATAAATACTGTTCTATACATTTATTCTCTATCTTGAATATTAAACGAGATATTTGCATTTTTATTAATTGTAACGGAAGAAATGAGATCGGCTAACTTCAGGTCTAGTCGTGAGTTTCCGTCAAAAGCTAGTTCGGCCGTTTACGTAACTGTTTGGCACTCGGAGATTTCTCTATTGTATAACTTTACGTGGGAAATGTGCTTAGTTTACGCAGCTCCTGCGTGGCGGACTTTTTTATTTATGGACATCACATCAAAGGTGATTTGCTCTTTCAAAAGTCAAAAATTGTACAAAGTGAAATTACAAAAGTAAAATAGAGCCAACATATAACAAGTAGACAGATAACAACGAGTAACAATAACAAATACCAAAAAACAATGACAAATAACAGAAGTGAAATAAATAAACATTTTATAAGTGAACACAAAAAAAAAAAAAATTAGTGATGTGCATAGTTAGTGGATGATCAATAGGAAATGAATGGCAGAAAATGGTACTTTTGCTAGTGCTAGAGTAAACATATATATGTGTACAAACGCATCTAATGCAATTAATGCGTATAATTTGAAATATTAGTGCACACCATAGACTTAATTTGTATGTTAAATTTTGTCGTACATTTGAATTTTGTGTACGTATGAGAATATGTTATTAATGTACGGGCTGCCTTCCGCCAAAGGTCTTGTAAGTCGTAGGGGAAGTCCTGGTGTTGTCGTTTTCGGCATTCTGTCAGTATATGTCTTAATGCCAAGAGAATTTTACAAGTTGAGCAAGTAGGTCTGTCAGTCTTTGTCATTAAGTATGAGTGTGTTAATTTGGTGTGGCCGATTCTAAGTCTCGAGAGAACTACTTCTTCTCTCCTAGAGTTTCTGAAACTTGATGGCCACATGCAAATAGTGTTCTTAATAGTTCGTAGTTTGTTCTCAGTACAGTACTTTTGAGGTACCAAAAAATGCATACCTGATTTACCAAGTTTAACAAGATTGGTTCTATAATATTTTATGACCCAACTCATAATAACTAAGATATTTTGAACTTTCTAATTCCCTCTCTCTAAACCACTATTCCAACTCCGATTTCAGCCAATAACAAATATATTCTTTAGTGTTAACTGAAACTGCTAAATATGGAGTATGGTCTAAATCACATAAACATTTTCGAGTAAAGAACGAAAAATCTTAATTTATGAAGACATCACATGACGTATTTGTAAGTGTTTCACAAAGTAATTGTTCAATAAATACCATATTTGGTAATTAACATTGGAATGAAGGCTATACTGATGGCTGTAAACTAAAAAATGGAAATATCTCGGTTAATATTGAATATAGAGAAAACATGTTGATAACAAGATTTATAGAATAGTACATTTGTAGTAAGATTGAATCTATACAATTTTTCGATCCGTGGCATAATACCGGAAATATTTAGAATTTTCTATATACTGTATACCCTTCTCCCACTGTTCCGATTTTAGCCGTTAACGAACTTCATCTTCATCTTTACATAAAACATTTAAATATCGAGTTTGGTGACGATCAGGCAAAAATAGCGACCGCTAGAGCGTTAACACAGACACACACACACACACACACGCACGCACACACATATATATATATATATATATGTGTGTTTGTGTGTGTGTGTGTTTATATAACGGACCTCATTTTCGTTATCTCCTGGGTAGGTTCGATGGATATTTGAAGAAAGGTTTCGAAAATCACATCATGAGTACCTTAATAGCTGATTTCCCCTATGGGAAATCTGTTGAAAGTGCGTCACGCAGAGGCTGCGTAAACTAAGATTTCCCACGTGCCGGTATGATCACATCGCACCATACATTGTATATTTCTGAATAAACGTCCGTCACGCAGGAGCTGCGGAAACTAAACAGATTTCCCATGTGCTGGTATAACATACTTGTGATAACAACTCACCACATATTCTCTAGTTCTACCTGAAGTAAGGGATATATTTTGAATTGGCAAATCCCCCCTATTCCGTGTCCACTGGCCACCCAGTCACCCATTCAATGTTATGTCTTGCCCTAGAGCTTGCTCCATGGCCTTCACTGAAGATCTAGGAATGCCCACAAGATTTTCCTTTCAGCAACACACAATTTTACTAAACTCTCAGATAGTTCCAATAAAAAGTACTTTCTTCGGCCAGCACTATTTCTTCTCCATGTTGTGTTTTTAAGAGTAAATACTGTATAAGAATTGAGGGCTGTTATGTCCAAGAGGGAGTAGAAAAGAGATAATGGCCACCTTCTTGTCCCCCTTTTACAAGAATATTGTCTCACCATGGAATCGATTGTATCTATTCCTCCCTTAGTATCATTATAAAATAGATTTATGTCTGATTTTTTCTTAGGATTTTGGGGGTCAATATGAGGGTCTTGATGTTGAGTGGATAGAAGCAGTAAATTTCTAGTTGGTCTAGTTCGGGTTATATACGATTGAAGTGTTCAGGGGGTTTGTTTGATTTTGGATCAGTGTATAAAAATAGGAAAGAATAGAGCTCTCTTCCCATGAAAATTTTTCAAAATGTCGGGAATATGTTTCCTTCTGCTTTGTAAAGTTCCTACGTAAGTCAAATTATAGTTTTTGTACAGATCTCTTTTCTAAAAAGTATCTATCAGGAGCAATAATTATATATTATATATATTACCATCTCAGAAATATATTTTTATATGAAAAAAAATATATGGGGAGAATATATATATATTTTTTTATTGGGGAAAAAAAACTTGAGAAGGTTTGTGTATGTTAAAATTACATCAAAGTAATTATTATTTGAGCAATATAATTAATAACACTTGAATTACTAGTTGAAAGTAGTATTAAATATCAGTGGGCTCGAGGAGCCCACCCCCTTGGTACTTAAGTGTATAACTACCCCTTGCATTACCAAGGGGGGGGGGGGCTCCTCGAGCCCATACGTCAAAAAAATTTTTTTTCTCAACATAGAAATTTTTTTATTTCATTTTGTTGTTATGCCCTCATTCTAGGATGTTTTTCTGAGGAATATATAAAATATCCCATTAAAATTGGGTGATAGGGAACAAAAACAAAAAGTTGTGGGCTCAAGGAGCCCCCCCCCCTTGGTACTTCTAGGGTTAATCCCAAGGCTAATTATTCAATTCGTCATTTGGTAATTTTTACATAGAAGGAGGACTAAACCTTATTACTCCACTGGTGAAATTCAAGTCTTTCAAACTATTTCAAATTATTCATCAACCTCGTTTTACAATGCTTACGGGGGTTTAACTACAATACACGTGAGTAAATATAAGTGGCCTAAAGGAATAAAATATACGAGATCTATGAAGTGTATCAAGTAAGCTTGGGAAATACTTTACTTCAAATGATAGACAGACGTTTTAAATTGGAATGTCCAGGAATATGACAGAGTTATTTTATAAAATACTCGTCTCTAGCTAAGTGGGTTAGATTTAAAACGGGTGTTTTGCTGTCAGCAATAAATCTAAAATTTCTTGACCTCCCTCAGTAAAGAAAATTCATAAGACGGAACTAAAACGTTCTAAATAGATTATAACATTTGAAGTAGCAAAATTATCTACGTTGACTTATCACAAACACTTGAAACGAGACATTAGACGGATCCTTCCCCATTATTAAGCCTAGATCATTATGAGTTTTGAATATGGCAAATTGTGTAACACTGGGGGTGTACATATTTGAAAACATGAGCTGCAAATAACAATGGCCTTCGTCATAGTAAATAATCACTCATACTGTCTACTCATCCCTTCGAGAACTAGCTAATGCCTTACATTCGTCAGCCTATCAAGAATGTAGCAATGTCTTTAATTGGTCTCCTTATCAAGCATTTGATACTGCTTGGGGGTTACGGTGGGATCGCTCTCATACAACTACGGCATCGATTGACATTTTCTATTGGATGGTCTGATGCTGAAGGCAACTGGTAATCACTGCATGTTTCTTTGGCCATCTCTCTTTGAGGCCAAGGAAATCAGGGCTTTCTGTTCATAGTAACTATCACCCAGGTGTAGTCTGCACTCGCAGCAGCTAATATTTTAGCCTCAAAGGAAGACACAAAACAAATGAAACTATAAGTATTGTTCAATAGCATATTATGATGTACTAAAACTCCATTGTAAAAATTTGTGCTATTGAATTGTCGTATCTTATTGAGAACTTCAAGACCCTTTTGAAAATTTGACTTTAGGATAGATATTCAATTGCACACTTGAAAAATTAAAATCAAACAGCCAATGAAGTTGGCATTCGGGGGAAGTCAAGCCTTCACTTTGAAAAATTCGAAAAGTATCTCAAAAAGTGTTAACAATTTTAGAATAGTATCTACTGACGTTTGCTCAGATTTATTCACCTTCATTTTAAGTCAATCTATTATTTAAATCGATCAGGAGGTTTGGTTAAATATCTATTTCTAGAATGAAGTAGAGAGTTTAACTATATTGAGTGAATGATAAGAAAACGATATAAAACTATAAATATTTCAAAGAATTGTATATAGACGTTTTTCTGTAATCGTTGAATAATGGTAACATTACTAAACTGAAATGAGTGAAGAAAGTGAAACATTATGCAATAGAGTGAAGAAAGTGAATTGCCTTCTTAATTAGTAATAAGTATAAATTAAAAAATAATTTGAAGTTGGAAATTAAATGCTTTTAAATGTTTCTTAACATTGTAAGAATTTATTTTAACAAAATAAATTGAAATGTGAATGAATTATTGGTGGAAATAATCAATATATTTTAAAATTTAAATATAATAATAATTACCTTCCTTGTTTATAATCTGCACTTGTTTATAACTGCACTACTTCACAATCATCACTAGTTGTTTTATAACTATGCTTATAACCTTTCACAACCATGCTTATAACCTACCAACAACATACCATAATCTTCACAACATCCTAATTTTGTTCATATTCTGGTTAGATCTGATCATGTATTACACGATTACAGAAATAATTTAATATTACACTCGTGACGAAAGTAGAATTTACAACTCTCGTGAAATTACCACACTCGCTTCGCTAATGTGGGTAAACGTTTCACTCGAGTTGTAAAATGATCTACTTTCGTCACTTGTATAATAAATAACTATTATTACATGTTATTGATTCATGTACCACTGAACCTTCCTGGAATGACCTATTTTCTGGCATGGACATCTAATTTAGAAATTAAGAGAATAATAGTCAAAATAAGTAATGAAGTCGGTAAATTTTCTTGTATAAGTAAGTCATCCGAATAAGAGAAAATCCCTTAGACAGAATTAAGAGATAATAAAAGCTAGAGTGGACGCTAGTCGTCCATAAATCAAGCTTTAAATAATTAGCATTTCTTTCCCGTAATTACTTTTAACCTCATCCTTGCCAATCCCCTCCCTTGAATCACTGCTTGCCAACTCCGAACCCTCTTCTGCTTTTTCTTCTTTTTTAAAAAAAAGCGTTTTCAGTCATTGGCTGACGTCGTGGGCAATTGAGTTTTTACCTCAGATTCCTATTTTTCCACCTGTTGGTTATTTTATTGTACAGTTCTAATCATTGGATGGACTTTCACTTGCCAATTGGTGCATTTTCCAGTCCTTTCGAGAGCAGTGAGTACTCTCTAGTGCATTATTTAACATTTACTCAGAGATTTTTGATATTAATAACAGTTGTCAGATAGGAAGCTAGACTCACATCATTTTAAAATTTCATTCGTAATTCGGATAAAATACTTCATATGTAAAATATAACTCAAGCAAGCCTAGAAATAAAATAGGTTTTGCATTAAGTGTCAGTCTAGTATATGTAACCATAAATTATCAGCTCAAGCAAATATTAAAGTATTGTTATACATTCTTAAACACATGTATCAGTCATAGTTCATTTGCTTTGGAAAATTATATTAATGTACGAACCAATAATATACACAGATAATCACTAACCTGGTACGTGTAAAGCCCATAGAATTTAATAGATATCTAATTTAGGTGGTTTGTTATGAAATGATCAACTATAAATTTAAATATTGTAAGGTGGGATATCATCATTCTCCGTAGGGAGATAAAAATATTTCGGACAAATTTCTAGGAATTATTCTTTATGCTTAGTAATTATTTCATTGTTACTTTTCGGATTTTTTTTTTGCGTGAGAAAAATATCCTTAAAAAAATTAAATATAGAATAACCTAACACCTCATTTCCAACATCCTTAATGTTATAAGTCCCTAAGACAATAATCACTCCAATAAAAACTAATTAACAAATTACCTTTACCTTTGTCATTGTAATTCTCCTCATAAGTAATTTAATACCCAGCTCCGTAAATTTAGAATCGTAGTTGTTCCTCCCAAACTCTGAGTCCATTTGAAAATCAAAAAAAAAGGTTCTCAAAACACAGCTTAAACAAACGACAAATGTTTTAAACATCACACCAAAGTCTTCTGTAGAACAGGTGATGCTGGGCCCATGTATTTCGATTGAGACCAAACTGAACTGTGTTTCACGCCTGGGCAGGGGAGTTTATTTAGTGACGGAATTCATTAAATAAAGTTCTTAGTCCCACCCTGGCTAGAAAAGG